>MJUT01049302.1:99394-111433 GCA_002080005.1 Gigantidas platifrons | reverse complement strand
TCAATAGCTCTGGCATTTTTAATATATAAATTTAATTAATATTATTAAGATAAATATATCCGCTGCTGGACTATTAGTACCAGAGGACATGTTTCGCCAAGTAGTCAGTGTCCATGGGTATGGTTCGTTTGTCAGTCATCATCCGGTCATTTCCTCATTCACGATTTATCAACTGTTATATAACATAAGTAACACAACAGGTACCAAAAGTGGAGCAGGAATTGCTAACAATTTCGGAACACCTGAGTTTTACCTTTACCCCGTGGTTTTTGGCAGGGTTTGTAATGCTCAATCGTAAGTTTTCTGTGTAGTATTTTGTAATTCATTTGTCTTTTTGTCTCTTTTCTTTTGGTCATTGTATTGTCTGTCCATCTTCGAATTACCACTTCTTATTATCCCCTTTGGTATCTTCAAACTATTTTTATAAGATTTATATTATTGAAATTTACAGCCAGTTCCTAAATAATGTAATTATTATCGACTAGTGATCATCTTCCTCAAGCATAGGTAATTCTGGTTTTCGTGCTCCAATATCTTTAGATTATTTGACTTTCCAATCTTTTGACTTTGAAAGTACCTGATGAAGGTTATTCCAGAAACCTGTCATGCGCACTAAGGTGGGTATCTACATCTATATTAGCATCAATGGGTCGATACCTATTTTGTGTATTCAGTCTCCGCGGGTATCTATGATCCAGTATTCCGTATGTTTGGTACTACTATGGTTTACAAGAAATATATTTTGGACATTTTCAGTTCCCAAACAATGCAATAATTACTAATACTAATATTTAAGTCCTTCAGTCATATGTAACATTATCCTCCAGGAGCTCCTGAATTCACACGAGGTTTGTTAATTTTTAGAGGGGTTCGTGTAACTCGATCATTAGTTTTCTATGTAATGTTTTGAAGATCATTGTTTGTTCTTTTGTCTTTTGACCACTGTATGAGGGCACGGGTGGCTCAATGAATTGGGTAGTTGGATACCTAACAATAATACAAGCCTATCACCAATACGGCGTGGGTTCGCACCCGCTTTGTAAATTACAAAAATGGTGCACTCGACTCGCAGTCGCAGATGATAGAGTTTACCAGTTGCTTGCCCATGGTTGGTGGTTCTCTCCTTATACTCCGGCTTCTTCCACCACTAAAACTGGTCGCCATGATATAGCTGAAATATTGCTGAAAGTGGCGCTAAGCACAATAAATCAAATCAAATTAAATCCTTTGATGCCCTTTGGGTTTCTTTCTCTCTGACTTTTAATTTATTCCGCTCTTTAATCTTTTGTCTATTGGCGCACCTTCAACACGTCGTGTGCACTACATCCATTTTCATTATTAACCCAAAAAATATGTTAAGCTGGTTATACCTTGTCTGGATTTTCAATCTTAAAACATTCATTTGTGCCTTTCTTGTAGAAAAACACACTCTCAACTGGGTTTTTATCTTTCTTCCCGTACGAATAGGTGAACTTCTGTAAAAACAAATTGTGAATTAGACAATGTTTGTTTGATTTTTTGTCTTAGTGACAGGTGATTTAAAAAAAAAAGAGCTCATAGATCCCTTTATTATTTCATTGCTATTTTTGTTTTATAACCAGCTATATAATTATGTGATCAAGATTAGTATTAGAGTTTCAACACAACATTGCATCCATGTGTTATACATGTAATTGCAATGTGACGTCTTTTATTGGCAATGTAAACAATGCAGTGATGAAAGTCCCAACATATTTTACTTTGCACATGTATATTGACAATCCATCCATTTATCTTTAAATCAGTATGTAATGGGGTCAATAATAGTAACCATCATTAATAATGACCATCCAGGTAAGGCCCGGTGTTCGATCATAATCACAACAATGGTCATTCATACGATATTGGATAGGATTTTTTGTTCTTGCAAACATACTTCATGCTGAAAACGGCTTAGATGATATACGTTGTTATATGAGCTCCCTTCCAAGCTCATTATATGAGATTTTCTACCTTATTTTCGTTTGGTGTGATTTTCTTATAAAACGTGCTCACTGAAAAATTATATTATGTCTTTTTGTGATTTATGAAAAAGGAAAAGAAAAAAATATGGAAGAACTGTTCATACTTTAACCATGAAGTCCTCCTTTGATAGGTCTTGTCCAGCTTCCATAAGTTTGGCCTTCACCTCCTTTTCTTGTTTTGAACTGTCCTGTTGGACCTGTCGACAATAATACATTGTATTTTGTAATACATAGAAGCATGATATCGCAAGCATATTTCATTCCAATTAAATATGAGGCAAACTGATTAATAACAAATAACAAAACATATGGGGTTAGGATTATGATGTTTAATACCACTTTCAACAATATTTCACTTAGATCGTTGCCGTCAGTTTTATTGGCGGAGGAAACCGGAGTACCAGGAAAAAATCATCGACCTGTCGCTAGTCACTGACAAACTTTATCCCATAAAGTTGTATCAAGTACACCTAGGCATGGACGGGGTTCGAACTCAGAACTTTAGTGGTGATAGGCACTGACTGCACATGTAATTGTAAATCCAACAACCAAACATAAGAACATGACCACGACAGTTCCAGAATTGCAAGATCAATAAAAATAATTTTTTGGATTTTGGATTGAAGAATCGAGATATATTATTATTATTATTATTTAACTGAGATAACGAATACCTAAATCCAGATCATGTTTAAATATTTAAATGAGATAACAAACAAATGGCTAAATCGATATTCTCGTAATATTAAAATGTAAAGCAAAAAATACCGCAGCATCGGAACAATTCTAAACTCAAATATCAAAACCGTAGAAAGAGACAACATCGATACATCAACGTCGTGTATTTGTGTGTTAGTAGTAATAATGAGGAACAATTCTAAACTCAAATATCAAAACTGCAGAAAGAGGCAACATTGATACATCAACGGTCGTGTATTTGTGTGTTAGTAGTAATAATGAGGAACAATTCTAGACTCAAATATCAAAACTGTAGAAAGAGGCAACATCGATACATCAACGGTCGTGTATTTGTGTGTTAGTAGTAATAATGAGGAACAATTCTAAACTCAAATATCAAAACTGTAGAAAGAGACAACATCGATACATCAACAGTCGTGTATTTGTGTGTTAGTAGTAATAATGAGGAACAATTCTAAACTCAAATATCAAAACTGTAGAAAGAGCCAACATCGATACATCAACGGTCGTGTATTTGTGTGTTAGATGATCTACAAATACACGACCGTTGACTTTCCTGGCTTAGTGCACGAAGCTCAATAACAAGAGAAAGGGTTAAACTAGTGCTATGGGTCCAAACCTCCCTTCATTAGTGAAATGATGCGATCATGCAAGTGATTTCAAAATGTCAGTAAAATGCCAACCCTCACATAAAACCGGGAGAACAGCATTATTATAAAGAATGTTATAATACCTTAATAATGGATAACTAATTCGAGATAACGGTAAACTGAATCGAGATAACGAATCACTAAATCGGACAAAAAGAAAATGAAGCGTGCTTCTCCGTAGTAATAAAATTAGCATTGTTGGCAATACTGTTCCATCAATTTTATAATAACAAATAGATATAAATACCTTTCTTGGCAGAGACTCGTAGACACATTTGTATAGGTCTCTGTTGTGTATTCTACTAAGTAAATCCTTGGATGGTTGTAATTTTCCATCATTCGACATCATATTTAATATGATCCAAAACACCATCTGTAAGTTTCTGGTAAGCAGGCATGCAATCCCACGCTTCGCTCATTTTTACAGTTTTTCTATAAAAATTTTAATATCTTTTTATGTCTTTACATAAACAAACAAATTAGTAATCTATACAGAAATAATTTAATTTGATTTGAATATTTCAATCTGATTGCCTAATCCGCCTGGAAAAATTTTGGCTATACTCGATAACCTGGGTTGGTATTGTGACGTCACCAACGTGTTCACTCCGTCAAGAAATTCAAAAAATCACATGAAATAATCGTAATTAAAATCGAAGCATTATTAAATTTTGTTTTAAAAATTAAATTATAAGGAATATTTGAAATTGTTGAACAGGTTATATCGTATAACCTGTTCAATAATTTCAAATATTCCTTAAATAAATTGTAAAAGTCTTTGGTTTTTAGAACATCATGTGAAGAATAATAGGAAATTGTTGTCTGCCTTTTGCCGGAACAATGTGTAGCTGATATCATTGACAAATAGTACATATTCACAAAACTTAGTAATAATTTAATTTGATTTGAATAATTCAATCTGATTGGCTAATCCGTCTGGAGAAAATTTTGGTTATACTCGATAACCTAGGTTGGTATTGTGACGTCACCAACGTGTTCACTCCGTCAACGACAAATTCAAATAATCACATGAAATAATCGTAATTAAAATCGAAGCATCATTAAATTTTGTTGTTATAAAAAATTAAATTATAAGGAATATCTAAGATTGTTGAACAGGTTATACTTGCATAAACAGGTTTGGGTCAGTTTACGCTTTTCATAAACCGGTTTATTAAGCGTAAACTGACCAAAGCCAGGTTATATCGTATAACCTGTTCAACAATTTCCAATATTCCTTAAATAAATGGTGTTTACCCCCAAATATGAACATGGATACATTTAACGCGTCCAAGTCACTTCATAAATCAGTCCTCTTACAACATATATTTAAAAATGTGATGCGTGCAAATTAATTACAATTACTGTTGTATAATTTAATTTGATTTGAGTTCTTCAATCTGATTGGTTAATCTGCCTTGAGAAAATATTTGTTATACTCGATAACCTGAGTTGGTATTGTGACGTCACCAACGTGTTCACTCCGCCAACGACATATTCCAATAATCATATGAAATAATCGTAATTAAAATCGAAGAATCATTAAATTTTGTTGTAAAAATTAAATTATAAGGAATATTTGAAATTGTTGAACAGGTTATTCTTGCATAAACTGGTTTGGGTCAGCTTACGCTTTTCATAAATCGCTTCATGGTTTCTTAAGCGTAAACTGACCCAAACCAGGTTATCTCGTATAACCTGTTCAACAATTTCAAATATTCCTTAAATGAACACGATATCAATTCATCAAGTGGATTGAAAGAATTCCTCTCATCTTGCACGTTGACAACTCATATATGAACTTTAGTGATTTGCAGGCTCACCTCGAGTACAGTAGATCTAGTGTTCGAGCCCTGGTTTGGCCAATCTAAAGACTATAGATTTTATATTTTCTGATATTCTGCTAAGCAAACAACATTAAGGGGTAAGGGAAGTAATTGGTTGACTCGAAATAAAGATTATGTGTCCGAGTCGAGAGGCAGGTCTACCTGTAGCCGGTTGTTTTGGTGAGATAATAGTATAACAATACAACTGTGTGTTGGTCTACTACAAAGTGGACTAATCATAATCTCATTAAAATCATCTTGTTCTCGCCATGGTATAGCTTAAAATTGCTGAGTTGGCGTTCAGCAACAATCACTCATTTAATCATATAAATCATAATTAGCGGTGCATATTTGTGGCTCGTGACTAGGCAATATGTAAACCATGTCACGTGTCACGTATATGGATTAAGACGTCTGTACATGATATTCTGACTGATTAATTGATCTCGTCATGAGAATAGTTGATATCTTACGCTACAACAACAAACATTAGGAGTGAGTCAGTGACTGTTGCTTAACGCCAAATAAGTTAATTCATGACCAGAACAAGTTACTTTTTGATGATGATGATGACGATGATGATGATGATGATGAGATGATGATGTCCGCTTTGTACTAGACCAACACACTGAGTTGGATTTTGATAGTGCTAGCTCACTGCAACAAGAGTCCACTCGGACACATTATTCTGATTCCAAGCCATCCAGTCTTTGCTCTAACTCCTTATAATGCTACGTGCTTTGCGGAGAAGCAACAAATACCAATTTAATAGTCTTTGGTTTGACCCGACTGGGGCTCGAACCCACGATCTACCTCACTTGACGCGAGCACTTACCTTAAAATGAGTGTGAAACATCCCCTAGCTTGTAATTGAGTGATACTCTTTAGTTCCGTAGATAAACGCTACCGTTGCTATGTATAACATGTATTTCTAGAAACTATTTATGAATAAATTTTTAGTTCTGATATACACACCCCTACCAATATAATATGGATGACCCAACTACCCACACCACTTTTTTGTTTTCCGCAGCCCCACCATGAATGACACTCTGTTATTATACATGTAGTTTGTTTGTAAAGACCATTCCACCCAAAGGTTACCTGTTTTTTGTGTCTTTTTTAACTTTGATCTCGATTACATCATTGGAGTCAACTAAGGCGTCATTTACCCTAAAAACAACATGCGTACGTGTTATATAAAGAAATAATTCATGGAAGCCATAATTTGTTAGATATCTTAACATGGTAACACTATATTTTCGTCAAAATTCAAATTTCACAGAAAATAATGTCATTCAATCAATGTTTATTGCATCCTTCAATTGTGTTGATTTTAATAGGAATAATCTAAAATATTTGTTTTAAGCGAAATGCAGTAAGGAAGTCACATATTAGAATGAGCGTTTATTTCTACTTCTACCAAATACTAACAGCCTTCAACGAGTTGAAGATTATGTCAGAGGTTGCACTACTTCTAACGAATACTGACCGACCTCAACATGTTGAAGATTATGTCAGAGGTTGCACTACTACCAAATACTGACCGACCTCAACAGGTTGAAGATTATGTCAGAGGTTGCACTACTACCAAATACTGACCGAACTCAACAGGTTGAAGATTATGTCAGAGGTGGCACTACTTCTAACAAATACTGACCGACCTCAACATGTTGAAGATTATGTCAGAGGTTGCACTACTACCAAATACTGACCGACCTCAACAGGTTGAAGATTATGTCAGAGGTTGCACTACTTCTAACAAATACTGACCGACCTCAACATGTTGAAGATTATGTCAGAGGTTGCACTACTACTAAATACTGACCGACCTCAACAGGTTGAAGATTATGTCAGAGGCTGCACTACTACCAAATACTGACCGACCTCAACATGTTGAAGATTATGTCAGAGGTTGCACTACTACTAAATACTGACCGACCTCAACAGGTTGAAGATTATGTCAGAGGCTGCACTACTTCTACCAAATACTGACCACCTTCAACAAGTTGAAGATTATGTCAGAGGTTGTACTACTTCTAGCGAATACTGACCGACCTCAACAGGTTGAAGATTATGTCAGAAGTTGCACTACTATTAAATACTGGCGATTACAACAAGTTGAAGATTATGTCAGAGGTTGCACTACTTCTACCAAATACTGACCGATCTCAACAGGTTGTAGATTATGTCAGAGGTTGCACTACTACCAAATACTGACCGACCTCAACAGGTTGAAGATTATGGCAGAGGCTGTACTACTTCTACCAAATACTGACCACCTTCAACAAGTTGAAGAATATGTCAGAGGTTGCACTACTTCTAACGAATACTGACCGACCTCAACATGTTGAAGATTATGTCAGAGGTTGCTCTACTACCAAATACTGACCGACCTCAACAGGTTGAAGATTATGTCAGAGGTTACACTACTTCTAGCGAATACTGACCAACCTCAAAAGGTTGAAGATTATGTCAGAGGTTGCACTACTACCAAATACTGACCGACCTCAACAGGTTGAAGATTATTTCAGAGGCTGCACTACTTCTACCAAATACTGACCACCTTCAACAAGTTGAAGATTATGTCAGAGGTTGTACTACTTCTAGCGAATACTGACCGACCTCAACAGGTTGAAAATTATGTCAGAAGTTGCACTACTATTAAATACTGGCGATTACAACAAGTTGAAGATTATGTCAGAGGTTGCACTACTTCTACCAAATACTGACCGATCTCAACAGGTTGAAGATTATGCCAGAGGTTGCACTACTACCAATTACTGACCGACCTCAACAGGTTGAAGATTATGGCAGAGGCTGCACTACTTCTACCAAATACTGACCACCTTCAACAAGTTGAAGATTATGTCAGAGGTTGTACTACTTCTAGCGAATACTGACCGACCTCAACAGGTTGCAGATTATGTCAGAAGTTGCACTACTATTAAATACTGGCGATTACAACAAGTTGACCATTATGTCAGAGGTTGCACTACTTCTAGCGAATACTGACCGACCTCAACAGGTTGAAGATTATGTAAGAGGTTGCACTACTTCTAGCGAATACTGACCGATCTCAACAGGTTGAACATTATGTCAGAGGTTGCACTATTTCTAGCGAATTATGACCGACCTCTACAGATTGAAGATTATTTCAGAGGTTGCACACTACTTCTACGAAATACTGACGATTTGAACAAGTTGAAGATTATCTCAGAGGCAGCACATGATAATTAAAAAAGGCTAACAATTATTTACAGGTTTCATAAATAAGTATTTGATAGATGAAATAGCAGTCTTGAATGTCTTAACGACCCACACAAAACTATGGGCTGTAACAGCCGGTTGTAGTCAGATATCGTACGATGGAAAACGATTCTTGTCTTTGTTGATTCTTACAAGGAGAGATCATGACAGATGAGGAGAGCATGTTCCGTACGTGATTGTTTCCAGGATGGTTTAAGTCTGTCTGTTTTAGTTTTCTAATATTGCATCCTGTATTTGTTCTTTGTGGTACGTTCCACATGTGACGTTCTTTTCTAGTATTTTAACCTTTCGTTGGTACAGTTGTTCGGTGTTTCTCCTGAATTTGCTTCATAGTATATTCATAAAAGTTAGGTGTTATTGTTAGGGTTATGGTGTTAAGTACCACTTTCAACAATATCTCAGCCATATCGTGGTGGTCAGTTTTATTGGTGGAGGAAACAGGAGTAGCTGGAGAAAACCACCGACCTAGCGCAAGTCACTGACAAGGTTTATCACATAATGTTGCATTGAGTACACGGATTCGATCTCACAACTTTAATGGTGATAAGTATTGATTGCATTGGTAGGTTCCAAATACCATATGATCACGACCACGATGGCCTCTCAAGTAATTTAATATACACAAATGTATCATTTAAATTGTAATTACAAAGACAACTTGTTGCCAACTTAAACAAGATATACTCCATATTTCTTAATCCACTGTCATTACAGCAGATATTCTAAGCTGCAAATCTGTGTATTCCGGTGTTTCATATTGTATAAGGTGTAATACCACTAATTAATTTCATTAATATTTTCTACAAAATTTGTGTTTTTTTCGAGCCTACCTGGCCATTTTATCTTATGTTTAACCTTTCTAAGACCATATATTTTCTGAAACGTATATGATTCCTCTACGTTCTGTCAAAATATCAGGGCATGTTTAAAATCTTGCAGTGAAATGCCAGGCTACGGCAAACACCTACTCTAAAAATAGCTCGGTTATCCACCCCAGAAATTCAGTATAAAAGGGACTTCTTTTGTACTCTGATTGGTGAATTAGTGGTATGACACCTATAGGAAAAGTTAATGGAAATGCATAAATTTACATAATTATATACATACATGTAGTCAACAGCTGTCGACACTTTATGGAAATATGCACGCCTGTATAGATTATTTCTGGTGTGAAATAACTCGTATAAATCATGCACTGCCTGTAGTAAATAAAATGAAATGCCATAATTCGTTCTGTTCATTTGAGAGATTAGGATTCCCACGTGTCAACAGTGTGAGGCCTAAGACAGAATCATTACGTAATCAACTGGGTTTGTTTCATATTTGTATATTTGGAACAATCGAAGATAAAACGAAATGATATTCTGATGAATTGAAATAATGCTTCGTTAAAATTAAATAATATTTAGAAAACAAATAGTGTTCCATGTCATCAAACGGGATCCGTATTAAATTATGATTTTACGGAAATAATTCTTAGATTCATTTTTTACCTTGTCTCGAATACAAATGGATGAACGTTGTTTCCCTGCATCGTCAACTATCATCACCCGGCAATTATGTATATACCGTGAATGATCAAAATCACTCTTCATGCCAAGTCCGTGACAATCTCTGGCAAAATAGTCCATCTTATCAACGTCGATCTCGCTTGTTTTGTTAGCAACAATCTGAAGGGAAAAAAATATTATCGCCATCAATTACTATTAATATTTACTTTCGATGGAACGTATCAAGTTTAAACCAACCGTTGTTTTGTATGTACACTTATAGTTTCGTATATATTGTTCTTGTTTTGGGCATACTGTTATTGTTTTAATACATACTATTGTTGTTTCTGTATGTCCTGTCGTTGTTTCTGTGTGTCCTGTTGTTGTTTCTGTATGTACTGTTATTGTTTTAATACATACTATTGTTGTTTCTGTATGTACTGTTACTGTTTTAATACATACTATTGTTGTTTCTGTATGTACTGTTACTGTTTTAATACATACTATTGTTGTTTGTTTCTGTGTGTCTTGTTGTTGTTTCTGTAGGTATGGTTTTTATTTATGTATATATGGTTTATTTTCTCTGTGCATATTGTAATTGTATTTCTACGTGTGTGATGAATTTGTCAGCGGCAGATATCTGTATTTGTCCAAGTACTTCTGCTTCATCCATTATCAATGACAACGACGTAAGTACAATATTATTAATAGTAATGTATTAAGCATTCATAGCTCAAACCCTACTCATTAATATACCGAGAGCTAGATAGTACTGAAGTCCTACAATAAATTAAATACCTCATACATGTAACCTGGCTTGTCCCCAACCTGAAATGAAATACTATACATGTAGATTAAAATATGTTAAATATTTTTTACTCTTCTTCATTTGGCTAAAAAACTGGTCAAAGTTTAATGATACTATTTTTAATCTGTAGTATTATTATGTAGTTTATATTTATAGTATAGTTATATATCACTACTAAACTCTATTATGACTAAATAGGGACTCTTTTTTGTAGTGTAGTCGTATCCGGATTTCTTCACATTAAGAAGGTTAATCGGTTAATCTCCAAAAATATGTCATAAATCACACCCCCCCCTAAATAAAAGAATATCTGACGAAGGAAAAATGCAGCCTCTGCTTCTGACATTGCCTTTATAAAACGCAAGAAATACATTTTTGTCATGTGTTGAACTCATATCTGTTTCTTTTTAATTTAAACGTAGAGTTCATCGAGTTTACAACAAAAAACATAATATGATGGATGGGAAATATGATTTACTTAATTTTATATACTGTAATTCGCATAATTTATAAATTGACATAAGTTACAAAGGACAATAATGCCAATACGTTTGGACAAAATATGTCCATTCTGTTTGATAAAGAAGATTTAGAAGATACCAAAAGGGTAATGAGAATCCGTAAATCAAAGAAGAACATACAACACAAAGGCCAAAAGATACCAAGGGGTAATCAGAATCCATAAATCAAGGAAGAACATACAACACAAAGGCCAAAAGATACCAAAGGGGTAATCAGAATCCGTAAATCAAAGAAGAACATACAACACAAAGGCCAAAAGAAATAGTACAAAAAGATCTACAAAACACTATACAGAAAACTAAAGATCGAGCAACACGAACCCCACTAAAAAATGTTCCTGCTCCACTAGTGGCGCCAGTCATGTTGCTCTAGTTACAAACGTGATGATAAGTCATTAAGGAGGAAAGGACCGGGGAGTGCTTACAACAAGTAGACCATATTTATGGTCATTTGTGACAAAGATACTCAACAACGTTTAACCAAGTCATGGTGGTTATCGTAAATTTTCGAAGTGTTGACTTCAACTTAGCCAATAGGAATCCTTGATTCAGTAACTCTTTATCAAGGAAACCCTGATATGAACCACAAGCTATGGAATATCGGATCAACTGAGAAATGTATATCCCATATGAAGGGTTGCTACATATAAATGGAAATTTCACAATGGGATAATTGAAATAATCTCTTTTGTCGTAATGTTTTATCCGGCCATCACTGTTAACATCGAGTTGCAGGTCAAGGTTTGAAGCAGACCTAGCTGTATCTGTGGTA
>MJUT01049302.1:60543-79092 GCA_002080005.1 Gigantidas platifrons | reverse complement strand
ATAACTCATTTAAGTTCCTGGATGTGTTTCTGCACCTCAAACCGAACAACAAAGGTATATTGAGGATGGTGGCGACAAGAAGAGTTTGAAGATACCAAAGGGGTAATCAGAAGCCGGTAATTGAAGAAAGACAGACAATACAACTGCCAAAAGAATAATGATAAAAAGACAAAGATCTACAAAATAGTGCACATAAAACCAAAGAGCGAGTAACACGAATCCCACTTAAAACCGATGGTTAACTCAGGTGCTCCGGAAGGGTAAGCAGTTCCAAGTCTATGACTGAACATTTCAGCCAAGACGACACCAATCGATAAAAATCTTGTTCCTAGTTAAGGACAGGGAGAAAACATATGGCGTCATAGACCGGTTAATAGAATACTGACTCTCTCCTCATGATAACCACATACATATAATCAAAAAAATATATAAAAACGCTAGGGAAGTATAATATATTAATGGTAGACCTTTATTTTATGGATACAAAGCTAAAAATTTAATTCTAGATTTGATATATATTAGTCATAAACATGTTACAAAGATAATTACTATATCACATTTTGTGCATTTTCATGTTTTATAATTGCTTTAATATTGCTCAATCAAACAAATGGAATATAAGAAAAATTGACTAAAAATAAAACAACATTATTCAAATAGTTACTCGAGTCCTGATCGGATCAAACCAAAGACTATAAAATGGGTATGTGTTGCTTCCCCGCTAAGCAGCACGCAGCATTAAGAAGTAAGAGCAAAGACTGATTGGATCGGAATCAGGATTATGTGTCCTAGTGGGCCGACATATAAATCCAGTACCGTTGTTTCAGTTAGCTAGCACTATAAAAATCCAAGTAAGCGTATTGGTCTAATACAAAGCGGAACACATCATTATTCCATTAAAAATTAACTTGCTCTCGCCATGAGATAGCTAAAACAAATGTTGAGTTGGCGTTAAGCAACAACCACTCCCTCGATTTACTGTCAAACATGTGTATAAAGGAAATACAAGGGAACATGAAAATGTGATTCTGAGCAAACCAGTCGTCTGTGTTCTTACTCCTTAGTGACGCATGCATATATTTTACTTCATTTGATTAGATTTAGACTAAATATAGAATGTGATATTTCACTTATTAATTACTTTTTGAAAAGTAAATAGCAATCTTTAAATGGCCCCAACATAAGTGACAAAAACAACAATGTTGTTTAAGATTGTTGACTTTCAGGGAACACCTCTCCTTGTAATAACAATTTCTGCTGCAACCAAATAAATATAATCAAATAAAAGATGGACCATCGAAATTTGAGATAAGAGTAGTAAATTAAGTTGAAAAGATTAAGCAAAAAAAAAAAAAACGGGATTTCAAACATATTTAGACTTCACCGAATTTCGAGTAAGCCGAGTTTGATATAACGAGATTCAACTGTATATCATATTTTGTGCATCTTTATATTTTATGTTTGTTTTAATTTTGCTCAATAAAAAAAAATGGAATAGGAGAAAAGTTAATAACAAAAACAAAAGATTTACTCACAGTCTCAGACATTTTGGATATGTTTAAGATTCATGCAATTATTCTGAAAGTATCGTCCTCGTTAGTATACCCTCAGGTAAGTTTGTATTGTACTCATATATTTTATCACCACATGATATATAGGGTGACAGATTGATAACAGGGTTTATTATCACTTTGTCCCACAAATCTACAAACTGATTTTTAAAAAACCGTTATCTTTTCTATAAAGCATACAGTGTATATATACATTACTTTAATATATAACTTTATTCTGTAAAAACCACATAGGTGGTGTAATGGTTGGCGTGCTCGCCTCCAGTGCGGTAGATCATGGGTTCGAGCCCCGATCGGTCAAACCAAAGACTATAAAATTGATATGTGTTGCTTCGTCGCTAAGCGCAGCATTAAGGAGAAATAACAAAGAATTGATTGCCTCGCAATCAGGATAATGTGTCCGAGTAGGGCGACATATCTATCCACAGAATGTTGTTTCAATGAGCTAGCACTATAAAAATCCAACTAAGCGTGTTGGTCTAATACAAAGCGACCTGATCATCATTCCATTGAAAGGTAACTTGTTCTCGCCATGAGATAGCTAACAAAATGTTGAGTTAGCGTTAAGCAACAATCACTCACTCACTTTACTGTCAAACATGTATATAAAGGACATACAAGGGAACATGAAAATGTGATTCTGAACCAACCAGTCTGTGTTCTTACTCCTGAATGACGCATGCTTATATTTTACTTCATTTGATTAGATTTAAACTAAATATAGCATGTGATATTTCACTTATTAATTATTTTTTGAAAAGTAAATAACGACAATGTTTTTTTAAGATTGTTAATGTTCAGGGAACACCTCTCCTCGTATATAACAATATAACAACTGAAATGTTTTATAGACATGATTTAAAGTTTTAATTTATTGAAATGTATATAGTCTCTCATAATTCTTTATAGAATGGCACTTGTATTTTATCTATTAAAGTTATGTTTTGTGCAGTGTATATATTGTGATGATTGTGTATTACAATGTATATGTATTACAAGTGGTATATACATACATTAGCTTTAGCATACATAGTGCGGTAGATCGTGGTTTCGAGTTCTGATCGGATCAAACCAAAGACTATAAAATTGGTATTTGTTGCTTCCTCGCTAAGCAACAAGCAGCATTAAGAAGAAAGAACAAAGACTAGTTGGATTGGAATGAGGTTTATGTGTCCTAGTAGGTCGACATATCTATCCAGTACCGTTGTATCAGTGAGCTAGCACTATAAAAATCCAACTAAGCGTATTGGTCTAATACAAAGTGGGTCTGATCATCATTCCATTGGAAATTCACTTGCTCTCGCCATGATATAGCTAATAAAATGTTGAGTTGGCGCTAATCAACAATCACTCACTCACTCACTCACTCACTCACTTTACTGTGAAGCATGTATATAAATGACAAACAGGGACCATGAAAATGTGATTCTGAGCCAACCAGTCAGTGTTCTTATTCCTTAATGACTCATGCTAATATTTTACTTCATTTGATTAGATTTAAATTAAATATAGCATGTGATATTTCACATATTAATTAATTTGTTAAGAGTAAATAACAAACTTTAAATGACCACAACATAAATGCCAAACACAACAATGTCGTTTAAAGATTGTTGGCGCTCAGAGCACACCCCTCCTCATAATAACAATTTCTGCTGCAAAGAAATAAATATAATAAAATAATAGATGGACCATCGAAATGTGAGATAAGAGTGGTAAATTAAGTTGAAAAGCTGAAGTTTAAAACAGGGCTTCAGACAAATTTCGACATAAACGAACTTTCGAGTAAATCGAGTTTGACATAACGAGATTCAACTGTATAACACAGTATGTGCATTTTTATATTCTATGTTTGTTTTAATTTTGTTCAATCAAACGAAATGGAATACGAGGAAATTGGTTAAAAAAAAACATTACTAAAATTATACATAAAGTTTCGTCCACGTTTGTACATCTTCGAGTGAGTTTGCGCTTTACTCATATCTTATATCACCATATTATATAGAGGATGAAAGATTGATTTTATGGTTCACTACACATTGTCCTAAAAATCTACAAATTTGTTTTTCAAAAAACCTTAACCTGTTCTATGAAACACACAATGTATATACATACAATAGCTTTAGCATACATATATATCTTTCTATTTCTTAGTAATTTGTGAAATACAAAAAAGACAATTTCAGAACCACTGTTACGAGCAAAAGAGTGGCTGATAAAATGATTGGTGCTTAACGCCGGGTCTGCATTTTATTTGCAGCCATATCATGTCGAGAATAGGTTACATTTCAATGAGATGATAATGATGTCCGCTGTGTAATAGACCAGTTCATTGAAACAACGATCCACAAGTAGTCATGACTCGCCACTCGGACACATTGCCTAAGTTCTGAGCCAACAAGTGTTTGCTCTTACTCCTTAATGATGCATGCTTAGTGGAAAAGCAACAAATACCAATTGTATGGCCTTTGATTTCAGCCGTCCCCGTGATCTCCCGCACTCACTCGAGTATGCTAACCGTTACAACAATGATGTAGTTTTACGATAAAGACAGATTTGAGACGTCCCCGTGATCTCCCGCACTCACTCGAGCATGCTACCCGTTACAACAATGATGTAGTTTTACGAGAAGACTGATTTGAGGCGTCCCCGTGATCTCCCGCACTCACTCAATAACGCTAACCGTAACAACAATGATGTAGTTTTATGAGAAGACTGATTTAAGGCGTCCCCGTGATCTGCCGCACTCACTCGAGCATGCTAACCGTTACAACAATGATGCAGTTTTACGATAAAGACTTATTTGAATCGTTCCCGTGATCTCCCGCACTCACTCGAGCATGCTAACCGTTACAACAATGATGTAGTTTTATGAGAAGACTGATTTAAGGCATCTCCGTGATTTCCCGCACTCACTCGAGCATGCTAACCGTTACAACAATGATGTAGTTTTATGAGAAGACTGATTTGGGGCGTCCCCGTGATCCCCCGCACACACTCGAGCGCGCTAACAGTTATAACAATGATGTAGTTTTACGATAAAGACAGATTTGAGTCGTTCCCGTGATCTCCCGCACTCACTCGAGCATGCTAACCGTTACAACAAAATGATGTAGTTTTACGATAAAGACAGATTTGTGCCGTTCCCGTGATCTCCCGCACTCACTCGAGCATGCTAACCGTTACAACAAAATGATGTAGTTTTACGATAAAGACATATTTGAGTCGTTCCCGTGATCTCCCGCACTCACTCGAGCATGCTAAGCATAACAACATTGATGTAGTTTTACGATAAAGACAGATTTGAGTCGTTCCCGTGATCTCCCGCACTCACTCGAGCATGCTATCAGTTACAACAATGATGTAGTTTTATGAGAAGACTGATTTGAGTCGTCCCCGTGATCTCCCTCACTCACTCGAGCACGCTAAGCGTTACAACAATGATGTAGTTTTACGATAAAGACTGATTTGAGTCGTCCCCGTGATCTCCCGCACTCACTCGAGTACGCTAACCGTTACAACAATGATGTCGTTTGACGATAAAGAGAGATTTGAGACGTCCCCGTGATCTCCCGCACTCACTCGAGCATGCTACCCGTTACAACAGTGATGTAGTTTTACGAGAAGACTGATTTGAGGCGTCCCCGTGATCTCCCGCACTCACTCAAGCACGCTAACAGTTACAACAATGATGTAGTTTTATGAAAAGACTGATTTGAGGCGTCCCCGTGATCTCCCGCACTCACTCGAGCACGCTAACAGTTATAACAATGATGTAGTTTTACGATAAAGACTGATTTGAGTCGTTCCCGTGATCTCCCGCACTCATTCAAGCATGCTAACCGTTACAACAATTATGTAGTTTTATGAGAAGACTGATTTGGGGCGTTCCCGTGATCTCCCGCACTCACTCATGCACGCTAACCGTTACAACAGTGATGTAGTTTTATGAGAAGACTGATTTGAGTCGTCCCCGTGATATGCCAAATGTGACTCTTTATTGGTTAATAATGACCTTGGAATTTTATCTCTACAAAATATACACATTACAAGTCATTGATATTGAATAATTTATGATAAATCAAATCAACATTATATACATGGCATGGTATTTTTTTTTATTAAAATATTACACTTTTTGGTACAATTGAAATAATAACTTTATTGCGAACTCTGTTCTTTGGAATTCAATATAACATTTGCACATATCCGACTTTGATTCTAAGAATGGTACCTTTCACATGAGCTATTTCCCTTTCAGAGGGATAAATGGATTCCTTTTCATGCAAAGCTCAATGAAAATAACATATTTCCCCATAGTCTATACAAACTTTTATTGATGTAACACTTGTGAATTTTCAGTTTACTATAAATTTATCCTCTGAATATCTACAAAGTTAAAATATCCACAGATGACAAATTTATGATACAATTTGTTGTCCTTTTCATTGCTCGTGCTAGACCGGTACCATTTTGTCCTTTGCAAGGGAAATAACTCGTGTAAAAAAAACATTTAAAAAGAGTAATAAAAACACGTCCTTCTGTAGAGTATGATTTAATACAAGAGTAGACGGTGCTAACTGGGATAGTTTCTGTAATTTTTGTTTATAGTTGTTTTTTAATTGTCCCGAGGGTAATTCTTATTAATTGGTTCAACCTCATATTATTTATTTGGTGCATTTTTTGCACATTTCAATACTATTCTAGAACAAAATAAACAATAAACTTCTTATTTTTTATCATTTGAATATAGAGTGTTTTATCTATTGGTGTATATTTTTAACAATCACATACCTTTATTCAACATTACCTGTTGACAATGCACCTTGGTCGTCCAGGTTAATCCAAGGGCCCCTGTTTTACAACAAAAGATAACATGCACAGGGTCAGACATGCAACTTTTCACAATAAAAATCATCACATATTTATAAATCATCTCTCACAAAAAACAGGAAAAATAAAGCTATATTAGATATATAAATAATTATGCAAAAAAATATAATTAGTACTCCTTCATTATTTATTATTATTATNTATATATATATATTGCTGAGTTAGATTGCTGTCAAATTATAATATTAAGTATATATGTACCATCTACACACGCTTAGACACATGTCTCATGTCTATCTCTAGAGTTTCCTTACGAGACAACGTAACACTTCGATTATTGAAGCTCCATTTTTATAGAGCGGATATGGTCGAGTGGTCTATGGCGCTGGACTCAATGGTGCGAGTTCAAATCCCGTCGAGGGAAGAACAAAAATGTTACATCTCAAAATTCTAACACTGTTAGGTTTCATTTTCAGATGCATATATATCGTATACACCAATCGGGTGCACCCTTAAAATACCATGTTGTGTGCACTGATAGACATTTAGATGTTGACAAGATGGTCATGTGGAAGGCATTAGGTAAATTGTCCATTTATATTAATTCTGATAATTGTTAGTTTTGCTTTTCTATATTATATAAAATGTCTGATTTTAGTAAAACAAAAAAAAAGAGTCTAAATTATTATGAGAATTTCTTCTCCAATTAATTCTATCAGCATGATATCCTATTAATACATTTCCATTGAAATTCTTTAATTTTGCTTGACGCATGTGCCTGTTTTAATTTTGCTCAAACTTATTCCCAATTTATATCTTCTCCATTAAGCGCTCCCCATTATATTTGACATATTGGTTTAATATTCTGAAGAATTTTATGAATAAATTTCAAATCTGGTTGAAAGGGTAATATTATTGTTTTCTTTTTATCATATAAATAAAGGTCATTATTCAGTGTTCGAAGGTGTCTCTGTTTGAATTGGCATCGACTGCTATTTCACATGGTAAAATGTGTACAAATTCTTTTGCAACTGCTTTTTTAATTCTAGAATATTCCGAAATACAGTTTCTTTTATCATTCAAAGAGTTGTAGATTTCAATTGCAACGCTTGAAATCATTATCGTTTATGGTCTAGGTAGCTTTTATTGTTTTAATATTGATTTTAACGAAAGATTGACAACAATTTTGTTGTTAATTTTTTGTCAGTTGCGGCTTATTTAGCTTTCTGAACATTAAAAAGGTAAAAATATAAAATGAAAACACTGTTGCAGATGGAAATGTATTATGTAAGAGAATACGCTTCAACTTGTATATTCTTAAAAATAATCAACTCGACCCTTACGGGTCTCGTTGATTATTTTTTAAGAATCTACAGTTGGAGTGTATTCTCCATTACATAATTTTTTAATTTACTGTGATTGTTCGATTTGTATGATAAAATCTTAATATACAAAAAAAAAACAATTCTAGACTTTAATTTCAAAGAAAATAAATGAAAACTCAAAATAATGATAAAATACGATCACAAACAACGAGAATATGGTTAAACGTTAATATTTGATATATATTTGGGTTTTTTTTTCACTAATGGCGTCGGAGTTTTTCCTCATGGAAGTCCTTTCTTTAAAAGCAACTTCCTGTTAATGTTACAATTTAGAAAAATAATTTAACGAAGCCATTCTTCTATTTTTGCTTTTTTTATGGCCTGTTTCAAAGCTTCTTCTTTGTCGCTTGTTTTCAGGTAAACGCGTATGATTTTCTCTTGGTAATCTACAGTCGGTAAGAAATGGGACACCTGAAATTGCATAAAACAATATATTTTAATCTTGAAGGATAAGTCTACATGATCAATTGCTCTGGTATGATGCGTTGCTTTTAATATATAAACTTAATTAATATCATTAAGATAAATATATCCGTTGCTGAACTATTAGTACCAGAGGACATTTTTCTCCCAGTGGTCAGTGTCCATGGGTATGGTCCGTTTGTCGCAGTCATAATCCGGTCCTTTCCTCATTCACGATTTATCAACTGAGTAACACGGCAGGTACCACAAGCGAAGCAGGAATAGCTTACTCTTCCGGAACACCTGAGTTTAACCTTTACCCCGTGGTTTTGGCAGGGTTTGTAGCTCAATCGTAAGTTTTCTGTGTAGTATTTTGCAATTCATTTGTCTTTTTTCATTGGACATTGTATTGTCTGTCCATCTTCAAATCACGTCTACTGATTACCCCCCTTGGTGTCTTCACACTATTTTTATAAGATATATATTATTGAAATTTACAGTCAGTTACTAAATAATGTAATTATTATCGACCAGGGTTGATCTCCTTTGGGCATAAGTAATTCTATGTTTGTTTTTGCTCCAATACCATTACATTATTTGAGATTTCCAAACTTCTGACTTTGACAGTATCTGATGAAGGTTTTTTCCGAAACCGATCATGCACACTCTTTTTTCTTACTATTCTATTAAGCTCTTTGGTTTTCATTTCTTCTTAATTTTATATTATTTCGCTTCCAATCTTTTGACTATTAGCCCCACGTTGTGTGCACTACATCCGTTTTCATTATTAACCAAAAAAATATGTAAAGCTGGTTATACCTTTCCTGGCTTTTTCATCTTAAAACATTCATTTGTGCCTTTCTTGTAGAAAAACACACTCTTAACTGGGTTTTCTTTATTCCTCCCGTACGAATAGATGAGCCTCTGTAAAAAAAAGCAAAAAAAATTTGTAAATTAGACTATGCTTGTTTGATTTTTTGTCTAAGTGACAAGTGAGCAAAAAAAGAGCATATGTATGCAATCTTGATTGATCACATCATATTAATTAATACTAAAAATAGCAAAATAAAATGTAGCATAGATCCCTTTATTATTTCATTGCTATATTTGTTTTAAAACAAGCTATATATGTGAGCAATATTAGTATTAGAGTTTCAACACAACGTTGCTTCCATGTGTTATACATGTAATTTCAATGTGACGTCTTTTATTGTCTGTGTAAACATTACAGTGATGAAAGTCCCTATATATTTTACTTTGCACATGCGTATTGACAATCCATTCATGTGTCTTTAAATCAGTGTGTAATGTGGCCAATAATAGTAACCATCATTAATAATGACCATCCAGGTAAGGCCCGGTGCTCGATCATGATCACAATAATGGTCATTCATACGATATTGGAAAGGATTTTTTTTCTCGCCAACATACTTCATGCTAAAAACAGCTTAGACCTTATACGTTGTTAGTTGATTTCCAGTTAACAGTGTAAAACTACTTATAAGCACTTGCTTTACCGCAACACTTTACTAAAAGTGGGTGGGGTGGGGTCAATCCAACTAGATTAACCCTGCTCCTGTTTATTGAAGTTACTGTACCACGCCAGAAAAGTGAGCGGTCGTGTATTTATATGTTCGGGTATCGATTTTGCCTCTTTTTATGATTTTGTCGACTGGATATCGAAGCTGTTACGACATTGTAGTATTTGGTTTTGTTTTTCATGTTATTACGGTATGCCATGTTTTAAGCGTCTCTTGTCATTCCACAAAAGAATTAGTAGTCAATAACATGATTATGTCCTTCTTCATCGAACAGCTGTTGGAATAACATGATATTATAATCAAAGGCGTATATGTCTATCCGCGTCGAGCGTACTAAGTTTAAAAACACATAATATAATCTTTCAGTGGGAACGTTTTATTAGCAAATCACACCAAGCGAAAGAATAAATATTATATTGATGCTGAAGTTTTCATTTCTATCATAATAAGTTATTTCTACTCCTTTCAATGCTCTTGATATGATATTTTCTACTCCTTTTAATGCTCTTTATATGAGATTTTCTATTCCTTTTAATGCTCATTATATGAGATTTTCTACTCCCTTTGATGCTCATTATATGAGATTTTCTACTCCCTTTCATGCTCTTTATATGAGATTTTCTACTCCTTTTCATGCTCATTATATGAGATTTTCTACTCCTTTTCATGCTCATTATATGAGATTTTCTACTCCCTTTGATGCTCATTATATGAGATGTTCTACCTTATTTTCGTTTGGTGTGATTTTCTTATAAAACGTGCTCACTGAACAATTATATTATGTCCTTTTGTGATATATGAAAAAGGAAAAGAAAAAAATATGGAAGAACTGTTCATACTTTAACCATGAAGTCCTCCTCTGATAGGTCTTGTCCAGCTTCCATAATGTTGTCCTTCACCTTCTTTTCTTGTTTTGAATTGTCCTGTGAGACCTGTCAATAATAATACATTGTATTTTGTAATACATGGAAGCATGATATCGCAAGCATATTTTATTCCAATCAAAAATGAGGCAAACTGATTACCTACAAATAACAAATATATGGGGTTAGGATTATGGTGTTTAATACCACTTTCAACAATATTTTACTTATATCGTGGCCGTCAGTTTTATTGGTGGAGGAAACGGAGTACCCACAGAAAAACACAAACCTGTCGCAAGTCACTGACAAACTTTATCACATAAGTAGTGGATATTGAGTACTCACATAAAGTTGTATCAAGTACACCTAGATATGGACGAGGTTCGAACTCATAACTTTATTGGTGATAGGCACTGACTGCGCATGTAGTTGTAAATCCAACTACCTAACATAAGAACACGACCACGACAGCTCCAGAATGGCTAGATCAATTAAATCAATAATTATATTGAGATTTTGGATTGAAGTATTGACAATCCATCCATTTGTCTTTAAATCAGTGTGTAATGTGGTCAATAATAATAACCATCATTAATAATGACCATCCAGGTCAGGCCCGGTGTTCGATCA
The DNA here is from genome assembly GCA_002080005.1 of Gigantidas platifrons. Taxonomy (NCBI): domain Eukaryota; kingdom Metazoa; phylum Mollusca; class Bivalvia; order Mytilida; family Modiolidae; genus Gigantidas; species Gigantidas platifrons. The sequence goes on along the minus strand of MJUT01049302.1, from coordinate 67,867 downwards.
TGATCACAATAATGGTCATTCATACGATATTGGAAAGGATTTTTTTTTCTCGCCAACATACTCCATGCTAAGAACAGCTTAGACCTTATACGTTGTTAGTAGATTTCCAGTTAACAGTGTAAAACTACTTGTAAGTACTTGCTTTACCGCAACACTTTCCTAAAAGGAGGTGGGGTTGGGTCAATAAAACTAGATTAACCCTGCTCCTGTTTATTGAAGATACTGTACCACGCCAGAAAAGTGAGCGGTCATGTATTTATATGTTGGGGTATCGATTTTGCCTCTTTTTATGATTTTGTCGACTGGATATCGGAGCTATTCCGACATTGTAGTATTTGGTTTTGTTTTTCATGTTATTACGGTATGCCATGTTCTAAGCGTCTCTTGTCATTCCACAAACGAATTAGTAGTCAATAACATGATTATGTCCTTCTTCATCGAACAGTTGTTGGAATAACATGATATTATAATCAAAGGCGCATATGTCTATCCGTGTCGTGCGTACTAAGTTTAAAAACACATAATATATTTTTTCAGTGGGCACGTTTTTATTAGAACATCACACCAAACGAAAGAATACAAATTATATTGATGCTTAAGTTTTCATTTCTATCATTATAAGTTATTTCTACTCCATTTCATGCTCTTTATATGATATTTTCTACTCCCTTTCATGCTTATTATATGAGATTTTCTACTCCTTTTCATGCTCATTATATGAGATCTTCTACTCCCTTTGATGCTCATTATATGAGATGCTCTACCTTATTTTCGTTTGGTGTGATTTTCTTATAAAACGTGCTCACTGAACAATTATATTATGTCTTTTTGTGATATATGAAAAAGGAAAAGAAAAAAATATGGAAGAACTGTTCATACTTTAACCATGAAGTCCTCCTCTGATAGGTCTTGTTCAGCTTCCATATTGTTGTCCTGCACCTCCTTTTCTTGTTTTGAATTGTCCTGTGATACCTGTCGACAATAATACATTGTATTTTGTAATACATGGAAGCATGATATCGCAAGCATATTTTATTCCAATCAAAAATGAGGCAAACTGTTTACCTACAAATAACAAATATATGGGGTTAGGATTATGGTGTTTAATGCCACTTTCAACAATGTTTTACTTATATCATGGCCGTCAGTTTTATTGGTGGAGGAAACCGGAGTACCCACAGAAAAACACCAACCTGTCGCAAGTCACTGACAAACTTTATCACATAAGTAGTGGATATTGAGTACTCACATAAAGTAGTATCAAGTACACCTATCCATGGACGAGGTTCGAACTTATAACTTTATTGGTGATAGGCACTGACTGCACATATAGTTGTAAATCCAACTACCTAACATAAGAACACGACCACGACAGCTCCAGAATGGCTAGATCAATTAAATCAATAATTATATTGAGATTTTGGATTGAAGTATTGACAATCCACCCATTTGTCTTTAAATCAGTGTGTAATGTGGTCAATAATAATAACCATCATTAATAATGACCATCCAGGTAAGGCCCGGTGTTCGATCATGATCACAATAGTGGTCATTCATACGATATTGGAAAGGATTTTTTTTCTCGCCAACATACTCCATGCTAAAAACAGCTTAGACCTTATACGTTGTTAGTAGATTTCCAGTTAACAGTGTAAAACTACTTCTAAGTACTTGCTTTACCGCAACACTTTACTAAAAGAAGGTGGGGTTGGGTCAATAAAACTAGATTAACCCTGCTCCTTTTTATTGAATTACTGTACCACGCCTTGAAAGTGAGCGGTCGTGTATTTATATGTTGGGGTATCGATTTTGCCTCTTTTTGTGATTTTGTCGACTGGATATCGAAGCTGTTCCGACATTGTAGTATTTGGTTTTGTTTTTCATGTTATTACGGTATGCCATGTTCTAAACGTCTCTTGTCATTCCACAAAAGAATTAGTAGTCAATAACATGATTATGTCCTTCTTCATCGAACAGNGTGTTCGATCATGATCACAATAATGGTCATTCATACGATATTGGAAAGGATTTTTTTTCTCGCCAACATACTTCATGCTAAAAACAGCTTAGACCTTATACGTTGTTAGTAGATTTCTAGTTAACAGTGTAAAACTACTTGTAAGTACTTGCTTTACCCCAACACTTTACTAAAAGGAGGTGGGGTTGGGTCAATAAAACTAGATTAACTCTGCTCCTGTTTATTGAAGTTACTGTACCACGCCAGAAAAGTGAGCGGTCGTGTATTTATATGTTGGGGTATCGATTTTGCCTCTTTTTATGATTTTGTCGACTGGATATCGAAGCTGTTCCGACATTGTAGTATTTGGTTTTGTTTTTCATGTTATTACGGTATGCCATGTTCTAAGCATCTCTTGTCATTCCACAAAAGAATTAGTAGTCAATAGCATGATTATGTCCTTCTACATCGAACAGTTGTTGGAATAACATGATATTATAATCAAAGGCGCATATGCCTATCCGTGTCGTGCGTACTAAGTTTAAAAACACATAATATATTTTTTCAGTGGGCACGTTTTATTAGAAAATCACATCAAACGAAAGAATAAAAATTATATTTATGCTTAAGTTTTCATTTCTATCATTATAAGTTATTTCTACTCCTTTTCATGCTCTTTATATGATATTTTCTACTCCCTTTCATGCTCTTTATATGAGATTTTCTACTCCCTTTCGTGCTTTTTATATGATATTTTCTACTCCTTTTCATGCTCATTATATGAGATTGTCTACTCCCTTTGATGCTCATTATATGAGATGTTCTACCTTTTTTTCGTTTCGTGTGATTTTCTTATAAAACGTGCCCACTGAATAATTATTTTATGTCTTTTTGTGATATATGAAAAAGGAAAAGAAAAAAATATGGAAGAACTGTTCATACTTTATCCATGAATTCCTCCTCTGATAGGTCTTGTTCAGCTTCCATAATGTTGTCCTTCACCTCTTCTTGATTTGAACTGTCCTGTGGGACCTGTCGACAATAATACATTGTATTTTGTAATACATGGAAACATGATATCGCAAGCGTATTTTATTCCAATAAAAAATGAGGCAAACTGATTACCTACAAATAACAAATATATGGGGTTAGGATTATGGTGTTTAATACCACTTTCAACAATATTTTTCTTATATCGTGGCCGTCAGTTTTATTGGTGGAGGAAACCGGAGTCCCCAGAGAAAACCATCAACCTCTCGCAAGTCACTGACAAACTTTATCACATAAGTAGTGGATATTGAGTACTCACATAAAGTTGTATCAAGTACACCTAACCATGGACGAGGTTCGAACTCATAACTTTTTTGGTGATAGGCACTGACTGCACATGTAGTTGTAAATCCAACTACCTAACATAAGAACACGACCACGACAGCTCCGGTGGTCGATTTCACAAAAAGTCGTAAGTCTAAGATCAGTCGTAAGTGTGAATTTCAACCAATCAAAAGCTTGGAAATCACACTTACGATAACACTTACGATTAATCTTAGACTTACGACTTTTTGTGAAATCGAACCCTGAATGGCTAGATCAATTAAATCAATAATTATATTGAGATTTTGGATTGAAGTATTGACAATCCATCCATTTGTCTTTAAATCAGTGTGTAATGTGGTCAATGATAATAACCATCATTAATAATGACCATCCAGGTAAGGCCTGGTGTTCGATCATGATCGCAATAATGGTCATTCGTACGATATTGGAAAGGATTTTTTTTCTCGCCAACATACTTCATGCTAAAAACAGCTTAGACCTTATACGTTGTTAGTAGATTTCTAGTTAACAGTGTAAAACTACTTGTAAGTACTTGCTTTACCGCAGCACTTTACTAAAAGGAGGTGGGGTTGGGTCAATAAAACTAGATTAACCCTGCTCCTGTTTATTGAAGTTACTGTACCACGCCAGAAAAGTGAGCGGTCGTGTATTTATATGTTGGGGTATCGATTTTGCCTCTTTTTATGATTTTGTCGACTGGATATCGGAGCTGTTCCGACATTGTAGTATTTGGTTTTGTTTTTCATGTTATTACGGTATGCCATGTTCTAAGCGTCTCTTGTCATTCCACAAACGAATTAGTAGTCAATAACATGATTATGTCCTTCTTCATCGAACAGCTGTTGGAATAACATGATATTATAATCAAAGGCGTATATGTCTATCCGTGTCGTGCGTACTAAGTTTAAAAACACATAATATATTTTTTCAGTGTGCACGTTTTATTAGAAAATCACATCAAACGAAAGAATTATATTTATGCTTAAGTTTTCATTTCTATCATTATAAGTTATTTCTACTCCTTTTCATGCTCTTTATATGAGATTTTCTACTACCTTTCGTGCTCTTTATATGATATTTTCTACTCCTTTTCATGCTCATTATATGAGATTTTCTACTCCTTTTCATGCTCATTATATGATATTTTCTACTGCTTTGAATGCTCATTATATGAGATTTTCTACTCATTTTAATGCTCATTATATGAGATTTTCTACTACTTTTAATGCGCATTATATGAGATTTTCTACTCCCTTTCATGCTCATTATATGAGATTTTATAATCCTTGCATGTTCATTGCATGAGATGTTCTACCTTATTATCGTTTCGTATGATTTTCTTATAAAACGTGCTCACTGAAAAATTATGTTATATATTTGTGTGATTAATGAAAAAGGAAAAGAAATAAATATGGAAGAACTGTTCATACCTTAAATATGAAGTTCTTCTCTGATATGTCTTTTCCAGCTTTCTTCTTTTTGGCCTTCTCCTTCTTGTCTTGTTTTGAATTGTACTGTACATGTGAGACCTGTCAACAATAATACGTTGTATTTTGTAATACATGGAAGCATGATATCGGAAGCATATTTTATTCCAATTAAAAATGAGGCTAATTACCTACAAAAAACAAAAAATATGGGGTTAGGATTATGGTGTTTAATCCCACTTTCAACAATATTCCAGCTATATCGTGGCCGTCAGTTTTATTCGAGGAGGAAACTGGAGTACCCGGAGAAAACCAAAGACCTGTCGCAAGTCACTGACAAACTTTATCACATAAAGTTGTATCAAGTACACCTAGCCATGGTTGGGGTTCGAACTCAGAAATTTAGTTATGATATGCAATGACTGCACATGTAGTTGTATATCCAACTACCTAACATAAGAACACGATCACGACAGCTCCAGAATGGCTAGATCAATAAAATTAATAATTATATTAAGATTTTGGATTGAAGAATCGAGATAAATTATTATTATTAAACTGAGATAACGAATACGTAAATCCATATCATGTATTATTTACCATCAAACAAAATATTTCTTCATGGAGATTATAAACATATTTAAACAAAGTATTGCAAAAATTTTCGACGGCACAACCGTCTTCGTCAGTTGCAAAACATAAACTGCCAAGAGATACAAAAAAAACAACAAAACAACGTCATAACCTCTAATCGTGATACTATGACGTCGTAAAAAAATATTAACTAAAATGATCCTGAACATTATGAATAAATAAAATACACAAAGCTCAAGATCAAACTTTGTGTAATTTAAAACCTTTTAGACCGATTATTTTCTTTTGTTTATACCCTCTTGTTGAGTGTTACACATTTTAATAAACAGTGATTCGCTGGTCTGCCTATATATTGTGTTGTTTTTTCTTGAAATTTCTATTCTTGCAAACCTGAAATCGTCGATGGGATGGCCTTTTGAATTAAAATGTATTGAAACCGGCTTGTCATATTTTTTACATGTTCTGATATCAGAAAGATGATTTTGTATCCGATCCTTTCACATTGTTTCTGTTTCACCGACATAAACTATGTGCTTACATTTTTTACATTTGATGTTCTGCAGTTTAATTTCTTATTGATCTTAATAACCCTTCCGGATCTTGTTTTCAATTCTCCCCTAAAACTTTTTTCGCAGATGACACAATTTCGTCCACATTTTCCTTGTAGTCTTGATTTTGTCAATGGGTTCTTTTTTAATACTTTTGCAGTCTTTTGGTGGACCATGATATCGGCAAGATTTGTATCCCTTCTAAATGAACAAAAAGGCTGATCCTTAAATATTTTTCTTAGTTGGGGTGATTTCTTTAACATTTTTTGGTGACTACTAAGAATTTTTCCGATGTCAGGTAAAGCACGACTATAGGTTAAAATCAGGGGAACCCTTTCCGTTTTTTTATTCTTGTGTTTCTTTCTGTATTTTAAAGTTTCCTTTCGATTGAGCTCATCCACTTTCAACAGTTGTTTTTCAATCAGATTAGAATTGTATCCTCGTTGTGTTAATCTCTCTTTTATCTTACTTCTCTCCTTTTCATACTCTTCCTTATCATCACAAATTCGTTTAACTCTGACTCCCAAGCCATACGGTATTGACTTTTTAACTGTCTTTGGATGGTCTGATCGTTTGTGGAGATACATATGTTTATCCGTTGGTTTTTCGTATAGCTTTGTTTTTAAAAATCCATTATCCAAAACCGTTATGGTGTCCAACAATTCAATTTGGTTATTAGAAAATTTATGTTCGATTTTTATTCTCGGGTGTATAGAATTTGCCAGATCATGGAATTTGTTCAATGTTTTTTCTCCGTGTAACCAGATGCCCCATATATCATCAACATAATGAAAGTATGTGTGAGGTTTGTCAGGAGATTGCTCAAGTAACTGTTGTTCCCATTCACCTAAGTATGTACTAGCGTAGTTCATACCCAAGCGTGAGCCTATTGCTGTTTCTTCCACCTGTAGATAATGTTTTCCATTGAAGGAAAAAATATTATTTTCAAGAACTAAACGTATCATAGAAAGGACATCTGTCGTTGGTATTGATGGATTGGGCCTGTTGTCCAATGCCTGTTTACATGCATCTAAGCCTTCTTTTTAAGGGACGCTTGGATATAAACAGATGATCAAAAACACATAATGGATAATTAATTCGAGATAATGAATCAATAAATCGTGATAACTGACAAAAAGAAAATGAAGTATTTCTTCAGGACTTCCGTTATAATAACATCAGCGTTGTTGGCATTTCTGTTCCATCAATTTTATAATAACAAATAGATATAAATACCCCTTTTGGTGGAGACTCGTAGACACATTGGTATAGGTCTCTGTTGTATATTCTACTAATTAAATTTTTGGATTTTTCTAACCCTTTCTCATTCGACATCATAATATAATCCAAAACACCATCGGTAAGTTTCTGATAAGCAGACATGCAATCCCATGCTTCGCTCATTTTTACAGTTTCTCTGCAAATTTAAAAAAATATTTTTATGTCTTTAGATAAAAAAA
>MJUT01049302.1:44593-55408 GCA_002080005.1 Gigantidas platifrons | reverse complement strand
ATCTTACGTTACAACAACAACAAACATTAGGAGTAAATACTATACATCTTACGCTACAACAACAAACATTAGGAGTAAATACTATAGATCTTACGTTACAACAACAACAAACATTAGGAGTAAATACTATACATCTTACGTTACAACAACAACAAACATTAGGAGTAAGTCAGTGATTGTTGTTTAGAACCAACTCAGCAATTTTTTTTTTTTTTTCAGATTTTTATGTTTTAATGATGGGTCACTCTCTAGAAACTAAGACAACATAGTTTATATACAATTCTTTCAGTATTCAGATCATTAATATTTTATGAACACTTTGAAATGAGCACAAATCCATAACATATAATCAAACATCATTCAAAATGTTTCCACTCACCATTCACACCATGAACCATTCTCACATTTTTTCAGTTTCTTTTTCAATATTATGAATCTCCTCTTCCTTTGCCTGGCCTATGCAATTTTTCAGCTATATCACGACGATAATAAGTAACATTTTGATGATGATGATGATGATGATAATGATAATGATGAGGTTCGCTTTGTACTAGATCAACACCCTAAGTTGGATTTTTATAGTGCTAGTTCACTGAAACAGTCCATTGGAACACACTATTCTGATTGCAAGCCAACCAATCTTTGCTCTTATTTCTAAATGCTGCGTTCTTTGCAAAGAAGCAACAAATACCAATCTTATAGTCTTTGGTTTGATCCGACCGGGGCTCGAACCCACTATCTAGAGCACTCGCGGTGAGCACGCTAACCATTGCACAACCGATAAATTAGATTTATATGATTAGGTTGCTAATTTCATATTAAATGTATGAAAAACATTTTTATTATTTACATAACTAATAAACGAATAACCCATTTTTTCTTCGCCAGATTTTGTTTGTTAAATAACTTATCAACCCAACTGGTGTGCATAAAACTGACGATGATATTGTCGACGAAGTCCGGAAAATTTAATTGCTTTCAAAGAATATTGTATACAGGGAATTTTTTTCAGAAAAACAAATATGTGTCTTTTAGTAAGAAAATATATAGATGTAAATATTTATTGCTGTCCTACATGTCACAGTCACAATGATAATAATCCATACCCTAAAATGAGTGTGAAACAGCCCCTAGCTTGTAGTTGAACGGTACTCTTTAATTCTGTATATAAACGCTATGGCTGATATGTATAAAATGTATTTCTAGAAACTATTTATGAATAGATTTTTAGGTGTGATATACACACCCCTACCGATATAATATGGATGACCCAACTACCCCCCTCTGTTATTATAGATTGTTCTTAAAAAGCATTCTACTGGTTAGTACACAAAGCTTACCCTTTATCTGTTTCAACTTTGATAACTTCATTGGCGGCAACTAATGCATCACACCCCTACCAATATAATATGGATGACCCAACTACACACACCCCCTTTTTGTTTTCCGCAGCCCCACCCTGAATGACACTCTGTTGTTATGCTTGTAGTTTGTTTGTAAAGACCATTCTACCAAAAGCTTACCTATTTTCTGCGTCTTTTTCAACTTTGATCTTGATTACATCATTGGCGGCAACTAAGGCGTCATTTACCCTAAAAACAACATGCGTACGTGTTATATAAAGACATAATTCATGGAAGCCATAGTTTGTTAGATATTTTGGCATGGGTAACACTATATTTTCTTCAAAATTCAAATTTCACGGAAAATAATGTGACCTACATTAAAATGTCATTCAATCAATGTTTATTGCATCCTTGAATTGTGTTGATTTTAATAGGAATAATCTAAAAGATTTGTTTAAAGCGAAATGCAGTAAGGAAGTCACATATTAGAATGAGCGTTTACTTCTACCAAATACTGATGCCTTCAACAAGTTGAAGATTATTTCAGAGGTTCCATTACTTCTAACGAATACTGACCACCTTCCACAAGTTGAAGATTATGTCAGAGGTTGTACTACTTCTAGCGAATACTGACCGACCTCAACAGGTTGAAGATTATGTCAGAGGTTGCACTACTTCAATGGGGTATGCGATTTAACGCTAAGAAATGCTACACCTTATCAATCAACAAGAGATCTTCAAGACTTTATCAATTAAAAAACCACATCCTCCAAGAAGTAAACGACAACCACGGGTTACAAATCTCAAACGACCTGAAATGGAGCATACATATCAATAACGTATGCAATAAAGCTAACGCCACTCTAGGTTTTTTAAGGAGAAACCTAAGAAACGTCCCAGAAAATTGTAGAAAAACAGCCTACATATCCCTAGTCCGATCAATTATGGAGTATGGAGCAACAATCTGGAACCCATATCTCAAAGGGGACATTGACAAACTAGAGAAAATACAAAACCGAGCTATAGGCTTCATTAAAAGGGATTATAGAAGCAGAGAAAGGGGGTGTATAACAAAAATGAGGACAGAACTAGAGCTAGAAACACTGGAAGATAGGCGACAAAGCCTCCGTCTCATTTTAATGTACAAGGTGGTTGAGGGGTTGGTGCCGGCTCTACCAACGGACTCTTTGGTCACATTCAGTAAAAGCAAGAGACAAATAAAGCCAAAGATATTTGGGGACTATGTAACCAACAACCCTGTTGAAAAACACCAAACAAACAACACAAAGTGCCTGATCATCCCAAATAGTAAGACAGCTCAATACAAAAACAGCTTCTTCGTGGACACCGTCATACGTTGGAACCATCTACCAGACACAGTTGCATGCTCAAAGTCCCTTGAGGTATTCAAGACCGCCCTAGCGGACCAGCGCCAATAAATCCGGGCGCCTCTCTCTACCGTTGTATAAAAACCGTTCCGGGATCTACAACGTACCCAATACAGATACAGATACAGATAGCGAATTCTGACCAACCTCAACAGGTTGAAGATTATGTCAGAGGTTGCACACTACTTCTACGAAATACTCACGATTTGAACAAGTTGAAGATTATGTCAGAGGCAGCACATGACAATTAAAAACGGGTAAACATTATTTACAGGTTTCATAAATAAGAATTTGATAGAGGAGACAGCAGTCTTGAATGTTTTAACGGATCCACACAAAACTATGAGCTGTGACAACCAAGCTCAAGCTAGCGACCAATTTCTAGCGACCACTAAGCTAGCCACTAATAAGGCGATATGTCTCAAAACTAAAAAAATAAATAAGAGCAAAATGTACTTTTAAAGATTTCTAGCGACCAATAATAAATATATTACTGTAAATGCACATTCAACACATTGAATCGACATCTGGGCATACAGGAAATATTTCTGGACCCCTCCCCCCTCCCCCCTTCCACAAAACTGTGGACCTCAGGTGGAGAATCTCACACGGACACTCATACATTTAAAAGACAATACATTTTATGTTCTATTTCCCATGTTCACCCGAACATAAAACATTTCTTCTCCTTTCTGGGCTAAATAACGAAGACACAAATATATTTTGGTATGGCGAGCTTACAAAACAGTCGGTCATCTTTAAATAAACACAGCGTAAACAAGTAATTTACTTTCATGTAAACCAGTATATAATTTGAATTTCCCAGCGTTTCGTCAAAGAAAATAAAGTCCCACGATTCCTCGTTCACGTAAATCTAAAACAAAATGTAAATATAGAACATTAGAAAAATATAGCAATACGTTTTATAAAAATAAACAAAATATACAACCCTACATGTGCGTGTCACGTTTATTTAATAAATAGTATTATTTTGTTTTACCTATTTATTTTTAAATTGTGTATTTAAAGATGTCAAACCACTAATTTAATTCACAAATCAGAGCTTAGAACATATACAAAAGTAGTCACTTTTAAAGAAAAAAGTTCCTTTCACTTTGTTGTATTGTGGATAATACTGAATGGAATGGAATCATTAGAATTGATAATTAAAGTTACATATATAAGAATTATTTTGAGCCCAAATTTTGTTGCATTTAGTTGCATTTGAATCCTTATAGAGGTCTTGATGCATGACCTATAAATACTGAATTTCCGGGAATGACGTTGCTATTATTAAGAAAGTCCGGAAGGTTCCAGAGCGTGCCATTTCGCTGCAAGACTTTAACGTCAAATCAGTTAAGGCCCGGGCAATACCTATGACTAAAACCCTAAATGAGAAAGAACTTTGCCGTCCTTTAGTAATTGTTCATGGGATATTGATTGCCCCCCCCCCCCCCAAATTCAACTATCAAAAAAGATATTTGACACCCTGCTGTGGGCTTGAGGTGCAGAATCCCACCAAGGAACAAAAGTCAGTTAAAGGCCCGGGAAATATATTTGACTTAAACCCCAAGTGAGATAGAACTTTGCCGTCCTTTGGCAATTTTTATGGGATACTAATAGTTCCACCTCAACGAAAAATTCCAAATATCAAAGTTTAAGTCAAAGATATTGCCCGTGCCTTTAACTGACTTAAGTGCCTGGGTGGAATTTCGCACCTCAATCCCACAGCAGGGTGTCAAATATCAACTTTTATATTTGAATTTAGGGGAGGAACAAATATCCCAAAGACGGCAAAGTTCTTTCTCACTTGGGGTTTAAGTCAAATGTATTGCCAGAGCCTTTTACTTACTTAAGTGCCTGTGTGGGAATCTGCATCTCAAGCGCACAGCAGGGCGTCAAATATCAACTTTGATATTTTGATTTTTTTTTTGGGGGGGTAGCTGTAAATATCCCATGAAAAATTGACAAAGGACTGCAAAGTTCTTTCTCACTTGGGGATTAAGTCAAAGGTATTTCCCTTGCCTTTAGCTGACTTAAGGGAACACAATACAGTAGGGATTGTCAAATGATTTTTTCATGAAAATTCGTGATTTGGTCAATTTCGATATGCTCTTTCCAAATATGCAAAGAAAAATATACCTTCGTGATTTAGTTTTCGAGATATTTACGATCGAATTTCGACCATTTTTCCACAAATTTTTAAAATACGAATTTTTATAGCGGTAAAGAAAATATCACAATTTCAAAACGGTAAAAGATAATTGCATCCGGCTTTTTGCAATAGCTTTCTATGATAATGTCGTTCAAAGATGATGAACATGTACATTGTCAATAATAGATTAAGTAGTCCAAAAATTCTACTTATTTGTGGAATATGGATTGTTTAGTGGTTTCTTCATGAATAAATTTGCATGTAGAAAAAAAAAATGCCAAGTGATATTTTCTTAATATTTTGTCATGATATTCTCGCGATGATTTTATTTAGAATTTTAACAAAAAGTAAGGGGGTACATGTGCTTGTTTTTTAGCTACAGAACAAAATCCGGGCAATTTTCATGACAAACCTAGATATCGTCAATTTCGACGTCGCGAAAACAACAAGCGGTATTCGGCAAAGTAATTATCTGTCCTTGCTACTGTTTCGTATTCCCCTAAGTGCCTGGGTGGGATTCCGCACCTCAAGCACACAACAGGATGTCAAATATCAACTTTGATATTTGGATTTTTTTAGGGGGAGGGCTATAAATATCCCATGACAAATTGCCAAAAGACGGAAAAGTTCTTTCTCAGTTAGGGTTTAAGTCAAAGGTATTGCCCGTGCCTTTAACTGACTTAAGTGCCTGGGTAGGATTCTTTACCTCAATCCCACATCAGGGTGTCAAATGTCAACTTTGATATTTAAATTGGAGGGGGGAACCAACAAATATCCCATGAAAAATTGCCAAAGGACGGCAAAGTTCTTTCTCACTTGGGATTTAAGTCAACGGTATTGCCCGGATCTTTTACTGACTTAAGTGCCTGGGTGGGATTTTGCACCTCAAGCCCACTGCAGGGTGTCAAATATCAACTTTGATATTCGGATTTTCTTTTGGGTGGGGCTATATATATGCCATGAAACATTGCCAAAGGACGGCAAAGTTCTTTCTCACTTGGGGTCTAAGTCAAAGATATTGCCCGGCCCTATAACTGAGTTAAGTGCGTGGGTGGGATCCTGCACCTCAAGCCCACAGCAGTGTGTCAAATGTCAACCTTGATATTTTGAATTGTTTTGGGTGGGCTATGAATATCCCAAGAAAAACTGCCATATGACGGCAAAGTTCTTTCTCACTTGGGGTTTAAATCAAGGATATTGCGATGACTTTTAACTGGGTTAAGTGCCTGGTGGGATTCTGCACCTCAATCCCACAGCAGGGTGTCAAATATCAACCTAGATATTTGGATTTGGGGGTGGGGTCTATAAATATCCCATAGAAAATTGCCATAGGACGGCAAAGTTCTTTCTCACTTGGGGTTTAAATCAAGGATATTGCGAGGACTTTTAACTGGATTAAGTGCCTGAATGGGATTCTGCACCTCAAGCCCACAGCAGGGTGTCAAATATCAACCTAGGATTTGGGGGGGGGGCTAAAAATATCCCATAGAAAATTGCCAAAGGACGGCAAAGTTCTTTCTCACTTGGATTTTAAGTCAAAGGTATTGCCCGTGCCTTTAACTGACTTAAGTTTCTTGGTGGGATTCTGTACCTCAAGCCCACAGCAGGGTGTCAAATATCAACTTTGATATTTGAACTTGGGGGGGGGGGGACCAATAAACATCCCATGAAAAATTGCCAAAGGACGGGAAAGTTCTTTCTCACTTGGGGTTTAAGTCAAAGATATTGCTCGGGCCTTTTACTTACATAATTACCTGGGTGGTATTTTGCATCTCAAGCCCACAGCAGGATGTCGAATATCAATTTTGATATTTGGATTTGGGGGAGCTATTAATATCCCATGAAAACTTGCCAATTTAAGGCAACAAGGATATTGCCAAGACGGTTAACTGATTTAAGTGCCTGGGTGGGATTCTGCACCTCAAGCCTACAGCAGGGTGTCAAATATCAACTTTGATATTTGGATTTTTTTTGGAGGGGCTATAAATATCCGATGAAAAATTGCCAAAGGACGGTAAAATTCTTTGTCACTTGGGGTTTAAATCAAGGATATTGCCAGGACCTTTTACTGAGTTAAGTGCCTTGGTGGGAATCCGCACATCAAAACCAGAGCAGGGTGTCAAATATCAACTTTGACATTTGGATTTTTTTTTGGGGGGAGGGCTATAAATATCCGATGAAAAATTGCCAAAGGACGGCAAAATTCTTTGTCACTTGGGGTTTAAATCAAGGATATTGCCAGCACCTTTTACTGAGTTAAGTGCCTTGATGGGAATCCGCACCTCAAAGCCAGAGCCGGGTGTCAAATATCAACTTTGACATTTGGATTTTTTTTGGGGGGAGGGCTATAAATATCCGATGAAAAATTGCCAAAGGACGGCAAAATTGTTTCTCATTTGCGGTTTATCTCAAGGATATTGCCAGGACCTTTAACTGAGTTAAGTGTCTGGGTGGGATATTGCACCTCAAGCCCACAGCAGGGTGTCAAATATCAAGTTTGATATTTGGATTTTTTTGGTGGATAAAAATATCCCATGAAAAATTGCCAAAGGACGGCAAAGTTCTTTCTCACTTGGGATTTAAGTCAAAGGTATTGCCCGGGTCTTTAATTTACTTAAGTGCCTGGGTAGGATTCTGCACCTCAAGCCCACAGCAGGGTGTCAAATATCATCTTTGATATTTGGATTTTCTTTTGTTTGGGTCTATAAATATGGCATGAAAAATTGCCAAAGGAAGGCAAAGTTCTTTCTCACTTGGAGTTAAATTCAAAGATATTGCCCGGACTTTTCCCTGAGTTAAGTGCCTGGGTGGTATTCAGCACCTCAAGCCCACAGCAGGGTGTCAAATATCAACTTTGATGGTTTATTTTTTTTGGGAAGGGGGGCTATAAATATCCCATCAAAAATTGCCAAAGGACGGCAAAGTTCTTTCTTATTTGGGAAGTAAGTCAAAGGTATTGCTCGGGCCTTTTACTTGCATAAGTACCTGGGTGGTATTTTGCACCTCAAGCCCACAGCAGGGTGTCAAATATCAATTTTGATATTTGGATTTGGGGGGGGCCTATAAATATCCCATGAAAAATTTCCGAAGTACTGCAACATTTTTTCTTACTTGGGGTTTATCTCAATGATATTGCCAGGACCTTTATGTTAGTTAAGTGTCTTTTTGGGATTCTGTACCTCAAGCCCACAGCAGGGTGTCAAATATCAACTTTGACATTTTGATTTTTTTTGGGGGGAGGGCTATAAATATCCGATGAAAAATTGCCAAAGGACGGCAAAATTCTTTCTCATTTGGGGTTTATCTCAAGGATATTGCCAGGACCTTTAACTGAGTTAAGTGCCTTGGTGGGATTCCGCACCTCAAGGCCAGAGCAGGGTGTCAAATATCAACCTACAGACAATGGACAAAAGTATTCGCACGCTTCCAATTTACCCTATATATTTCATATAAAACTACAGTTTTTCAAAATATTATCTTGAAATCAATTCACGTCCGATTTTAATCATTATTTTATCAACGAAGGCAGAAAGATATCTAGTTTATAGTAGAAATTACGTTTTGAAGCATGGTTTCCAAATCGCCATGATTTAAACACAGACTTAAATAATTTGTCTACAAAAGCACTATCAAAGCATTGTATTTCGAAAGAAATTAATTCAGTTGTGTGTTTAGCTTGTATATTCTCAAAATGGTTATCATAGAAAATTATTTTGAAATTATACAGTAAAAATATATAAAATTATGTTTTTATCTAAATAAAAATTATCGAAATTGGGTATGAATTGACTTCAGGATAAGCTTCTGAAAAATTATTGTTTTATATGAAATATATAGGGGAAATTGGAAGCGTGCGAATACTTTTGTCCACTGTCTGTAGATATTTGAATTTTGGGTGCCATCAATATCCCATAGAAAATTGCCAAAGAACGGCACAGATCTTTCTTACTTGGATTTTAAATCAAAGGTATTGCCCGTGCCTTTAACTTACTTTTGTACCTAGGTGGGATTTTGCACCTCAAGCCCACACCAGGGTGTCAAATATCAACTTTGATATTTGGCTTTTTTTGGGGGGAGGCTGAAAATATCCCATGAAAAATTGCCAAAAGACGGAAAAGTTATTTCTCACTTGGGTTTTAGGTCAAAAGTTTTGCCCGTGCCTTTAACTGACTTAGGTTTCTTGGTGGGATTCTGTACCTCAAGCCCACAGCAGGGTGTCAAATATCAACTTTGATATTTGAACTTGGGGGGGAGACCAATAAACATCCCATGAAAAATTGCCAAAGGACGGGAAAGTCTTTCTCACTTGGGATTTAAGTCAAAGGTATTCCACTGGCCTTTTACTTACATAAGTACCTGGGTGGTATGTTGCACCTCAAGCCCACAACAGGGTGTCGAATATCAATTTTGATATCTGAATTTGGGAGGGGGCTATAAATATCCCATGAAAAATTGCTAAAGTACGGCAACATTTTTTCTTACTTAGGGTTTATCTAACGGATATTACCAGGACGATTAACTGAGTTAAGTGCCAGGGAAGGGATATTGCACCTCAATCCCCCAGCAGGGTGTCAAATATGGATTTTTTGGGGGGAGGGCTATAAATATCCGATGAAAAATTGCCAAAGGACGGAAAAATTCTTTCTCATTTGGGGTTTATCTCAAGGATATTGCCAGGACCGTTAACTGGGTTATGTGTCTGGGTGGGATTCCGCACCTCAAGGCCAGACTTAAGTGTCTGGGTGGGATTCTGCACCTCAAGCGCACATCAGGGAGTCAAATATCAACTTTGATATTAGGATTTTTGTTTGGGGGGCTATAAATATCCGATGACAAATTGCCAAAGGACGGCAAAGTTTTTTCTTAATTGGGGTTTATATCAAGGATATTGCCTGGACCTTTAACTGAATTAAGTGCATTGGTGGGATTCCGCACCTCAAGGCCAGACTTAAGTGTCTGGGTGGGATTCTTCACCTCAAGCGCACATCAGTGCGTCAAATATCAACTTTTGATATTTTGATTTTTTTTGGGGAAGGGCTATAAATATCCAATGAAAAATTGCCAAAGGACGGCAAAGTTCTTTCTCACTTGGGGCTTAAGTCAACGGTATTGCCCGTGCCTTTAAATGACTTAAGTACCTGGGTGGGATTATGTACTTCAAGCACACACCAGGGTGTCAAATATCAACTTTGATATTTTTAATTGGGGGAGCTATGAATGTCCCAGGAAAAATTGCCATAGGACGGCACAGTTATTTCTCATTTGGGGCTTAAATCAAGGATATTGCAAGGACTTTTAACTGGGTTAAGTGCCTGGGTGGGATTCTGCACCTCAAGCCAACAGCAGGGTGTCAAATATCAACATAGATATTTGGATTTGGGGGGGCTATAAATATCCCATAGAAAATTGCCAAAGGACGGCAAAGTTCTTTCTCACTTAGATTTTATGTCAAAGGTATTGCCCGTGCCTTTAACTGACTTTTGTGCCTGGGTGGAATTTTGCACCTCAAGCCCACAGCAGGGTGTCAAATATCAACTTTGATATTTGGATTTTTTGGAGGGGGAGGCAAACAATATCCGATGAAAAATTTCCAAAAGACTGACAAATATTTCTCACTTGGGGTTTAAGTCAAAGGTAATGCCCGTGCCTTTTACTTACTTAAGTACCTGAGTGGTATTTTGCACCTCAAACCCACAGCAGGGTGCCAAATATCAACTTTGATATTTGAATTTTTTTGGGGGTGGTGCTATAAATATCCCATGAAAAATTGCCAAAGGACGGCAACATTTTTTTTTACTTGGGGTTTATCTCAAGGATATTGCCAGGACGGTTAACTGAGAAAAGTGCCTGGGTGGGATTCTCCACCTCAAGCCCCCAGCAGGATGTCAACTATATACTTTGATATTTGGATTTGGGGGGGGGGGGG
>MJUT01049302.1:0-25833 GCA_002080005.1 Gigantidas platifrons | reverse complement strand
AACACGTCTTGACTATATGAGTAACATGGCGGGTGTGTTATAAGAGGCAGGAACTGTCTACCCTTCACTTATATAATGGTGTCCAACACGTCTTGACTATATGAGTAACATGACGGTGTCTTATAAGAGGCAGGAACTGTCTAATCTTCACTTATATAATGGTGTCCAATACGTCTTGACTACATAAGTAACATGGCGGGTGTCTTATAAGAGGCAGGAACTGTCTACTCTTCACTTATATAATGGTGTCTAACACGTCTTCAATATATGAGTAACATGGCGGTGTCTTATAAGAGCATTTAAGTTCACCGCCGGTTTTTTGTGAGTTCGTGTTGCTAATCGTTTTTAGTTTTCTAAGTTGTTTTGCGTTTTTATTTTGATTGTCTTTGTCTTGTGTATTGTGTAACCAATGTTACCGGTGTCTATGGACTGTTCATTCTTGATTACTCCTTCAGTTTCTCCAACGTTTATTTATTGCAATATCATCTTACATTTTCTGATACTCCATTCTTATCACATTGTTTTTGTTTGTGAAAGTTATTACCATGAGTGCATAAGGACTCATACTAACACAAATACTAGTCTTGTGAAATGAGAAATGTTGACAAATCACAGGTTATTCATGTTATCAATGAATATTCCGATTAATGAGGAATATAATGGTTTGCCTTCTTGATTTTTGGTGTTTAACACCACCTTCAGCAATATTTCAGTTATATCATGGCGTCCAGTTTTAGTGATGGAAGAAGCCGGAGTACCCGGAAAATTACCGACCATTGGCAAGCAACTGGTAAACTTTATCATTTGCAGCTGCGAGTCGAGTGCACCCTTTTGTAATTAACAAAGCCGGGCGCGAACCCACGACGTATTGGTGATAGGCTTGTATGAGTTAGGTAATCCAACTACCTGACTCATTGAGCAACCCGGACCCTCTCTTTATATTGGATACTAAGACTTCACAAGAATCCATATAGAGAAAGGTATATTGCCTGTTCTTCTACTTGTTCAGCAACATAGCTGTCTATAACTATGACACAATTGTGTCTGTAGTCAAAGAGGGACTACAATCATACCGTGACAATGCATATTCACGTAGTAACATCAATCAAAAGTGGATACTGAAAAAACTCTAAAGACATTCTGGATAATCTTAATTCTTGTAAGTTTTCGATAATTTCATCTATCCAAACAATTGTCTTTTTTCCACTTTGCGCTACCATTCCTCATTAAAAAATATAAAAGAAACCTGTTCAGATTTGTATTCACGTTTATAGTTTCGAGTCACGAATTAGCTTATTTTCTCAAGCTTGAAACAAAAGGCAAGATGTTTTACACAGAAAATAAAGTGATCAGTATGTTGGAGGTTCTTATGAATAAAATGCATGTATTGGTCGAGTTCGGAGTGCACATCTTTTAACAAATCATCGGCATCCTTATGAGAACAAACTGTGCCCCTCTCCTTGTAGACCTTTTCATATACACCTATGAGGCAGAGTTTATATAAAATATTTTCAAAGACCAAAAAATAAAATGACAGAAATTAAATTCTTTAATCTCACTTTCAGGTAT
Organism: Gigantidas platifrons; assembly: GCA_002080005.1. NCBI lineage: Eukaryota > Metazoa > Mollusca > Bivalvia > Mytilida > Modiolidae > Gigantidas > Gigantidas platifrons. The sequence continues at coordinate 24,264 of MJUT01049302.1, read as the reverse complement.
ATTGATGATGTTCTGTCAATTAATAATCCTACGGTTCCATTAATATACCCCTAAAAATCTTGAGATAAAACAAACAACAGAACAGCTTTCTCTGCCTCCGTGCTTGACATTTACCTTACATTTGACACCAATGGTAAAGGCAAAGGAGTAATCAGAAGCTGTGTATCGAAGGACAGAACAAACGATGACAAACAGAAAAAAGAAAAACAATGCAAGAAAAGATTTAAGATACCAAATGGGTAATCAGGAGCCGTAGATCGAAGGACAGAATAATACAATGGAGAGAGGAAAAGGACATAGGAACAAACAATGATATAGAAAGCACTTCCTATTTAGAAAACTAAATATTGAACAACACGTACCCCCACTAAAACCGGTGGTAAACTCATGGGCTACGTAAGGGTAAGCAGTTCCTTCTCAACACTATCTAACGTTTATTTTGGTCCTGTGTCTTGTGTAGCCAATGTTACCGGTGTCTCTGGACTGTCCATTCTTGATTATCCCTTCGGTTTCTCTAACGTTTATTTTGATCCTGTGTCTTGTGTACCAAATGTTACCGGTTTCTCTGGACTGTCCATTCTTGATTACCTCTTCGGTTTCTCTAACGTTTATTTTGGTCCTGTGTCTTGTGTACCCAATGTTACCGGTGTCTCTGGACTGTCCATTCTTGATTACCCCTTCGGTTTCTCTAACGTTGATTTTGGTCCTGTGTCTTGTGTATCCAATGTTACCGGTGTCTCTGGACAGTCCATTATTGATTACCCCTTCGGTTTCTCTAACGTTTATTTGTCCTTTATCTTGTGCACCCAATGCTACCGGTGTCTATGGATTGTTCATTCTTGATTACTCCTTCAGTTTCACCAACGTTTGTTTATTGCAAAATCATCTTACATTTTTTGATACTCCATTCATATCACATTGTTTTTGTTTGTAAAAGTTATTACCATGCGTGCATAAGGACTCATACTAACACAAATATTAGTCTTTTGAAATGAGAAATTTCGCCTTCTTGATTTTTGGTGTTTAACGCCAACTCATGGGCTCCGTAAGGGTAAGCAGTTCCTTCTCAACACTATCTAACGTTTATTTTGGTCCTGTGTCTTGTGTACCCATTGTTACCAGTGTCTCTGGACTGTCCATTCTTGATTTCCCCCTTCGGTTTCTCTAACGTTTATTTTTGTTCTGTGTCTTGTGTACCCAATATGTTACCAGTGTCTCTGGACTGTCCATTCTTGATTTCCCCCTTCGGTTTCTCTAACGTTTATTTTTGTTCTGTGTCTTGTGTACCCAATGTTACCGGTGTTTCTGGACTGTTCATTCTTGATTACCGTTTCGGTTTCTCAAACGTTTATTTATTGCACCATCATCTTACACTTTCTGATACTCCATTCTTAATTTGTTTTTCTTTGTAAAAGTTATTACCATAAGTGTCTAATGACAGAAGTTTAGTTCTTTAATCTCACTTTCAGGTATATTGATGATGTTCTGTCAATTAATAATCCTACAGTTCCATTAATATACCCCTTAAAATCTTGAGATAAAATAAACAACAGAACAGCTTTCTCTGCCTCCGTGCTTGACATTTACCTCACATTTGACACCAGTGGCAAACTCTCTATCAGACTTTATGGCAAAGGAGTAATCAGAAGCTGTGTATCGAAGAAGACCAAGTGATGACAAACAGAAAAAAGAGAAACAATGATCTACAAAGAAAAGATTTAAGATACCAAAGAGGTGATCAAAGAAGTAAATCGAATGACAGATAATACAATGGAAAAAGGAAAAGGACAAAAGTATAAAAAATGATCTGCAAGAAAAGATTTAAGATACCAATGGGGTAATCAGGAGCCGTATATCGAAGGACAGATAGTACAATGGATAAAAGAAAAGGACATAGGAACAAACAACGACCTACAAAGCACTTCATATATAGAAAACTAAATATTGAGCAACACGCACCCCAATAAAAAACGATAGTGAATTCATGGGCTCCGTAAGGGTAAGCAGTTCCTTCTCAACAAAAAGCCATTAGTCGACAACACTATCAAGAGCAACGCCACGTATCACACCAACGCCAAGTATCAACCCAATAAATGCCATTCATTACGACTACACTCGAATGAAAGATACGTCCTGGTTAAGGACAGGCATAACAATATGGCGAGCTAGACCGGTTAATAGAATCATAGTACTCTCATCGTGATAATCTGATCTGCTGCAACCAATGTCATTTCTATACCACATATACAAACAAACAAATAAACAAACAAACAATGTCAAGAAAGTAAAATATATCTATTATATATCATTAACACCCAAAGAAATGAATTGCTATAGCACATTTTGTGTTTTGTCATTTTTATGATTGCTTTATTTTTACTCCATAAAAAAACAGAATAGAGAAAGATTGAAAAGAAACACCATCACTAAAAGACCTACTCACTGTCTCAGACATGTATTATATGTTTAGGATTCATGTAATTATACGGTAAGCACTAAGTGTCATCCTCTAAAAATATACTCGGAATAGAAAGTGTGTATATTATGTAATCTAATGAGACGATATATTAGATTACGTCCATTTATCCTATAAACATACAAATTTGTTTTCTGAAAACGTTATTTTCTCCCGTGAAGATTATAAAATGTACATGGGCTTTTCTATGTAAAGATGTCATCAGATAATCAATCCTAAGTACAACATATCACGCAATCTTTTATCTTCAATATGTATTCTTATTTACCAAGGTTGATACATGATTAGTCTTTGTTCTCCGATTAGCACACATAATTAATGAGTAAGAACAAAGATTGGTTGGCTCGGAACCAGGATAATTTTTCCGCGCCGTGGAAAATCGTGTCTACATGCGGACTATGTTTTGTGAGCAAGAACGGTAAAGGTCCAATCAAGAGATTTGTTTTAGTTGAAAGTAAATACAATTCTCAAAGACAAAGTTCTTGCCAATTTGGGGTTCAACTCAAAGATATTATCTGGGACCATAACTCATTTAAGTTCCTGGATATGCTTCTGCGAACAACAGAGTGTAAAAGCTCAAACTCAATATTTAAGGCTAGAGGTGGTGGCACTATCAAAATCAAAGATATTGCTTGTGTCTTTAAGGTGCCCAAATGCCTGAGTGCGTTTCTAAACCCTATGTCTACATTAGAGTGTCAGAGGTCAAGTTCGATATTAAGGGGCTCCATAAATGTATCTTCTAAAATTTCCAACGTTAAATACTTTTCCCGTTAGGGGTGTAAATCAAAGCTATTGCCCAGGCCTTTAAAGGGTATCAAATTTCGAGGATGATACCTTTTGAAGATCATAATAAAATAGAAAAGAACAATTCATTTGAAATATTATTTAAAGTCTTTATATCATATAACATTTAAAAACTGTATTATAATCATCTTTATTGCCTGTGACGGCCATGTTTGTTAATGGATCGGGACGAAATGAGCAATCTTTATAGAGGACAGTCCATAGATGCTTACTACCAAGTTTCGGTTCATTTGGCTACCCGGTTTCAGAGGACAAGATTTTTTATCAATCAACCTATCAGAAAAAAAGAATTGTCTGTGGCGGCCATGTTTGCTAGCGGATCGGGACGAAATTATTTTTTTTAATAGAAGACCTTCCATTGATGTTTCCTACCAAGTTTTGGTTCATTTGGCAAAGCAGTTTCAGAGGAGAAGATTTTAAAAAATCGGCCTATCAGAAAAAAAGAATTGCCTGTGGCGGTCATGTTTGGCAATGGATCGGGACAAAATGAGCAATCTTTAGAGAGTACCTTCCACACATGCTTCCTACCAAGTTTCAGTTCATTTGGCTGAGGGGTTTCAGAGAAGAAGATTAAAATGTGAAAAGTTAACGGACGACAGACGACGGAACCCAAGTCATGGCAAAAGTCCATTTTGCCTTTGGCAAGGTGAGCTAAAAAGGACGAAAATGACACGCAACGATCTACAAAACATTACGCATAAAACTAAAGATCGAGTAACACGAACTCCATCAAAAACCGGGTGTGAACTTTGGTGTTCCGGAAGGGTAAGTAGTTCCAAGTCTATGACTCAAAATGACAGACAAGACGACAACAATCGATCGTAATCTAGTTCCTTGTTAAGGACGGGGAGAGCAAATATGGCGCCATAGACCAGTTAATAGGATCTCAGAGATATAAAGATGAAAATTGAATTCTAGATTTAATATCTATTAGTCATTAACATAAAAGTTTGGCTTGATTTGGTTTATGGTGATTAACGCCACTTTCAACAATATTTCAGATTTATCCCGGGGGGTCAGTTTTATTGGTGGAGGAAACCAGAGTACCCGGAGAAAACGACCGACCTGTCGGAAGTCACTAACACACTTTATAACATAAGTTTGTATAAAGTACACCTCGCCATGAACGGGGCTCGAACTCACAACTTCATTGCTGATAGGCACTGATTGCACAGGTAGTTGCAAATCTAACTTCCATACGATCACGACGACCCCCATAAATATATAAGAAAGATAACTACTATATTACGTTTTGTGCATTTTTGTTTTTTATGATTGTTTTAGTTTTGGTCAATCAAAAAAAAATGGAATAGGAGAAAAAATGATAAAATAAACATCACCAGTAAAAGACTTGCTCCCTGTCTCAGACATTTATCATATGTTTAGGATTCGTGTAAATATACGGTAAGGACTAAGTTTCATCCTCTAAAAATATACCCGGAATAGGAAGTTTGTATATTATGTAATCTAATGAGACGAAATATTAGATCACGTCCATTTACCCTATAAATATACAAATTGGTTTTCTGAAAACGTTATTTTCTTCCGTGAAGATTATAAAATGTACATGGGCTTTTCTATATAAAGATGTCATCAGATAGTTAATCCAAAATAAAACGTATCATGCAATCTTTTATCTTGAATATGTATTCTTATTTACCAAGGTTGATACGCGATTAGTCTTTGTTCTCCGATTAGCACACATAATTAATGAGTAAGAACAAAGATTGGTTGTCTCGGAACCACGATAATTTGTCCGCGCGGAGAGTCGTGTCTACATTTTATGTACATGCGGACTATTATTGTTTTAGCTCACTAAAACTGGAAAGGTCCAACTAAGTGATTTGTTGTAGTACAAAGTGATTACAATTCTCAAAGACAAAGTTCTTGCCCATTTGGGGATTAACTCATAGCTATTTTCAGGGACCATAACTCATTTAAGTGCATGGATGTATTTCTGCACATGAAACCGAACAACAAAATGTAAAAGTTCAAACTCGATATTGAGGGTAGGGGGTGGTGGCACCATATATATCTCATGTACGATGTCACACCGGTAATATTCTTCCTCATGTGGGACATAAACCAAAGATATTGTTCGTGTCTTGGACGTGCCCAAGTGCTTGACTGCGTATCTGAACCCATATCTACATTAAGGTGTCAGAGATCAAGCTCGATATTAAGGGGCTCCTTAAATGTATCCTTTAAAATTCCCAACTGTAAAGACTTAGCCCTTTTTCGGGTTTACATCAAAGCTATTGCTTATGTCTTTAAAGTGTATCAATGTTCAAGAATGATACCCTTTGACGATCATGGCACAATTGTAAAGAAGTATTCATTTGAAATATCATTTAAAATCTTTATATCATATAACATTTAAAAACTGTATTATAATCATTTTTATATGGATAATGTTAGAAATCGAGGCCTTTTGGTTGGAGCATTGAGAGAGAATTATAAATAATTGAACTCAAATATTGAGAAAGTGGTAGTATATTGAGTATGGTGGCGACAAGAAAAGTTTGAAATATCAACGAGGTAATATGAATCCGAAAATCGTAGAACAGACAACACAGTGGTCAAAAGTACTAGAGGCTCAGTGTCGCTCACCTTTCATTCTGCTTTGAGGAAACTTAATACACAACCTTTCATAGGTGCTTCCCACAAAATTTCGATTCATTTGGCCAAGCTGTTTCAGAGGAGAAGATTTTTAGAAATCGACCAATGAGAAATAAGAATTGCCTGTGGCGGCCATGGTTGGTAGTGGATCGACACGAAATGCGTAATTTTAATAGAGGACCACCTATAGATGCTTACTACAAAGTTTCGGTTCATTTGGCTAACCGGTTTCACAGGAGAAGATTTTTAGAAATCAACCAATCAGGAATAAGTATTGCCTGTGACGGCCATGTTTGTTAATGGATCGGGACGAAATGAGCATTCCTTTTAGAGGAGAGTCCACAGATGCTTACTACCAAGTTTCGGTTCATTTGGCTACGCGGTTTCAGAGGAGAAGATTTTTTAGAAATCAACCTATCAGAAAAACAAAATTGTCTGTGGCGGCCATGTTTGGTAACGGATTGGGACGAAATGAAAAATAGTTCATTTGTCAAAGCAGTTTCAGAGGAGAAGATTTTTTTAAATCGGCCTATCAGAAATAAGAATTGCCTGTGGCGGTCATGTTTGTAAATGGATCAGGACAAAATGAGCATTCTTTAGAGAGGACCTTCCACAGATGCTTCCTACAAGGTTTCAGTTCATTTTGCTGGGGGGTTTCAGAGAAGAAGATTAAAATGTGAAAAGTTAACGGACAACAGATGAAGGACGACAGAACCCAAGTGATGGCAAAAGCCCATTTTGTCTTTGGCAAGGTGAGCTAAAAAGGACAAAAACGACATGCAACGATCTAGAAAACATTACACATAAAACTAAAGATCGAGTAACACGAACTCCACCAAAACCCGGGTGTGAACTGTGGTGCCCCGGAAGGTTGAGCAGTTCCAAGTCTATGATTAAAAATGACAGACAAGACGACAACAAGAGATCGAAATCTAGTTCCTTGCTAAGGACAGGGAGAAACAATATGGCGCCATAGACTAGTTAATAGAATCTCAGAGTTATAAAGATGAAATATCTATTAGTCATTAACAGGTTTGGCTTGATTTGGTTTATGGTGTTTAACACCACTTTCAACAATATTTCAGTTTTATCGCGGAGAGGGGTCAGTTTTATTGGTGGAGGAAACCAGAGTACCCGGAGAAAACCACCGACCTGTAGCAAGTCACTGACATACTTTATCACATAAGTTTGTATCGAGTACACCTCGCCATGAACGGGATTCGACCTCGCAACTTGCACAGGTAGTTGTAAATCTAACTGCCATATGATTACGATCACGACGACCCCCATAAATATATAAGAAACATAACTACAATACCACATTTTGTGCATTTTCATATTTTATGATTGTTTTACTTTTGCTCAATAAAAAAAATGGAATAGGAGAAAAAAATGATCAAATACACATCATCACTGAAAGATGTATTCACTGTCTCAGACATTTATTATATGTTTAGGATTCATGTAATTATACGGTAAGGACTAAGTGTCATCCACTGAAAGTACACGCGGAATAAGGAAGCTTGCATATTATGTAATCTAATGAGGCGAAATATTAGATCACGTCCACATACAAATTGGTTTTCTGAAAACGTTATTTTCTTCCGTGAAGATTATAAAATGTACATGGGCTTTTCTATATAAAGATGTCATCAGATAGTTAATCCAAAATACAACATATCATGCAATCTTTTATCTTGAATACGTATTCTTATTTACCAAGGTTGATACACGATTAGTCTTTGTTCTCCGATTAGCACATATAATTAATGAGTAAGAACAAAGATTGGTTGTCTCGGAACCACGATAATTTGTCCGCGCGAAGAGTCGTGTCTACATTTCATGTACATGCAGACTATTATTATTTTTGTGAGCTAAAACTGTAAAGATCCCATTAAGTGATTTGTTGTAGTATAAAGTGAATACAATTCTCAAAGACAAAGTTCTTTCCCATTTGGGGACCAACTCAAAGCTATTTTCAGGGACCAAAACTCATTTAAGTGCATGCACATCAAACCGAACAACAGAGTGTAAAAGTTCAAACTCGATATTGAGGGAAGGGGGTTGTGGTACCATATATATCTCCTGTACGATGTCACACCGGTAATATTCTTCATCATATGGGACACAAATCAAAGATATTGTTCGTGTCTTGGACGTGCTCAAGTGCTTGATTGCGTATCTGAACCCATATCTACATTAAGATGTCAGAGGTCAAGTTCGATATTAAGGGGCTCCTTAAATGTATCCTTTAAAATTCCCAAACGGTAAAGACTCAGCCCTTTCTGGGATTTACATCAAAGCTATTGCTTATGTCTTTAAACGGTATTAAAGTTCGAGGATGATACCCTTTGACGAGCTTGACACAATTGTAAAGAACTATTCATTTGAAATATCATTTAAAATCTTTATCTCATAAAACATTTAAAACTGTATTATAATCATCTTTATATTGATAATGTTAGAAATCGAGGCCTTTCGGTCGGAGCATCGAGAGAGAATTATAAATAATTGAACTCAAATATTGAGAAAGTGGTAGTATATTGAGGATGGTGGCGACAAGAAGAGCTTGAACATACCAAAGGGGTAATCAGAAGCCGGTAATTGAAGGAGGACAGACAATACAATTGCCAAAAGAATAATGATAAAAGGACAAACAAAGATCTACAAAATAGTACACATAAAACCAAAGAGCGAGTAACACGAACCTCACTTAAAACCGATGGTAAACTCAGGTACTCCGGAAGGGTATGCAGTTCCAAGTCTATGACTACAAATTACAACCAAGGCGACAACAATCGATAAATTTTAACTCCTTGTTAAAGACAGGGAGAAAACATATGGCGCCATAGACCAGGTTAATAGAATCCTGACTCTCTCCTCGTGGTAACCACATACATATAATCACAAATATAAAAAAATGCCAGGAAGGTAGAATATATTAATGGTAGACCTTTATTCTATGGATACAAAGCTAAAAATTGAATTCTAGATTTGATATCTATTAGTCATAAACATATTATAAAGTTAATTACTATTTCACATTTTGTGCATTTTTATGTTTTATAATTGCTTTAATTTTGCTCAATCAAACAAATAGAATGTGAGAAAAATTTATTAAAAATAAAACAACATTATTAAAATATTTACTCACTCTCTCAGACATGTCTTATATGTTTACGATTATTGTTATTATACTGAAAGTATAGTCCTTGTTAGTATACCCTCAAGTAAGTTTGTATTTTACTCATATATTTTATCACCACATTATATATAGCGTTACAGATTGATTAAAGGGTTCACTACTACTTTGTCCCATAAATCTACAAACTGTTTTTTTAAACCATAATCTGTTCTATGAAACACAGTGTATATATACATTACTTTAATATATAGCTTTATTGTGTCAAATACCACATAGGTCGTGTAATGCTTAACGTGCTCGCCTGCAGTGCGGTAGATCGTGGGTTCGTGTCCCGATCTGGTCAAACCAAAGACTATAAAATTGATATTTGGTGCTTCTCCGCTAAGCGCAGAATTGAGGAGAAAGCACAATGACTGGTTGGCTCGCAAACAGGATAATGTGTCCGAGTAGGACGACATGTCTATCAGTGGACCGTTGTTTCAATGAGCTAGCACTATAATAATCCAACTAAGCATGTTGGTCTAGTACAAAGCCAACCTCATCATCCTTCAATTGAAAATTAACTTGTTCTCGTCATGATATAGCGGACAAAATTGTTAAGTTGGTGTTAAGCAACAATCACTCACTCACTTTACTGTCAAACATGTATATAAAGGATACTTATGGGAATCTTAAAATGTGATTCTGAGCCAACCAGTCTTTGTTCTTACTCCTTCATGATGCATGCTTACATTTTACTTCATTAGATTTAATCTAAATATAGCATGTGATATTTCACTTATTAATTACTTTTTGAAAAGTAAATAGCAACCTTTAAATGGCCCCAACATAAGTGCCAAACACAGCAATGTTGCTTAAAGATTGTTGATGTTCAAGGAACACCCCTCCTCGTGATACCAATTTCTGCTGCAACCAAATAAATATAAACAAATAAAAGATAAACCATCGACATTTGAGATAAGAGTGGTAAATTAAGTTGAAAAGCACTAAGTTTAAAACGGGCCTTCAGCCGAATTTCGACTTCACCGAAATTTCGAGTAAACAGAGTTCGACATAACGAGATTCAACTATATATTACATTTTGTGCATTTTTATATTTCATGTTTGTTTTAATTTTGCTCAATCAAAACAAAATGGAATAGGAAAATGATCTATAAAAAAAAACATCATCACTAAAAAATTTACTCACTGTCTCAGACATTTTCAATATCCATAAGATTCATGTAATTATTCTGAAAGTATCGTCCTCGTTAGTATACCCTCAGGTAAGTTTGTATTTTATTCATATATTTAATGTATATATATACATTATATATAGCGTGACAGATTGATTACAGGGTTGTCCTACACGTTGTCCTACAAATCTACAAACTGGTTTTTAAAAAACCTTAATTCTATGAAACGCACAGTGTATATATATACATTACTTTAATATATAACTTTATTCTGTCAAAAACCACATCTGTGGTTTAATGGTTAGCGTGCTCGCCTCCAGTGCGGTAGATCGTGGTTTCGAGTTCTGATCGGGTGAAATCAAAGACTGTAAAATTGGTATTTGTTGTTTCCCCGCTAAGCAGTTCAGACTGAAACTGCAAGACACGAAAACATAATTCTTCTTGAATTACCTAGTCACACGAGCCATTGGACACAACCTTTTGATAGGTATGTATTAAAATCGCTTAAAAATCATTGGAACGCCAAATTGGATAATTTCATTCGCATGACCGGCATTGTAGTTGGTCACGCCCAATTCCTCAAAGTATTTTCACAGGCTTGGGAAAAAGCAATGACGCCAAATAACCTGAAGAGTGGATTCAGGGAAACCGGGATTACAACCCTGGTGCAATACAAGATGAGGCATATTCTCCAACTGACGTACTCGAACCGGCATCCAATGTTCAAATGCAAAATGTCAGCGCCGAAGGTCTAGACAAGTCTGCACAAGATGATTCGAATGGGTATGACGATGCTAACAACACACTTACTACAGTTGCAGCAACGGACCAATCACTAGCTGCAAATATTGTCTCATCCACACATGATACAACACTGGAATCTAATGTTGTTTCCTCAATAACTTTGTCGATGCCAATAACTACGGATGGTTTGTGTAATCTGCCATTATCTTTAGACCCAAATGATTCTTTAATCTACAAATTAAACTATCCTGATGACATCCCTCTGAATGACCTTCCTGACGACGAACTCCTTGCTGACATGTTAATAATTTGTAACAGCGAAGAGGGGCAAAACGAAAAACCATACAGTGTATAGAATGCACAGACAACATAGCGCTTGACGCTGTTGAGTCAACTCTGTCCACAGAAAAACTACTAATCTATACTGCGGCTTTAGCTAATAACATGAACATTGAAAATGATTCTATATTCCAATCTTGGAAAAAGTTCAAAACTCGAGGAGCAATGAGCTGTGACGAAAGCAGTAAGAACGTTGCCCAGTCGGTGACAGACGAATGCTTCCCTGTTCCATCATCTTCTTTAAAACGCAAACGACCAAATAAGGAGTCATATTCCGTGATCTCCGGAGATGAGGTGTATAGACAAAAAAGGGAAAATCAGGAAAGGAAAATGCGAGAGATTGAGGAAAAAGAAAAACGAAAAATAGAAAAGGCTAAAAGACAATTACTAAAACAGGAAGAGAAGGAAAACAAACTGAAAAAAACGGGAAGAAACCAAAAATAATGAAAGAAACAATCAGCAATAAATTAAATGAAAATAATGAAAATAAGAAAAGAGGACAAAAACAATTTTACAAACTCCTTAAGTTTACAAATGACACATATACATTTTGATTGGACTGACATCATCAGTATTTGCAAAAATGAATTAAGCTGAAAAAACTTAGTCTAGTATATGAATGATACAAAGCATATTACAGAGGCGTAGCTGCATATACGTTGTCACGCCATGGCGTGCACATCGTCAGGTTATAAAAAATTAGGATATTGAATTTATAATAATAATACTTTTTGGTATTCTTATTGAAATTCCTTCAGTGTTATATTTCACGTACATGGTTTTTAATTACAACACTTTTTCATTCAGGTATTCATTTGGTCCTGGTCTTCCGTAATTGAAATCGTCAAAAAGTGAAATACAACCGAATTGATATCAAAATCTGACTTGTTTCAACCTTATTTATAATAAACATTGCTGTAAGCACGCAACACTAAGAAGAAAGAGCAAAGACTGGTTGGATCGGAATCAGGATTATGTGTCCTAGTGTCCTAGTGGGCCGACATATCTATCCAGTACTATTGCTTCAGTGAGCTAGCACTATAAAAATCCAACTAAGCATGTTGGTCTAATACAAAGCGGTCCTCATCATCATGCCATTGAAAATTAACTTGTTCTCGCCATGATATAGCTAACAAAATGTTGAGTCAGCGTTAAGCAACAATCTCACTCACTTTACTGTAAAACATGTATATAAAGAACACAAAAGGGACCATGTAAATGTGATTCTGAACAAATCAGACTGTGTTCTTACTCCTTAATGACGCATGCTTATATTTTACTTCATTTGATTAGATTTAAACTAAATATAGCAAGTGATATTTCACATAATAATTAATTTGTTAAAAGTAAATAACAACCTTTAAATGACCCCAACATAAATGCCAAACACAACAATGTTGCTTAACGATTGTTGGCGCTCAGGGAACACCCCTCGTCATAATAACAATTTCTGCTGCAACAAAATAAATATAATAAAATAATAGATAGACCATCAGTGGTAAATTAAGTTGAAAAGCTGTAGTTTAAAACAGGGCTTCAGACAAATTTCGACATAAACGAACTTTCGAGTAAATCGAGTTTGACATAACGAGATTCAACTGTATAACACATTATTTGCAATTTTATATTTTATGTTTGTTTTAATTTTGCACAATCAAAGAAAATGGAATAGGGGGAAATTGGTCAAAGAAACAACATTACTAAAAGATTTACTCATTGTTCCAGACATTTTTCTTATAGATTGTTTAAGATTCTTGAAATTATACATAAAGTATCTTCCACGTTTGTACATCTCCGAGTGAGTTTGAGCTTTACTCATATCTTTTATCGCCACATCATATAGAGGATGAAAGATTGATTTTAGGGTTTACTACACGTTGTCCTACAAATCTACAAATTTGTTTTTCAAAAAACCTTAATCTGTTCTATGAAACACACAATGTATATGCATACATTAGCCCTTAGCATACATATATATCTGTCTGTTTCTTAGTAATTTGTGAAATAAAAATAGAATTTGAGAACCACAGTTACGAGCAAAAGAGTGACTGCAAAAATGATTGGTGTTTAATGCCGGGTCAGCATTTTATTTGCAGCCATATCATGTCGAGAATATGTTACATTTCAATGAGATGATAATGATGTCCGCTTTGTAATAGACCAGTTCATTGAAACAATGATCCACAAGTAGCCATAACTCGCCACTCGGACACATTGTCTAGATTCTCAGCCAACAAGTTTTTGCTCTTACTCCTTCATGATGCATGATTAGTGGAGAAGCAACAGATACCAATTGCATGGCCTTTGATTTCAGTCGTTCCCGTGATCTCCCGCACTCACTCGAGCATGCTAACCGTTACAACAATGATGTAGTTTTACGATAAAGACTGATTTGAGTCGTTCCCGTGATCTCCCGCACTCACTCGAGCACGCTAATCATTACAACAATGATGTACTTTTATGAGAAGACTGATTTGAGTCGTCCTCGTGATCTCCCACACTCACTCGAGCACGCTAATCATTACAGCAATGATGTGGTTTTATGAGAAGACTGATTTGAGTCGTCCCCGTGATCTCTCGCACTCACTCGAGCACGCTAACCATTACAGCAATGATGTGATTTTATGTGAATATTGATTTGAGTAGTCCCCGTGATCTTCCGCAATCACTCGAGCACGCTAACCATTACAACAATGGTGTAGTTTTACGAGAAGACTGGTTTGAGTCGTCCCCGTGATCTCCCGCACTCACTCGAGCACGTTAACCATTACAACAATGATGTAGTTTTACGAAAAGACTGAATTGAGTCGTCCCCGTGATCTCCCGCACTCACTCGAGCACGCTGACCATTACAACAATGATGTAGTTTTATGAGAAAATTGATTTGAGTCGTCCCCGTGATCTCCCGTACTCACTCGAGCATGCTAACCGTTACAACAATGATGTAGTTTTACGATAAAGACTGATTTGAGTCGTCCCCGTGATCTCCCGCACTCACTCGAGCACGCTAACCATTACAACAATGATGTAGTTTTACGAAAAGACTGAATTGAGTCGTCCCCGTGATCTCCCGCACTCACTCGAGCACGCTAACAATTACAACAATGATGTAGTTTTATGAGAAAATTTATTTGAGTCGTCCCCGTGATCTCCCGTACTCACTCGAGCATGCTAACCATTACAGCAATGATGTGATTTTATATGAATATTGATTTGAGTCGTCCCCGTGATCTTCCGCTCTCACTCGAGCACGCTAACCATTACAACAATGATGTAGTTTTACTAGAAGACTGGTTTGAGTCGTCCCCGTGATCTCCCGCACTCACTCGAGCACGCTAACCATTACAACAATGATGTAGTTTTATGAGAAAATTGATTTGAGTCGTCCCCGTGATCTTCCTCACTCACTCGAGCACGCTAACCATTACAACAATGATGTAGCTTTAAGAGAAGACTGATATTAGTCGTCCCCGTGATCTCCCGTACTCACTCGAGCATGCTAACCGTTACAACAATGATGTAGTTTGACGGTAAAGACTGATTTGAGTCGTCTCCGTGATCTCTCGCACTCACTCGAGCACGCTAACCATTACAACAATGATGTAGTTTTACGATAAAGATTGATTTGAGTCGTCTCCGTGATCTCCCGCACTCACTCGAGCACGCTAACCGTTACAACAATGATGTAGTTTTATGAAAAGACTGATTTGAGTCGTCCCCGTGATGTCCCGCACTCACTCGAACATGCTAACCGTTACAACAATGATGTAATTTTACGATAAAGACTGATTTGAGTCGTCCAGGTGATCTGCCGCACACACTCGAGCATGCTAACCATTACAACACTGATGTAGATTTACGATAAAGACTGATTTGAGTCGTCCCAGTGATCTCCCGCACTCACTCGAGCATGCTAACCATTACAACAATGATGTAGTTGTATGAGAAAACTGATTTGAGTCGTCCCCGTGATCTCCCGCACTCACTCAAGCATGCTAACCATTACAACAATGATGCCGTTTTACGAGAAGACTGATTTGAGTCGTCCCCGTGATCTCCCGCACTCACTCGAGCATGCTAACCATTACAACAATGATGCCGTTTTACGAGAAGACTGATTTGAGTCGTCCCCGTGATCTCCCGCACTCACTCGAGCACGCTAACCTTTACAACAATGATGTAGTTTTAAAAGAATACTGATTTGAGTCGTCCCCGTGAACTCGCGCACTCACTCGAGCACGCTAACCGTTACAACAATGATGTAGTTTTATGAGAAGACTGATTTGAGGTGTCCTCGTGATCTCCCGCACTCACTCGAGCATGCTAATCGTTACAACAATGATGTAGTTTTACGATAAAGACTGATTTGAGTCGTCACCGTGATCCCTCGCACTCACTCGAGCACGTTAACCATTACAACAATGATATACTTTTACGATAAAGACTGATTTGAGTCATCCCCGTGATATCCCGCACACCCTCGAGCACGCTAACCATTACAACACTGATGTAGATTTACGATAAAGACTGATTTGAGTCGTCCCCGTGATCTGCCGCACACACTCGAGCATGCTAACCATTACAACACTGATGTAGATTTAAGATAAAGTCTGATTTGAGTCGTCCCAGTGATCTCCCGCACTCATTCAAGCATGCTAACCATTACAACAATGATGTAGTTTTACATGAAGACTGATTTGAGTCGTTCGCGTGAACACCCGCACTCACTCGAGCACGCTAACCATTACAACAATGATGTAGTTTTACGATAAAGACTGATTTGAGTCGTCCCCGTGATCTCCTGCACTCACTCGAGCATGCTAACCATTCTAACAATGATGTTGTTTTATGAGAAAACTGATTTGAGGCGTCCCCGTGATCTCCTGCACTCACTTGACCATGCTAATCGTTTCAACAATGATGTAGTTTTATGAGAAGACTGATTTGAGTCGTCCCCATGATCTCCCACACTCACTCGAACACGCTACCCATTACAACAATGATGTAATTTAACGATAAAGACTGATTTGAGTCGTCCCCTTGATGTCCCGCACTCACTCGAGCACGTTAACCATTACAACAATGATGTAGTTTTACGAGAAGACTGGTTTGAGTCGTCCCCTTGATCTCCCGCACTCACTCGAGCACGTTAACCATTACAACAATGATGTAGTTTTACGAAAAGACTGAATTGAGTCGTCCCCGTGATCTCCCGCACTCACTCGAGCATGCTAACCGTTACAACAATGATGTAAGTTTACGGTAAAGACTGATTTGAGTCGTCCCTGTGATCTGCCGCACACACTCGAGCATGCTAACCATTACAACAATGGTGTAGTTTTATGATAAAACTGATTTGAGGCGTCCCCGTGATCTCCCGCACTCACTCAAGCATGCTAACCGTTCTAACAATGATGCAGTTTTACGAGAAGACTGATTTGAGTCGTCCCCGTGATCTCCCGCACTCACTCGGGCACGTTAACCGTTACAACAATTATGTAGTTTTATGAGAAGACTGATTTAAGTCGTCCCCGTGATCTCCCGCACTCACTCGAGCACGCTAACCATTACAACAATGATGTAGTTTTATGAGAAGACTGATTTGAATCGTCCCCGTGATCTTTCGCACTCACTCGAGCACGCTAACCGTTACAACAATGATGTAGTTTTAAGAGAAGACTGTTATTAGTCGTAACCGTGATCTCCCGTACTCACTCGAGCATGCTAATCGTTACAACAATGATGTAGTTTTACGATAAAGACTGATTTGAGTCGTCCCCGTGATCTCCCGCACTCACTCGAGCATGCTAACCGTTACAACAATGATGTAAGTTTACGGTAAAGACTGATTTGGGTCGTCCCCATGATCTCCAACACTCACTCGAACACGCTACCCATTACAACAATGATGTAGTTTAACGATAAAGACTGATTTGAGTCGTCCCCGTGATGTCCCGCACTCACTCGAGCATGCTAACCATTACAACAATGATGTAGTTTTATGAGAAAACTGATTTGAGGCGTCCACGTGATCTCCCGCACTCACTCAAGCATGCTAACCGTTCTAACAATGATGCACTTTTACGAGAAGACTGATTTGAGTCGTCCCCGTGATCTCCCGCACTCACTCGGGCACGTTAACCATTACTACAATTATGTAGTTTTATGGGAAGACCGATTTAAGTCGTCCCCGTGATCTCCCGCACTCACTCGTGCATGCTAACCGTTACAACAATGATGTAGTTTTACGATAAAAAATCATTTGAGTCGTCCCCGTGATCTGCCGCACTCACTCGAGCATGCTAACCGTTACAACAATGATGTAGTTTTATGAGAAGACTGATTTGAGTCGTCCCCGTGATCTCCCACTCTCAATCGAGCACGCTATCCATTACAACAATGATGTAGTTTTACCATTAAAACTGATTTGAGTCGTCCCCGTTATCTCCCGCACTCACTCGAGCATGCTAACCATTACAACAATGATGTAGTTTTACGATAAAATCTGATTTGATTCGTCCCCGTGATCTCCCGCACACACTCGAGCACGCTAACCATTACAACAATGATGTAGTTTTACGATAAAGACTGATTTGAGTCGTCCACGTGATCTCCCGCTCTCACTCGAGCACGCTAACCATTACAGCAATGATGTGGTTTTATGTGAACATTCATTTGAGTCGTCCCCGTGATCTCCCACTCTCACTCGAGCACGCTATCCATTACAACAATGATGTAGTTTTACGATAAAGTCTGATTTGATTCGTCCCCGTGATCTCCCGCACACACTCGAGCACGCTAACCATTACAACAATGATGTAGTTTTACGATAAAGACTGATTTGAGTCGTCCACGTGATCTCCCGCACACCCTCGACAACGCTAACAATTACAACAATGATGTAGTTTTATGATAAAGACTGATTTGAGTCGTCCCCGTGATCTCCCGCACTCACTCGAGCACGCTAACCATTACAACAATGATGTAGTTTTATGAGAAGGCTGATTTGAGTCGTCCCCATGATCTCCCGTACTCACTCGAGCATGCTAACCGTTACAACAATGATGTAGTTTTACGATAAAGACTGATTTGAGTCGTCCCCGTGATCTCTCGCACTCACTCGAGCACGCTAGCCATTACAACAATGATGTAGTTTTACGACAAAGTCTGATTTGAGTCGTCCCTGTGATGTCCCGCACTCACTCGAGCATGCTAACCATTCTAACAATTATGTTCTTTTATGAGAAAACTGATTTGAGGCGTCCCCGTTATCCCTCGCACTCACTCGAGCACGTTAACCATTACAACAATGATCTACTTTTACGATAAAGACTGATTTGAGCCATCCCCGTGATCTCCCGCACTCACTCGAGCATGCTAACCATTACAACAATGATGTAGTTTTACGATAAAGTCTGATTTGAGGCGTCCCCGTGATCTCCCGCACACACTCGAGCACGCTAACCATTACAACAATGATGTAGTTTTACGATAAAGACTGATTTGAGTCGTCCACGTGATCTCCCGCACACACTCGAGCAAGCTAACCATTACAACAATGCTCTAGTTTTATGAGAAGACTGATTTGAGTCGTCCCCGTGATCTCCCGCTCTCACTCGAGCACGCTAACCATTACAGCAATGATGTGGTTTTATGTGAACATTCATTTGAGTCGTCCCCGTGATCTTCCACACTCACTCGAGCACGCTAACCGTTACAACAATGATGTAGTTTTTAGAGAAGACTGATATTAGGCGTCCCCGTGATCTCCCGTACTCACTCGAGCATGCTAACCGTTACAACAATGATGTAGTTTTACGATAAAGACTGATTTGAGTCGTCGCCGTGATCTCTCGCACTCACTCGAGCACGTTAACCATAAGAACAATGATCTAGTTTTACGATAAAGACTGATTTGAGTCATCCCCGTGATCTCCCGCACACCCTCGACAACGCTAACAATTACAATAATGATGTAGTTTTATGATAAAGACTGATTTGAGTCGTCCCCGTGATCTCCCGCACACACTCGAGCACGATAACCATTACTGCAATGATGTAGTTTTATGAGAAGACTGATTTGAGTCGTCCCCGTGATCTCCCGCACTCACTCGAGCACGCTAACCATTACAACAATGATGTAGTTTTATGAGAAGGCTGATTTGAGTCGTCCTCATGATCTCCCACACTCACTAGAGCACGCTACCCATTACAACAATGATGTAGTTTTACGATAAAGACTGATTTGAGTCGTCCCTGTGATGTCCCGCACTCACTCGAGCATGCTAACCATTCTAACAATTATGTTCTTTTATGAGAAAACTGATTTGAGGCGTCCCCGTGATCCCTCGCACTCACTCGAGCACGTTAACCATTACAACAATGATCTACTTTTACGATAAAGACTGATTTGAGTCATCCCCGTGATCTCCCGCACACCCTCGAGCACGCTAACCATTACAACAATGATGTAATTTTACGATAAAGACTGATTTGAGTCATCCCCGTGATCTGCCGCACACACTCGAGCATGCTAACCATTACAAAACTGATGTAGATTTAAGATAAAGACTGATTTGAGTCGTCCCAGTGATCTCCCACACTCATTCAAGCATACTAACCATTACAACAATGATGTAGTTTTACAGGAAGACTGATTTGAGTCGTCCGCGTGAACACCCGCACTCACTCGAGCACGCTAACCATTACAACAATGATGTAGTTTTACAATAAAGACTGATTTGAGTCGTCCCCGTGATATCCCGCACTCACTCGAGTATCTTAACCTTCCTAACAATGATGTTGTTTTATGAGAAAACTGATTTGAGGCGTCCCCGTGATCTCCTGCACTCACTTGAGCATGCTAATCGTTTCAACAATGATGTAGTTTTATGAGAAGACTGATTTGAGTCGTCCCCATGATCTCCCACACTCACTCGAACACGCTACCCATTACAACAATGATGTAGTTTAACGATAAAGACTGATTTGAGTCGTCCCAGTGATCTCCCGCACTCACTCGAGCATGCAAACCATTACAACAATGATGAAGTTGTATGAGAAAACTGATCTGAGGCGTCCCCGGGATCTCCCGCACTCACAAATGCATGATAACCGTTCTAACAATGATGTAGTTTTATGAGAAGACTGATTTGAGTCGTCCCCGTGATCTCCCGCACTCACTCGAGCACGTTATCCGTTACAACAATGATGTAGTTTTACGATAAAGTCTGATTTGAGTCGTCCCTGTGATGTCCCGCACTCACTCGAGCATGCTAACCATTCTAACAATTATGTTCTTTTATGAGAAAACTGATTTGAGGCGTCCCCGTGATCCCTCGCACTCACTCGAACACGTTAACCATTACAACAATGATCTACTTTTACGATAAAGACTGATTTGAGCCATCCCCGTGATCTCCCGCACTCACTCGAGCATGCTAACCATTACAACAATGAAGTAGTTTTACGATAAAGTCTGATTTGAGTCGTCCCCGTGATCTCCCGCACACACTCGAGCACGCTAACCATTACAACAATGATGTAGTTTTAAGAGAAGACTGATATTAGTCGTCCCCGTGATCTCCCGTACTCACTCGAGCATGCTAACCGTTACAACAATGATGTAGTTTTACGATAAAGACTTATTTGAGTCGTCCCCGTGATCTCTCGCACTCACTCGAACACGCTAACCATTACAACAATGATCTAGTTTTACGATAAAGACTGATTTGAGTCATCCCCGTGATCTCCCGCACACCCTCGACAACGCTAACAATTACAATAATGATGTAGTTTTATGATAAAGACTGATTTGAGTCGTCCCCGTGATCTCCCGCACTCACTCGAGCACGATAACCATTACTGCAATGATGTAGATTTATGAGAAGACTGATTTGAGTCGTCCCCGTGATCTCCCGCACTCACTCGAGCACGCTAACCATTACAACAATGATGTAGTTTTATGAGAAGGCTGATTTGAGTCGTCCCCATGATCTCCCACACTCACTAGAGCACGCTACCCATTACAACAATGATGTAGTTTTACGATAAAGACTGATTTGAGTCGTCCCTGTGATTTCCCGCACTCACTCGAGCATGCTAACCATTCTAACAATTATGTTCTTTTATGAGAAAACTGATTTGAGTCGTCCCCGTGATCCCTCGCACTCACTCGAGCACGTTAACCATTACAACAATGATCTACTTTTACGATAAAGACTGATTTGAGTCATCACCGTGATCTCCCGCACACCCTCGAGCACGCTAACCATTACAACAATGATGTAATTTTACGATAAAGACTGATTTGAGTCGTCCGCGTGAACACCCGCACTCACTCGAGCACGCTAACCATTACAACAATGATGTAGTTTTACAATAAAGACTTATTTGAGTCGTCCCCGTGATATCCCGCACTCACTCGAGCATGCTAACCATTCTAACAATGATGTTGTTTTATGAGAAAACTGATTTGAGGCGTCCCCGTGATCTCCTGCACTCACTTGAGCATGCTAATCGTTTCAACAATGATGTAGTTTTATGAGAAGACTGATTTGAGTCGTCCCCATGATCTCCCACACTCACTCGAACACGCTACCCATTACAACAATGATGTAGTTTAACGATAAAGACTGATTTGAGTCGTCCCAGTGATCTCCCGCACTCACTCGAGCATGCAAACCATTACAACAATGATGTAGTTGTATGAGAAAACTGATCTGAGGCGTCCCCGGGATCTCCCGCACTCACAAAAGCATGATAACCGTTCTAACAATGATGTAGTTTTATGAGAAGACTGAATTGAGTCGTCCCCGTGATCTCCCGCACTCACTCGAGCAAGCTAACCATAACAACAATGATGTAGTTTTACAAGAATACTGATTTGAGTCGTCCTCGTGATCTTGCGCACTCACTCGAGCACGCTAACCGTTACAACAATGATGTAGTTTTATGAGAAGACTGATTTGAGGTGTCCTCGTGATCTCCTGCACTCACTCGAGCACGCTAACCATTACAACAATGATGTAGTTTTATGAGAAGACTGATTTGAGTCGTCCCCGTGATCTCCCGTACTCACTCGAGCACGCTAACCATTACAGCAATGATGTGGTTTAATGTGAATATTGATTTGAGTCGTCCCCGAGATCTTTCGCACTGACTCGGGCACACTAACCGTAACAACAATGATGTAGTTTTAAGAGAAGACTGATATTATTCGTCCCCGTGATCTCCCGTACTCACTCGAGCATGTTAACCGTTACAACAATGATCTAGTTTTACGATAAAGACTGATTTGAGTCGTCCCCGTGATCTCTCGCACTCACTCGAGCACGCTAACCATTACAACAATGATCTACTTTTACGATAAAGACTGATTTGAGTCATCCCCGTGATCTCCCGCACACCCTCGAGCACGTTAACCATTACAACAATGATGTAATTTTACGATAAAGACTGATTTGAGTCGTCCCCGTGATCTGCCGCACACACTCGAGCATGCTAACCATTACAACACTGATGTAGATTTAAGATAAAGACTGATTTGAGTCGTCCCAGTGATCTCCCGCACTCATTCAAGCATGCTAACCATTACAACAATGATGTAGTTTTACAGGAAGACTGATTTGAGTCGTCCGCGTGAACACCCGCACTCACTCGAGCACGCTAACCATTACAACAATGATGTAGTTTTACGATAAAGACTGATTTGAGTCGTCCCAGTGATATCCAGCACTCACTCGAGCATGCTAACCATTCTAACAATGATGTTGTTTTATGAGAAAACTGATTTGAGGCGTCCCCGTGATCTCCTGCACTCACTTGAGCATGCTATTCGTTTCAACAATGATGTAGTTTTATGAGAAGACTGATTTGAGTCGTCCCCATGATCTCCCACACTCACTCGAACACGCTACCCATTACAACAATGATGTAGTTTTACGATAAAGACTGATTTGAGTCGTCCCAGTGATCTCCCGCACTCACTCGAGCATGCAAACCATTACAACAATGATGTAGTTGTATGAGAAAACTGATCTGAGGCGTCCCCGGGATCTCCCGCACTCACAAAAGCATGCTAACCGTTCTAACAATGATGTAGTTTTATGAGAAGACTGATTTGAGTCGTCCCCGTGATCTCCCGCACTCACTCGAGCACGTTAACCGTTACAACAATGATGTAGTTTTACGAAAAGACTGATTTGAGTCGTCCCCGTGATCTCCCTCACTCACTCGAGCACGTTAACCATTACAACAATGATGTAGTTTTACGAAAAGACTGAATTGAGTCGTCCCCGTGATCTCCCGCACTCACTCGAGCATGCTAACCGTTACAACAATGATGTAAGTTTACGGTAAAGACTGATTTGAGTCGTCCATGTGATCTGCCGCACTCACTCGTGCATGCTAACCGTTACAACAATGATGTAGTTTTACGATAAAAAATCATTTGAGTCGTCCCCGTGATCTGCCGCACTCACTCGAGCATGCTAACCATTACAACAATGATGTAGTTTTATGAGAAGACTGATTTGAGTCGTCCCCGTGATCTTTCGCACTCACTCGAGCACGCTAACCTTTACAACAATGATGTAGTTTTAAGAGAAGACTGATATTAGTCGTCCCCGTGATCTCCCGTACTCACTCGAGCATGATAATCGTTACAACAATGATGTAGTTTTACGATAAAGACTGATTTGAGTCGTCACCGTGATCCCTCGCACTCACTCGAGCACGTTAACCATTACAACAATGATATACTTTTACGATAAAGACTGATTTGAGTCATCCCCGTAATCTCCCGCACACCCTCGAGCATGCTAACCATTACAACACTGATGTAAATTTAAGATAAAGACTGATTTGAGTCGTCCCAGTGATCTCCCGCACTCATTCAAGCATGCTAACCATTACAACATTGATGTAGTTTTACAGGAAGACTGATTTGAGTCGTCCGCGTG
>MJUT01049301.1:741236-752248 GCA_002080005.1 Gigantidas platifrons | reverse complement strand
TCATTGAAAACGATCTACTCTAGAAATTTTCAAAAAAGTAGTAGATTTTAAATATATGCACCCTTTTGTATCCGGATCGACTCTCTACTGGTTTGTTCCTCAGTGTTGTATTCACGCAGTCACGTTAATGTTGTCCATTAATTGAAAATCCATAAAAAACGTGTTTTTACTTTTTGGTTCAATACACGCGAAAATGCATTAATTTTACTCACTTAAGCCATAAGCCAATACAATTATATGTGATCAACTCAAAATGGAAAAACAAATATATTAGGAATCAATCACAGAGGTCACGTGATCACATTAAAGAGAAAGTAACACGGTGACCACTAAAACCGAACAGAACAACGGCATAACGATGATCAATACAAGTAATGAAGGAACCGGCGGATTGGGGATATCCTATTCTTCAAGAATAATGTGTGGCAAAGTGTTGAATTTCATTTACTTAAATGTGCGAATAGATTGAAATGCCATATATGCAAGAACACCCCCTTTTTCCGGGTAATATGGGATTGTTGTTGCTACGTTCAATCCCTGTATTCTTTGCCATAAGAAAATATCGTATTTAATTATCAAGTCTGTTGACTGTTACAATTTGTCCAAGATCAGTCGTCGGCATGCCGTTGTTCTGTTGCATTTAAAAAAAAATAAATAAACAAATGCTAAGAAACGATTATTTAAAACAATATAAGGACGTAGGATTTTTTGTAATATCGATTGCGGACATGTAAATATTCCGGATAAGTTGCGTTACAGTAAGCCTCATGTAATACAATCGTTGTTTTCGTTTCCATTTAATAATCAGCGTAGTAACAATGTTCCTTAAATACATGTTTTACAGATGTACTTTGAAAGCTCCCTTCTTCACAAATAAATTTGTATTGTTTATCTGTTGAAATATCTAAACAACAACGTTACCGTAGCATCTTAATTCTTACATGTGAAGGCCCTCTCTACTCATTTGTTTGTACTGCTTTTTGGATAATAACAATGAAAGACACATCTAAGACGGTATTACCATACGATTGTATGGATGGATATACACATGTTTAATGACATAAAAAAGACAGTATATAATTAAAAAATGTTATTGAAAATAAATGAACACAGAAAGTTAAAAAGGTGATTTGATATCACAAGCGCTTGTGGGACGATCAACAAAGAGTTGGTTTTCAATCAATGTTGTCTGAATTTCCCACCAATACCATAGTCACAAGATGACCAAGATGTGCCACCTTTTATATACAAATATCTTACATTGACTTCATTACCTTGTCTTGTAGGCTTTTATTTACAATGAATAAATGCATTTGGTATTTCGGACTTGTCCTTCGTAATAGCATATCCTCTGTAAAACATATGGATTTCTATTTTAAATTATATGATACAAATTGAAAACTGAAATGCAACCCAAATTGTATCTATTCATTCATCAGCATATTTTTCTATTATTAAAATGTATCAAGATAGATCTTGGTTAAATAAATTACTATATTTCACATTCAAATCTTTAAAGCAAGAAATATTTAGTAAATTCAGAATTTGTGTAGTTTGTACACATGTGAAGAAGAAAGGTATAAGAATAAAAATATTGACACATTAGATGGATAGCAACGAAATCTAGCCTTCTAGGTAATACTGGTCCAGAAAGATGCACAAGTCCATGCATGCCTAACAGTGATTACATGTAGGATTAAAATTTTAATAATGGAATATTTTCTATTAACATTCAGAATTTCTATGGGCCATTCTTTTACACTCTTTGTAAATATTTCTGTTTTCAATGGGACATTTTCAGGTGGAATATGTGATAAATGGCAAATGGCCCCCTCTGATCCCAATCACTGCTAACAACTTTAACTTTCCAGTCTGGAGACACAGATCAGAATATTTCTTCAGAATGTCGAAATATAAATCAAGGGATCTGAACGAGTTTAGTAAAACACATTTTCCTTCATAAACTTGACATGGCAAGACGCAAATTAGATTGACTTTTTCAAATTCGTTAAATGTTTAAAGTCATCAAGAATACTATTTTTCGTTTAATGTTTGTGGAGTTCTACCTACTCTATCGTAAATTACTTCTTCTACATTCGCTGTTGATATGTTGTAAAACGTTGAGGGTGCAAGACAAATCGACACTTGGTTTCGATCCAGGTTTCCATCATCAATGTTTGCTTAAGAACTACTACTTTCAAATTAATCCATATGTTATCGAATAAAAACATTGACACAAGCCTTTTCAAATACCATCCACGATTGTTAAGTAGGATATATTACAAAATCAGAAAATAATTGGTGACAGTGTACTGTGCAATGATACGAGTAGCTGCGGAACCGTATACCTTGATGGTCCTTTTTTTTGGTTGCCAAATAGGTGTATTAGATAAAATATTTTATTTTTTTAAAACAAAACAAAGTTGCTATTATTATTATTATTTTTTATGACAGTAGATACTTTCGGATATAAGCTGGCTTACATATCTGGGTTATATGGTGCCCCAATTCTCGCAGTTAATATAGACGCGAGACCGACGCGAGAAATTGAACATCAGTGTGTAGTCTACGTGGGGGGTCTACCGAGGTGTTCTACAGTAATGAGGACTAA
This sequence comes from Gigantidas platifrons, assembly GCA_002080005.1. NCBI lineage: Eukaryota > Metazoa > Mollusca > Bivalvia > Mytilida > Modiolidae > Gigantidas > Gigantidas platifrons. The sequence goes on along the minus strand of MJUT01049301.1, from coordinate 749,637 downwards.
CGTCCTCTATTATAATACATGTAATACAACAATGTCATAGTTATATTTCATTACATATATGTGCAACATTTCATAATCGTAGTAATTAATGAAATGTGAGTTGTTCTAATACATGTAATACACCGGGGGCACCGATGTCATAGTTCTGTTTTATTGCATGTATGTGTACATTAAATTTCACTAGCACATTTATATTTATTGATGTACCACCGCATATGATTAACATATCCATGTTATTTACTGTAGTCAGATCACTTCAATCGTTTTTTATTTCACCTACGCGTATAATGTGTCCATTGTGTAGACCATCACAGCATTAACAGTTCTATATTATTGTATTGTAGGTTTATATATGACAATTTTAATCTCTAGCTAATTATTTACTTTTTTTTCTTTTTCAGTGAAAGCTGGTAAGTATTCTGTTCATCATTGTTACTTTTTATTTAATTATGCAAACATTACAATCACCTGTAAGGTAAGTACATGTGTATCTCATCTATCCATCCATTTAACTGTATTGATATATTATATTACTTTACACTTGTTTTTTCACAGTACCGTGCATTATATTACTGACTTATATATTTCTTATGTCAATCTTAAATTTAAAACAACCGACACCACATAATAATGTTTTACATGAAACCCCTGAATACACTACTAGGACCATTGCAATTGTCATTAAACGTTAAATATATCAATCGATCAATCGATCGATACTACTATCGGTATACTATGTAGCTTTTATTCTGTACATTTATCCGTCACACTTGTTCAGTTCTGTGGTGTATATATGGATGTAAGCTTCAAATATTATAATACGAACAATGCTGACGACGGGCAAAGATTATATAAATGCCGTTCTTTAATATGTACGTTAAAACTGTGTTAAATGTTATTCTTTACGATCAGTGAAGGTGATTTTATTACAAAATATCAAAAATACCAAATTCACTTTATTCTGTTGTCACATTGTGTTTCAGTCAGTCCTTATATTGATCCATAGATCAGACAGTTTTCATTTGAATACAACTAAAATAATATAATTTAATGTAGTACCATTACATTTATAGATTCGTATACTTGAATAACGGTAAAACATACAAAACAGTTTATAGATTTATCAAACTAGCAAAAAAGTAATTATTGAACATTCAGATCTCATTCTTTATCGTACATTTATATACATATGAGAAACATGATGAAACATATATTCAAACTACCGAATCATTGAAAAAGATATACTCTAAAAAAAAATTCAAAAAGTAGTTGATCTACAAATATAGAAATAAATAGATTTTAAATATAAGTACCAGTTTGTATCTCGATCGACTCTCTACTTGCTTGGTCCTCAGTGTTGTATTCACGCAGTCATGTTAAGATTGTCAATCAATTGAAGATCCATCAAAAAAGTGTTTTTACTTTTTGGTTCAATACACGCGAACATGCATTAATTTTATTCATTTAAGCCATGATCTACTCAAAGTGAACAAAACAATATTAGGAATCAATCACAGAGGTCACGTGATCACATTAAAGAGAACGTAGCATGGTGATCACTAAAACAGTACAGAACAACGGCATAGCGATCATCAAAACAAGTAATGAAGGAACAGACGGATTGGGGATATCTTATTGTTCAAGAAAAATGCATGGCAAAGCGTTGAATGTCATTTAATTAAATGTGCGAATGGATTGAAAGGCCAAATATGCAAGAAGCCCCCCCTTTTTCCGAGTTCAATGGGATTTTTCTTGCTACGTTCAATCCCTGATTTCTTTGACATATGAAAATATCGTATTTAATGATCAAGTATGTTGACTGTTAAAAATGTTTTCAAGATCAATCTTCGGGATGCCGTTTTTCTATTGCATTTTTTTTAAATTAAATTAACAAATGCTAAAAAAACTATTATTTTAAAACACTTTAAGGACGTAGGTTGATTAAAATGTTGAGGTTATTTGTAAATGTACTGGATCTAACAATAAACGTCACTCTCAAGGCGTCGCGTGCCGTTTTCATTAGGTGCTTTTCTTTAAGTGATGCACATTTGGGGTTATTTACATTTATTTCCGATTATTTGTCTTATTTTGAAAAATTAAATATATTTTTCAACATCATAACAAAAAAAGTTTGCCTTATTTTGTAAGGATTGATCGAAACGCAAATGACACGGTGTGTACAATCTGATTGAGGTTATTTCTTTATGAACCGAACACAAAATGCCATCAACCCTTAATTGAATAAAATATAATGGACACGACGAGTTTCTGGAATAATCTTCAAAGGAAAAAGATTGGAAAGCCAAATAATTTATCGGAAATTTCAGAAATTGAAAGATGTTTAGTAAAATATGAATTTTTGCATTGCGTTTGAAATAAAGACATAACAAATGTTTGTTTAATTGGCGAATGATGTTGATGCTTTTTGTGTTTATATTTTTTGAGCATTCAGCTTTATACTATACAATGCATTTCTTGGGATTAATGGTCGAACTATATCGTCGGACCAAGAGGGATATTAAGTCAATATCTAATGCTTCAGTAACTGGATTCATAACAGGACGTTTGCTTCCTTACATTTATAATGTCTAAAAGACGCTGTGGAAGACTTGGACAAGTAAAACTTTGAAATGTTGTTTAACACTTGATGAGTTGTTATAAGGCTGTGCTGCTGTTGGTTGTTTGGTCAAGAAGTACATCAGTACAGTTTATCCCTGATCTCGTTTGCTTATTAGCATGTCAATTATTTCCTTTATTCGGATGAGGTAGAGTTCAAAAAGGGGCATCTCGAGAAAATTTAAAATAATCTATCCGAATCCTTTAATTTTACGTTCTCAAATTAATTCTACGTTGAGTGATTTTGTTCATCGCATCTATACGTTGAAAACAAAATCTCATATATAGCTAGGTATGCTTCACAAAATGTGATACACCTCGATACTGACAGTGAGGACCAGTTAGGAACGAAACCTTGCAACAACAGAGAGACTTCGTTCATTCATCATTTATCAACGGTTTTGTAACAAGAGTAGCACGAGTGGTACATGTGGAGTAGGAACTACTTACCCTTCCGGGGCATATGTGTTCACTCTAGTTTTATGGCGGGGCTCGTGGTGCTTTTTCCGTGGTTCTCTGTGTCATCTTTTGGACATTGTAATGTCTTTCATATTACTTCATTTGCATCTGCAAAGTTTTCCTACACCCATATTTCTTCTTCTAGGTGTAGAACTATCCAACATATGTAGTCTACGGAACCATGATTTATATATAGTCTTATTTTAACTCATTCACGAATAAGTATCTAAAACGACAAATCACAAAAGGTGTGCTATCAGAAAAATCGAACCTTACATGTAATGTAATAAAAACTCATGACATTACAAGTTGAGTTTACTTTACGTTGTAACATTAGTAGATTTATATACATTATTTCTCAGTGATTTTAAATTGACAGACGGTCACTCAAATAGTTTCGAAGCTAGTATTGCCTTCAGTGTTTTCGATGAAACCGATTTCTTAAATAACATTGTATTTTTTAAACTGACTGCGAAAAAACAAGAACATCATACAGGATTCGCACGGATCATGGAATCCTGGAAAAGTCATGGGTTTTTATTTTGTAAAATAACGGCCTTTAAGGGCATAGGCATGGGTAACCCCAAAATGTTTACATAGTTCAATTTTTAGCTCACCTGAACTGAAGGATCATGTGAGCTATTGCCATCACTAAGCCTCCGTAGTCGTCGTCCGTGGTCCGTTGTCCGTCGTCCGTCGTAAACTTTTTTCAAAAATATTCTCCTGTGAAACTACTAGACCAATTGAAACCAAACTTGGTTTGAATCATCACTAGGGTGCACCAACCAACATGGCCTCTGTTACTAAAAATAGAACATATGCTAAAATTGCAGGTTTTTGGGTAATAACTCAAAAACCGTGAATAATATTAAAAATCTTATATGGGGTAAAAATGATCAGCACAGCAAGATCTACCTACCCTGAAATTTTGAAGTAAATCTGATTACCCATCTTGGGGTTATTGCCCTTTTTTCATAATTTTTTTTTTTATTTTAATACTTTTCGTCTTGTATTTCAAAAACTATAAGAGACAGATGTTAAGTTTAATTGCAAAAATGTGCAGCATGTCAAGATCTACCTACCCTGCAATTTTGAAGTAAATCTGATTACCCATCTTGGAGTTATTGCCCCTTTTTCATCAATTTTTTTACATTTTAATACTGTTCGTCTTATATTTTAAAAACTATAAGAGATAGATGTTAAGTTTAAACTGCAAAAATTTGCAGCATGTCAAGATCTACATATCCTGCAATTTTGTAGTAAATCCCAGCACCCATTTTGGAGTTATTGCCCTTTTTTTCATCAAATTTTCACAATTTTAATGCTTTTCGTTTTTTATTTAAAAAACTATAAGAGATAGATGTTAAGATTAATTGCAAAAATGTGCAGCATGTCAAGATCTACCTACCCTGCAATTTTGAAGTAAATCCCATTACCAATTTTGGAGTTATTTCCCTTTTTTCATCAAATTTTCAAGATTTTAATACTTTTCGTCCTTTATTTCAAACATTATAAGAGATAGATGTTAAATTTAAACAGTAAAGATGTTAAGCATGTCAAGATCTACCTACACAGCAATTTTGAAGTAAATTCCACTTCACTTTTTGGAGTTATTGCCCTTTTTTTCATCAAATTTTCACAATTTTAATACTTTTCGTTTTTTATTTCAAAAACTATAAGGGATAGATGTTAACTTTAAACTGCAAAAATGTTCAGCATGTCAAGATCTACAAAAAAAGTTCACAGTTGAAAATGTCCGACAACTGTGTGAAGAGTTATTCCTCTTGAAATGCATTTTTTATTGCCTTTCACTGCTTTTTGTTACTTTAATAATCAAAGGGAAGCAACTCTATTACAAAATGTGAAGTAGCAAAAGTTAAATTTTGAGAAACATTGACATTTATTTTTTTTCTTACAGCAATATTGATAACTTACATTAAAGGGGGAAACCCCTGCCCAAATGTTTTTGAAGAGGGGAGTCTGCAATGACGAGGGCTACGTTTGTTATTTTTTGACCGGAGTTGCCAAGTTTTATTGATTGATGTTGTTATTATACCCAGGTGAGCTATACAGGCTCCTGGGAGCCTCTAGTTTTTAAATTTTGATCATTGAATAGCTATGTCTAAATACATTATCGGCCAAAGTTTCAAGACATTTCACCGTACCATTTTCTCCATAGCACATCCTAAATATAGGAATTTTGAGGGTATTCCCGATGCCAGTTGGTAATACTAGTTTCGTAAGCTTCTAATAGATATACGCATTTATTTCTGGTTGAATGAGAATATTTTGGCTTTAATACCATTTAGAGTGTTATTGTTAAATAATAATGAAATATCTATAGCATATATGGATCTCCTCTTTGGAGATAATCACGTGCAAAACAGTTGAAATTGGGAAAAAGGAGGGATGCCCTGAGATACAACCCTGGTATTAAAATATGATATTAAAAAATCCTGTCTATTAATTTCCACCAAAAAAATTCAGAGTAAAGAATATACATATAGACATCCTAGCATCAAATTTTGCAAGCTTTTACCGTCTGATTTTTTAAATATTTAAAATTATGATTTTCATGGATGGCTCCCAGAAAAAATAAAATTGTCAAGGAAGGTTATTGCACACTCATCCTTTCCTGTTTCTTTATTGATGAGATTAAAAAAATAGTTACCAATAACAAAAAGCTTTTGAATTATTATATTTGACATAGTGGATGTCCAAATTATCAAATTACTGCTATTGTCTTTTCTTTTTTTCTTTTCATGTCGGTTGGGGGAGGGGGAGGGGTGGTTTGAGGTGGACTCTACTTGATTAACTCATTACAAAAATCCAGACAGCCACCCAGCTGTATTGCTAAATTCCTTCAAATTCTGTCCTCCAGTTGTATTCATTTGATTCTGGTTTTTCTTTAGTTGTCTAAGGTAAAGATCTTTTCATTAGGAGGGAAGAGGTGAGAGGATCAGGTATATTGCATTTTTCCCAATGATAGCTTTCCATTTTTTAACTACCATAATATTAGTTTACACGTTTGTATATCAACCTTTGAAGAGTTATTTTCTCTGTTTTCTGAAATAAGAATCTTTCTTAAACTGTCAGCAATCATATATATTATAGGAATATAGGTTATTTTGAAGACATTTTTACACGTGAGAATTTGACATTTCACCTGCAAGCTGGAAAAAATATGTAAAATGTGCGAGTGAGATGGTGTGTTAACATAATACATACATTCCTTGTAAATAGCCATTATTATTTATAGATGTATGAGAAATTCCACCAGCATGAAGCTGAGTAACGAAATTTAGCATTGTATGCAAAAGTGGAATTATATTAAAATTAGACAAGCCAAAGCAAAACAATACGATTTTCATATTCTGTAGTGAAATTAGTGAACAACTAATTGTCACAGACTGTCATGGCCTGCTAGCAAATTATACAAAATTCAACAACATATAGCAATGCATAAAATGACCACAATGTAAACATATCTTGTTAACCCTCATGACATTTACGGGTCTCCTAATAAGTATATGAATGTAAAAACTGTGCAAACATGTTCATGGGGCAATTAAAATATGCTTCACGAAACATGCATCATATAGTTTCAATATCACTTCTGACAACACTACATTTATTCCAACATGATAGTTTCTTTTCCATTGATTGAATTATTTCCTTCCAATATATTTCAGTATTAAGTTTTTCAATGTGACCATTTTATTTGTATAAAGCATCAGCATGAGTAAGTTATTTGCAGACAAATAAACCAATTCTACTATAGTTTCATAATATCTAAGATTCTGGTATAAATATTTACTATTTTTGCATTTGACAAACCCTTCTAATCCAATGCAAAAACACATTGTCACACAAACATGTGTTACACTCCTGGCATTTTTGACTACATATTTACATGACAATTTTTGTTGGAAAGAGATATCTCAATGATATGTTGTGGGCACAAGAATATATTAATAACACCCTGTTATTATTAGTAATAAGATTTAAAAAAAAGACAAGGGGCACAGCTAATGAAAGGTAAAAGGAAAAGGAGTCATTTTTGAATCTGTGCGTATCCAATGTAAGCAATCCGTGTTGCCAAGAAGCTTGGAATTGAGGGGATTATTAAACGCACAGATGACCATATATTTGAAAAGACACTGAAAATAGAGTTGTCTCCCATACCCCAGGCCTATATCCTTAAAAGTCATGGAAAACTGTATTTTATCAAAACGTCCTTGAATGGTCCTGGAAAATTATTATTTGAGCATTCAATGTATTCAAACATCAAATATTAAGAAATTTTCCCGCTCTCTGTCGTAACTGTTTTCATTTTGACGTACTTGATGCAAGGCTCCAGTTGCGGTAAATGTAAAATAATGATTTTAAGTTCGTTTCTGTAAAATTATTATTTTAAATATGCAACCGTATGCATAGACTGGTTTCCTAATGTACTACAGTTTCCAGCATTAAACGTTGTTGCAGTAGGAAACCAGATATTGGAAAACGTACTCTTGACTTGTAAAAATGCCAGTCAACTGCCATTTTCAAATCAAGTGGTTAGATAACCCTGAATATAAACAAATGGTTGGACAGGAGAAGCAGTGAGAACAAAAACAAAATGATCATTTGGTCAACAGGAATTTGATATATCAAATATGGGTGAAACTGCCTTAAAATTCACAATAAGATCACTAAACATACTGATTTGAAAAAAAAATGAATCATCTTCCAATTTTTAAAGATCGTTTGCTTATGAGGTGTATGTTTCCATATTTTTTAAATTTACAGCTTTCACATACAGATACAGCATTGTGTAGTTGTTTTAGCACAGAATAACTGGAAATTGTCCCTTTGATATTAAAAGGCTTGAAAAACCAGAATATAAGTGTCTGTCTCAAACACAAAAGCAATTTAAAGCATGATTTAATGTGTGTAGAATGAATAGTGACTTCAGTACTATGGTAAAAAATGCACTTAACAATCACATTAACTCAACAAAACACTCTAAACTCTTAAAAAAAGCAACAATAAATTTGAGGCTGTCAAAGTGGATTACTAATACACAAGTGGAACCAGCCAGTGTCCAGTCTACACAAAATATTTGGAGGAATCTTTGGCAACAACATATGTGATTAAAGTTGTACAGATATTATACAGATTTTTCAGAGCATATTCACAGACGTATGATAGCAAAAACATGAGCATTGGAGAACAGAAGGCACGTTATTTTGCAGTCTTTGGAATCTATCAAAATTTGATGGAATGGAATCAATCGAAAGAGAGAAGATGGATTTGCTCTCTTTTATGATGAATCTCTAAATTA
>MJUT01049301.1:719314-739346 GCA_002080005.1 Gigantidas platifrons | reverse complement strand
TCCCAGTATTTTGTTCTCCTTATAAACCTTGTGTCACATTCTCTTATCTATTTCATTCATTCACGCTAGGTTTATATATTGTACTTGGGTTTGTTTTATATAAGGGTAAGCTTTATTAAGCCTGTTTTCCCTTTCATCTTGACATGACAAACTATGTTTATACTATCCGCCATGTATCTTGTGTGTGTAATTTATAGTGCGCATGTGTGCCACCTCACACTTTATGTGGCCCGGTTTGTGGCCCCGTTACCGGTTATAATTACCGTAAAACGGACCAATCTGCGACGATGATTAACGCCACAACAAAGGTGTGGAGTCTGCGTATATAAAAATAACATTGTCTGCACGCAACAGGAGCGAACATATCCCACAGAAGCGACTATCATAGACAGAGCAGAGACCCGTTTAGTGCAAGTAACTGCCATAGACTCAGAACGACCAGTCTATACCAAAAGAGATGTTGTTAAATCCGTAATCAGGATATTTGTACATAGTCATTACCAGTACGTTTTCACTTTATTTACACATACTTCGACTTGACCTAGATGTTTTACTATGATTGTACTACGACTTTCCATAGGGGGACCTCATATTCATTATTATCGCTCTCGGGGAAGTTATATTATTGTACTTGAATATATTATTACACATGAACATAATAAATTACTTTGTTTTATAACCTATATAAAGTTTGTCATGATACACATTTATCCTTTGGATAAAACCAGTGCCTTAGACCAGCCATCCTACCGATGTTGTAAACTGCTACCAAGTTATATGGATTGAGTTTGTTAACCAAAAATCACACACCATACACTGAGCCCCCTAGGTTCAACATTTCGGAGTCCGGCGATGGGATTCGTTTTCACACCCATTTTAAAAAAAAAAGTTTTTTTTTTTATTGTACAACAAATATTGTTATCTAAACAAATAAGTTAATATGGATAACCACAGTTTCAATGAGTTAGAGTTAGAAATTCACAGTCCTTGTGACTTCCGAGCAACCACACTTGAGAGGCTGTCGCCATCAAACGCCCAGGGTCAGGGGAACAGTTCATTAAGAACACCAAAGTCTGATAACTGTCAGTCAACTAAGCTTGAATTATTGTGTAGACAATTGGAAAACACAAACAGGACTCTGTCAAATTGTGAGGTACGCTTAGACCATTTGAGTCAACAGTTTGACAACCAGATGGATCAATTTAACCGCAGACTTGATAGTAATATGGAGTATTGTGATAAAAAGGTCAGCATCAATGAGGGATATATACGAGATCTAGACAATTTGGTGAACCGGATACCCACATTTAAACCATACAAACTTTGCTGGCAGAAAATAGGATCATAAGATATAACCATCAGTCTCCAATCAATGACAGGCCTCAATCTGGTGGCATTGATCAATACATGCATATGCATGCAACACCTGCATCACCTGTATGATGTGTACAGTCTAGCACACCAATGAATTTACCTACCACACATTCAGGTAATAGCTTCAGACCAGTATGTCTACCAGTAGTTGCTCTTCAAACAATTCGCCCTTGTCTTGAGCAAGATGATGTAATAACCACTGGGTCTGATGACATAGATCTGCCGGTGTTGTCTAAATGTGCAAAGACCAGTACATATACCATGAAACCAAAACCAAGTAACATGACTATTGGTTTTACCAAATCAAATAACTATGATTGTAAATCTAGTTGGACAGACTACCAAGTCCATTTCGAAACTGTTTTGAAATTAAATCAATGGACTGACGAAATAAAAGCCTTAAAATTATTTTTTTGCATGCAATATTCAGCTTTATCCACTTTAGGGGAGATATATACCAATAACATCCCTCATTTTGAAGAACTTATAAATATTTTGACCAAGCAGTTTGCACCAGAAAACCAAAAAGAGGATAATGACACAGATATTACCAAATTACCACAAGTACCACCCTCTAAAACTAAAACCTGTTCATACTGTCATATGAAGAGACATTTGATCCGGGATTGTTACAAAAGGAAAAGGGACCAAAGTATCACCCTAGACCAAATAAGACATGGTTAAAAAAATAAAGTCAAAAAGGACATAACTCTTCATACAACTCAAAACATGGAAACTATTAGAAGCTGACATTGCGGGTCAACTTTCAGCTGAGATTACAAGTAAAATTAATAGACCCACTTTATCTCAAATGAAAGGAAATGAAAATGATGGATTATTTGTAATTGCTAAAATGCATATTACAGAGGTACATTGATTAATAGATACAGACTCTCCAATGAGTGTTTTACACACCACTGTGTTTCACCAATTACAAGGTCGATTGAAAAACCAATTATTACCATACCATATACATTTACTTCTGGAGGGATGGGAGTCCAGTTGTCGCTTTAGGCAGGGGTAAGGTACCCTTACAGATATACAACCAAATCGCTTTCCAAGAAATGTTGGTTGCCGATGTTGAAATACCTGCTGTCTTAGGGTATGATTTTATGAGAGAAAATAAATGTGTAATAAACATACCGAATCATGCTGTATGTTTGGATTACCAAACCATTGGGTGTATCTTGGAAAGTGAAGTACCGAGTTTGTTCAGAACCTCCCTTAACCAAAGGGTGATCATATCTGCCTTGAGTGAGATGATCATCAAAACAAACCCGATCAAAACATTACTAGTTGGAACCAATGTAGTTATTGATTCCACAGCGAAAGCCCTTCTAACCAAAGGCCTGCTAGTTGCAAACACCCTGTGTGCTACCAATGCAGAGGGGTTACCATTGAGAATGAGTAATGTTACTGATCAACCTCAAACTATATATAAAAACACATTTGCAGCAATGGCAGAAACCTTCCCTGACCCAACATCCTGAAATTTTAGTTTTCAATGAAACCATGGAAAGATGAAAAGACAATTTAATACCTGACAAGCGTGTGTTTGATTTATTGATGCAGAACAAAGATGTTTTCTCCCAATCTAAATATGACATTGGCCTTACCCATGTAATACAACATAAGATAAATACAGGGAATGCAGCAGCTATAAAACAAGCACCCATGCGAATACCGTTAGCTCAAAGAAAAGAGGTGGAGGATGAAATAGATAACATTCTGGACAACAATGTTATAGTCCCCAGTCAGTCTCCATGGGTAAGCCCAATAGTTGTGGTCAGAAAGGAATACAACTGTATTCGTCTTTGCATCGATAATCGAACGCTAAGCGAAGTTACGGTGAAAGATTCATACCCTTTGCCTCGTATTGCTTATTCCCTTGAATCCTAAAGAGGAAATACTTAGTTCAGCACTTTAGATTTAGTCAGTGATTATTACCAGTGTTCGGTCTGCCCACAGGATGCACATAAAACTGTTTTTTGTTACTTCAAGGGGCCTCTTTTAATTTAACAGGATGCCTTTTGGTGTATCATCTGCCGGTGCTACGCTTGAGCGCCTCAATGAGTATGTTCTTGTAGGTCTCTACTGGGAGACGTGCAAAATATACCTAGATGACATAATTGTGTTCTCTAGAACGTTTGATGAGCATGTTACCAGGCTCCAAAGTGTATATGGTCGTATGAGAGATGCAGGATTAAAAATAGCTCCCAAGAAATGTTTCTTATTCCAGATCAAGGTAACCTTCTTGGGTCATGTTAAAACCAGTGAAGGAATATTACCTGTTTCATCAAAGCTTGATGCGATAGAAACCTGGCCCACTCCTACCAATTTTAAAGATGGGGGAAGTTGGTTGGGAACCTGCAGTTATCATAGAAGATTTATGAAAGACTTTTCTAAAATTGCTAGACCCCTACACAGACTAACAGAGAAACATGTCATTCTTAAATGGACACATGAATGTGAAGATTCCTTTAATATATTAAAACATGCTTTGACCTCAAGTCCAATTTTAATATACCCGTGTCTTGAAAAAGTGTTTATTTTAGACACTGATGCCAGTGGTACAGGAACAGGAGCTGTTCTTTCTACGGTATTTTCAAGTCTCTTAAAGTGTTCTCAAAATTTAAACAATATCTACTATTTTCCCGTATTGTTCATGTGTAATAATTAATATTGACGGTACAATTTGAAATATTGGGACGCAGTGTCATCATCTTCATCTTCTTTGGGGAACCTGCTGACTGCTCGGACTTCTCTACGGATTGATAATAGTCCACCACAACATTATCAGGTAGCTCCATAAAGTCAATTATATCAGGATCATATGGTGCAGTTTCAACTGAAATAATGTAAACAATCAGTTAATTGTATTGGGTGTATATTCTAGTAATATTTTTGCATATACAAAGTGCTAATACTATTATAATTCAAATGATTCATTGTTGAACATCAATTTTGCACAAATAGTTCTCGACCATATTGGCACATTTACATATCTGTCATTATCTATGCTTGTTAATTTGCACTATACGCATGTACTGATAAAAACTATACTTGCATCCCATTAATGGAGTGAAATTACATGTAAGGTCATTTTGAGACATGGATTTCCATATATGAGTGCGATATTGCTGGAAAATCTTCGATAAATGTATTTACACCCGACTATGAACGTGTAATTAATTCACTTGAATGGTTTTTTGTTCATGAGCTCGCTTAGGAGTGTGACTTTAAGGCAGAGCTCATTATCGATGGCTACATGACTACCCTCCTGTCGTTTCTATCAGGTTGTTGTCTCATGCCTATATTTCCCATATCTCTCTTAATTCCAATAGTACCTGTATACATTACAAACATTGAGAACATACCTTGTCTTCTATTATTTCCAACAACCGAAACACTCTCTACTACTGGTATTGGCTGTGGATTCTCATCAGACGTGTTTCTACAACAGTCTTTTCCTGGGACAAACTAACTGTAATAAAAAACATTCCGTTTGGCTTTGTAAAATAGTAACTTATGAGTAAGTAGAGCTATTTCCAGAATTACAGACTGCATAACAAAAACCCATATGTACACTTCTTTTATCTTGATACAGTCCGAGCAGAAGGCTGCTAATCACAATTTCAGTATTGTGTATAACAGCATAGTCCTAGCTCTACGAGCATATACAAACTGTTTGGATTTTATCGGTACTTACTGGTGAGACATAAATTGTCTAAATAGCCATATGCGGAATTTGAATTACCGGTACATGTACATGTAACTGCAATGTCGGTACTTTGTTATTTCACACAAAATAAATGTTATGTATCTACTGATGAACATGTTTATGTATTTGACTAAAATAGTTAATTTATATGTATATTTAGCTTTTTCCTTCTTTGTGATGTAAATTTATTGACTGTTAAGTCAATTGTGCCATATTTGAAAATATACAATAATCATTGTCAGTTTGAAACAATTTACCCGGTACCTTTTTTGAAATTTTTCATTAAACAATTGTGGATAAACTCAATTAAATGAAAACAGAAATGGTTTTCCAATTGTGTTTTTAATTTAATGTATATTCTTTCTTATGTACTGCATAACTGTCGATCCATATGAAGTTGCCCATAGTAAAATATTTTTTTACTATGGCATTTGAGTTACAATGTAATTTTCCCAACATCATAATGTATTTGTGCAGAAAATGTCGTGAATCATTGTATCGGAATAAATGATGTATAATAAGTAATGTTTGGTCATGTACCGATATTTATTTTAGAAAAATTAACAATATCTAAAGTCTCGAAATTTATAAAACTAAGGAGTTCCTCCCTCATGCAAATTTATCTCCTAATAGCTGATTTTGGAGTTACTTTTATGGCCTTAAGGGTATTTGTTCTCTATCAGACTTTTTGCCTATTTTGGTTTTGGTCTTCCATATGTTTTGATTTTATCTGCACTGATGAGAAATAAATTGTCGAAATGGTCATTTGCAGAATTTAAATTAACTGCACTTTTGCTATATATCTTTATTACTGTACTAAAATTTTAGCATTATTTTAATATTTGTGTGGCATTTACCTGACGTATCATAACAAGGGCTGGATAATGATGCCTTATTTCTGTGTCCACTGACGATCTTGATGTGACGGGACTGGAAGCCTCAATAGTCCAACAATGTTTTGCAGGTTGAGCGGATACAGTGGTTGGTGTATTCTGTATATAGTAGTGCTGATTTCGACAAATTCTTCATGAAAACCTTCATTTTATTTGGTTCAATGAGTTCATTCCTGAACCAGACATCGTGCAAGAATAATCTATCAGTTGAATTATTGCGCTTCTCGAGATAGTTTACGAACGACTTTGCAGGACATCTATCTGTACCAGTTGCATACATCATTCCCCCTGTACCTTCAGTCTCATTTGAAGTTCCCTGGTGTTTTTTTGGTCAATTATATTGTTAGCATACAAACATACATCTGACCTTTATGGTCAGAGTCAACTTTGAATTCATCAACCTTCAATTCTGGGAGATTTTCTTGGCCCCTTCTGCAGAAGTATAATATTGTCTCAAATATATTCTTATTAAGTAGGCCCTGAGGAGTACTAGTATTGAATATCAATTGGTATTCATACAACATTTTCAAATCTTCGATAGTTATTGCCCCGTGGTGTGTGACCATGCCTTTCCCCTAATCTCTCGTTTTCCGGAGTAGGAAAGTACAATTATTGTAAGCCTGTGGGAATTCAGGGTATGTTATTATGTCGAACATTCTGTCATTTTCCTTCAGATATCTATTTATGCTCTGTCTTATGGCTAGAACAGTGTTTTTCTTGTACAATTCAGGATTTTTGTTCTTAATATGGGCATAACAATCTTGTAGCAATTTTGCGATCTCATCTTTTGTAGCTTCCAAAATATAAATTTCCATATCCCTTTCAATGATGAAATCTGACAATACTTTGACAGCAAAATTTGTCTCTTGGACCAAAAATTATCTTTCCTAAACGCTGCGGGTTGTTTTGACCAAACCGCGACATCTTGTTTGTTTTTCGTTGCAGTATAGTCTTTACGCGACTTCAATTAGTGGTGAAGAACATCGAAACTTTAAGCGCACAGATGATCAGACAAATAAGTCCCGCCTACTTTCTGTCAGACAGTAATAAGCTCCGCCCTCGCACGTAATTTGAACAGTGATTGACGTGAAAATCAATAGTCCGTGGCAACAGCAATGCATACTATTTTCGCATAGTGCTGCAACGCTATATATTTCTTTTAAAATCTATGCGAAAATAGAACAATTTTATTATAAAAAGGACTTTCTTACAGGAAGTATAATAATAATTTATAACATGTGAGGTATTATAATACATGTAATACAACAATGGCATAGTTCTCTTTGATTACATATTCGTCGTGTCAATCTTATAATGATACATGTCCATGTTTGTAGAAATGGAGATATCAGAGGTCAACGTTTTTGAGAAGTTGAATAGAAACATTGGAGATATAACATTATAACACTTCTCAAATTGTCTTAAGCTTATATGTACAAAATTTCACAATCGTATTAATTTATAAAATGTGAGGTATTATAATACATGCTATACACCGGGGGTACCGATGTCATAGTTCTGTTTTATTACATGTATCTGTACATTAAATTTCACTACCACATTTATATTTATTGATGTACTACCGTATATGAGTAACATATCTATGTTATTTACTGTAGTAAGATAATTTTAATCGTTTTTATTTCATCTACGCTGTATAATGTTTCCATTGTATTGACCACCACAGCATTAAATGTTTTATATTAGTGTATTGTAGGTTTATTTATGACAGTTTTAATTTATAACTAATTATTTACTTTTTTTTTCAGTGAAAAAGTGTAAGTATTCTGTTCATTATAGTTCCTTTTTATTTAATTATATAAACTTTATAATTACCTGTAAGGTAAATACATGTGTATCTAATCTGTCCATTCATTTAACTATATTGATATGTTATATTACTTTACGCTTGTTGATTCACAGTATTTTGCATTATATTACATACTTATATATATTTTATGTCAATCTTAAATCTAAAACAGCCGACACCACATAATTATGTTTTACATGAAATCTCCCAATAGACTACTAGGGTCATCGTATTTGTCACTAAACGTTAAATATATCAATCGATCAATAAAACTATCGGTATACTATGTAGCTTTTTTTCTGTACATGTATCCGTCAAATGTTTTCTGTTTTTTTTGGTGTATATACGGATTTAAACTTCAAATATTATAATACGAACAATATTGACGACGGACAAAGACCATATAAATGCCTTCCTTTAATATGTACGCTAAAACTGTGTTAAATTTTATTTTTTACGGGCAGTGAAGGTGATTTTATTACAAAATATCAATAATACCACATTCACACTAGTCCCTTGTCACATTGTGTTTTAGTCAGTCCTTATAGTGATCCAAAG
Source organism: Gigantidas platifrons (assembly GCA_002080005.1). Classification (NCBI taxonomy): domain Eukaryota; kingdom Metazoa; phylum Mollusca; class Bivalvia; order Mytilida; family Modiolidae; genus Gigantidas; species Gigantidas platifrons. The sequence continues at coordinate 730,990 of MJUT01049301.1, read as the reverse complement.
ATCAGTAGCCATTTTTTTCATTTTACTACCACTAAAATAATATAATTTAAAGTTGCACCATTACATATACAGTTTCGTATACTTGAATAACGGTAAAACATACAAAACAGTTTTTAGATTTATCAAACTAGTAAACAAGTAATATTTGAAAATTCGGGTGTCATACTTTATCGTTCATTTACATATATATGAGAAACATGATTATACATATATTAAAACTACCGAATCATTGAAAAAGATATACTCTAGAAATTTTCAAAATAGTAGTTGATCAACAAATATCCAAATAAATAGGTTTTAAATATATGCACCCTTTTTTATCCGGATCGACTCCCTACTGGCTTGGTCCTCATTGTTGTATTCACGCAGTCATGTTAAGGTTGACCATCAATTGAAAATCCATAAACAACGTGTTTTTACTTTTTGGTTCAATACACGCGAAAACGCATTAATTTTACTCATTTAAGCCATGAACCAATACAATTATATGATATCTACTCAAAATGAAAAAAACTAATATTAGGAATCAATCACAGGGGTCACGTGATCACATTAAAGACAAAGTAGCACGGTGACCACTAAAACAGAACAGAACAACGGTATAGCAATGATCAATACAAGTAATGAAGGGACCGGCGGATTGGAGATATCTTATTCTTCATGAAAAATGCGTGGTAAAGTGCGAATAGACTGAAAGGTCAAATATGCAAGAAACCCCTTTTTCCGAGCTCTATGGGATTTGTCTTGATACATTCAATCCCTGTATTCTTTGCCGTATGAAAATATCGTATTTAATGATCAAGTTTGTTGACTGTTAAACAATTTTTCAAAAGCATTCATCGGGATGCCGTTTTTCTATTGCATTTTTTTTTAAATTGAATAAACATAAGCTAAACAACGATTATTTCAGAACACTTTAAGGACGTAGGGTGATTAAAAAGTTGAGGTTATTTGTAAATGTACTGCATCTAACAATAAACGTCACTCTAAAGGCGTCGCGTACCGTTATCATTAGGTGATTTCCAGTAAGTGATGCACCTTTGGTGTTATTTAAATTGATTTCCGATTATTTGTCTTATTTTGAAAAAAAATATATAGTTTTCAATATCATAGCACAAAAAGTTTGAATTAGTATGTAAGGATTCATCGAAACGCGGGTTACACGGTATGTACTACCTGATTGATGTTATTTCTTCATGGACCGAACACAAATTGCGATCAAGCCTTAATTAAATAAAATTTAGTGGACACGACGAGTTTCTGGAATAATCACCAAAGGCAAAAGATTGGAAAGCCAAAAAGTTATTGGAAATTTCAGAAATTGAAATATATTAAGGAAACTATGAATACATTTTTGCATTGCATTTGAAGTAAAGACATACAACATGTTTGTATAATTGGTGAATGATGATGATGCTTTTTGTGTTTTTATTTTCTAAGCATTCAGCTTTATACTAAGCAATGCATTTCTTGGGATTAATGGTCGAACTATATCGTCGGACCAGTGGGGATATTAAGTCAATATTTAATGTTTCAGTAACTCGATTCATAACAGGAGATTTGCTTACTTATATTTCTAATGTCTAAAAGACGCTGTGGAAGTCTTGGACAAGTAAAACTTTGAAATGCTGTTTAACACTTGATGAGTTATTATAAGGCTGTGCTGTTGTAGGTTGTTTGGTCAAGAAGTACATCAGTACAGTTTATCTCTGACCTCGTTTTATTATTATCATGTCAATCTTGTCCTTTATTCGGATGAGGTAAAATTCAAAAAGGAGCATCTCCAGAAAATTTAAAATAGTCTATCCGGATCCTTTAAATTTACGTTCCCAAATTAATTCTAGGTTGGGTGATTTTGTTGATCACATCTATCCCGTTAGGTTTTAAATAAAAGAAATCACATATATTGCTAGGTATGCTTCACGAAATAAGATACACCTCGATACTGACAGTGAGGTCTAGTTATGAACGAACCTTTACGACAAAACCTTTCTTCGTTCAGCACTTATCAACTAGTTTGTAACAAGTGTAGCACGACGGGTGGTACATGTGGAGTAGTAACTATTTACCCTTCCGGGTCATATGTGTTCACTCTAATTTTATTGGGGGGCTCGTAGTGCTCTTTCTTTGGTTCTCTGTGTCATCCTTGTAATATTGCATTGTCTTTCATATTGCTTACTTTGTGTCTACAAAGGTTTCCTACACTCATATTTCTTCTTCTAGGTGTTGAACTATCCACCCTCTGTAGTCTACGGAACATTGATTTATATATGTTCTTAACTTAACTCATTCACGATAAGTATCTAAAACGACAAATCACAAAAGTTATGCTATCAGAAAAATCAAACCTTACATGTTAAGTAATAAAAAATCATAACATTAAAAGTTGAGTTTACTTTTACGTTGTAACTTTTGTGGATTTATGTACATTATTTCACATTAAGCAATTATTATTCAAACTAGTAAACCTGGAATTTGCATTAGAGAGTGCTGTACTCAATATTTCTGTGATAGCATGGGTGAACTAAGGGTAGGTGATACATCACATGAAAACCACACAAAAGACTCCATTACAATAATTACTAAAGTATGTATCCTTCCTGTACAACTGAGATTTGTATGGACACATTTAAGTTTTCTGTGCAGTGTTATATAGATGAACGGCTGATGATCACATATTTGGTATCTGCAAACTTGTCGCATATATATTTTGTACAACACGGTAACTAAGAATGTTAAACGCCAACAAATCTGAACAGTGAATTAAGTCTCGTGATTAAAAAAAATGTAAAACGTAAAAACGGTGATTTACAAAGAAGACTATAATGCTGCAGCTGTAAGTTGCATGATCTCATCACGCCACCAAAAGGGAAGCTTTGGTCTAGTGAACTAGTTTATCCACGACAAGTGCTGGTACCAACCAATGAAAGTGAATGGTCATGTATATGTGTTTAAGGGATGTCGATTTTTCCTGTTTCTACGATTTGCGATTACATTGTTGAGCTGTTTGAATAGATTGTTCTTTTTTTCTTTTCATTTTCTCTAGTATACGTTTCAACTCAACATTTCACCTATTTAACAACTGATCATTTTCTTTCATATAATGTTAATCAATAGCACATTTATGAGTCATATAAATAGAAATGTAGATACATGTATATTTGTTAGTGCAAAGGATTGTAATCAATGATGAAATCACGAAATAACATTATTTACATAGGTGTTTGCGTTTTAAACATATATATTCACTAAAAATAATCAATATAGCCAGAATTAATAATATGCGACGTGCAATTAAAACATGCAAACACAATGTTATTGCTACCGATGCTCCATAAATACGACTGACCTTCCCGTCCTAAAAGTACATGTGACTGACTTTCCCGTCTTAAAAGTTGATGAGTTATTAGGATATTAGTTTATTCCTTGCTACAGCTCGGGATTAAATACTAAGATCCTCAACCCATGCTAAAGCTCAACTGACTTCCATGGTTTATTTCTCAAATAAATAATATTTGATAATAAGATGATCAATTTCAACATGATATACTAAATATAATTAAAGGTATTGGAAAACAAGCTTAAACAATTCTGAGCTTTATATAACACTGCATGTCTTGGGATTAATGACTGAAGTATAAGTAATTATAAGGTTGTGCTGCTGTAGGTTGTTAGTTGACGAAGTACATCATTAAAGTTTATCTCTGTCCTCCTTTGACTCTTGTTTGTTTTATCATGTTTTCCTAAATAATCAGTGATAGTTGCTGTAGTCCATGCTGTAAACTGTCACATTGAAGCATCGTACTAAATATCATCCTCCGTCAATATAATATGTCTACAATCAGATTTGTATCATGTCCAAGTAGATTTCAAAAATTGACTTCTCGAGATAAATTTAAATAATCTACCCCGATCCTTTAATTTGACGTTCCACTAATTAATTCTCGGTTTGGTGATTTTGTTGATCGCATCTATCCCATTACGCTTTAAATAAAAGCTACAACATCTATTGTTAGATATCACACTATGCAAAGGATGTCCTCTATCAAAATGTGTCCTCTAGAGTAAAGTGTACTGTGACTTCATTTTTATGAACACTCTTGACGAAAGGACATTCAGTGTGAAAAGAATATTGCTTGAATGGGTAATATATTTCCAATTTTAAGCATCACAACTTATAATAGAATAAATTTAGCATATCTATACTCTATGCTCTCTAGAAAGATATATTTCATGTTATAATGATACGTGTGTGTTGTTTGCATGTTCATCGACATGGACGACATATTTGATAATTAATTGTCAAAATAATGTTTTAAATATAAACTCATGAATTAATTAAACCCTTTATTAAAATCATTTATTCTTTAAATCCAGCAAACGATGACCACAAATAGTGTTGTATACTGTTATACTGTTACATATGATGAATATAGTTTGAAATTAACCAAATATAATTTATTGTATTTTGATACAAATAAATAAATAATGTGTAACATATATTTTCAATGTTTGTTTTCTGAGTTCGCTTTTCAGCTATTGCATTGCTTATTCTGCCATGCTTCATAGTTTCAGCCATAATAATTTATTGAACATAAACATTTTGTGTTTTTTTTCTTAATATGTTCATCGACATGGACCACATATTTGGCAATAATTGTTAGAATATTGTTTGAAATGCAAACTATGCTTTAAAATAATTTATTATCTAAATCCACCAAACGATGACCACAAATCGTGTTGTATACTGTTATATTGTTATATAAGTTGAATATAGATTGGAATTTACAAAATATAATTCACTGTATCTCGATTCCCAAAGTATTTCTTTGATATTCCAAGAGTTATCTTCCTTGCATTCAATGAAAGAGTAATAGCACAAATCTTAAAACGTTGTGAACTATATTACAATTCCAAAATAGATATCACATAATTTTCTTAGTTTCCACACATAATTCTGTCCACATTTATATAGGTATGAATTACAAGGCAAAACTAAGTACAATAGTTTAAGTTGAAAGTTTGCAGTTTTGTATCTTTAGTTATGCACAATGCATTGCATAAATGCAATGTCAATCGTCTACAGACGTTTCTAAATCGTTTTCTCATTTTTATGTCACATAATAGGGTATTATCGAATTCTCTAAATAGATAATTTGTTAAAATATTTACAAGGTTTGTTTTCTTCTTTTGCTTTTTCCGCTATTCCATTACATATTAGGTCATGCATCATATATTCACCTATAATAATTTGCTTCCTATTATTTGGAATCGCACTAATAATACCATTCATTTATTTAGTTGATATACTGTTAGGATAATATCTTTTTTCTGTTGCTTTTGTCTGTTTTTGCTGATCTACTTTTAGGACCATTTTTTCTTTCACTTGCTTTTGTCTGTTTTGAACTATCTTCATTTAGGACAATATTATGTTCCCTCTTGCTTTTGTCTGTTTTTGTTGATCTATTTTATGTCGATTGTTTTCTTTCTTTTGCTCTTGTCTGTATATACTAGATTGACATTAGTTTAATTAGAATAAAAGGAGTCAAATATCATTTATTATATTATGTGCCTTCATAAATAACACTTGTGTAAAGAATAACATACACAGATCGTATTACACCTTAATATACTGCCGATTATAGAAATGCCTAGGATTATCTAGAAACCTTCCACTTATATCGCATTCCCAATTCTCCAATAAAGCTGACAAAGTTTAATAATCTTTCTGTGTCAGATACTCATTTTATCTGATTACACCTTTGGTATCTTCAAACTCTTCTTATCTAAATAAATGTGTCGACAATCTCATCATAACAGATTGTCCAAAACATCCTGTTTGACAACGAGTAATAATAAATAAGATATAATTATTTTAGCCGTTCATCCCACCATGTATGACCGACCATCCCACCATGTACGACCGACCATCCCACCATGTACGACCGACCATCCCATCATGTACGACCAACGATCCCACCATATGCGACCGACCATCTCATCATGCACGACCGACCATCCCACCATGTACGACCGACCATCCCATCATGTACGACCAACGATCCCACCATGTGCGACCGACCATCTCATCATGTACGTCCGACCATCCCACCATGTACGACTGACCATCCCACCATGTACGACCGACCATCCCACCATGTACGACCGACAATCCCACCACGTACGACCGACCATCCCACCATGTACGACCGACCATCTCACCATGTACGACGGACCATCCCACCATGTACGATAGGACGCCGGATTTAATTTCAAACAATTGTAATACAATAAACGTGTATAAATGTATGCTATCCCTTTTCATTCATTGACATCATCAAAATAAAGCAAAAATAAAATTCAAAGCAACGTACCCACGACCAATGCACGCTCAGGACAAACCAGATATTGTAAGGCTGGGAATTTGCGTTCTCATGGCAAGTACCTTTCGTCAGACCGCCACTGGAGTACAATGTGAGAACCATTCCCACTTTGTATATGCTAAATATTCTTTAAAAAATGTATATGGAAAACCAATTTGTATAAAACATACTCTTATAAATAAATCATATGAATAGCACACATCATGCATTAATTCTTAAGCAAAAATGTAATATGAAAATTTGGACATGTCGATTTATGGCTAGAGAATGACTCAAACACACCTTATCAACTATCACGATTAAAAAAAACAATTCTCATTGGTTGAAAACGATCACGCATTTTTAACATTGAAAACAACAATTCACTATTTTCCCGTTATTACTATCATGTTTTCTCTATTCTCCAATAAAACCAATAAAGCTTAGTAAACTTTCTGTGCCAGATATTAATTTATCTGATTACCCCTTTAGAATCTTCAAACTCTTCTTTTTGAAACGTTTGTTTTCGAAATCAGCGATGGGGGCCTGTGCCTGGTAAACTTAGTTTGAACACTAATCATATGAACAAGATCAATATTATAACTATTGTGCTTTAAGACAGAGTTAAGGAACTTAATCACCAAAACATATAAGAAATAATACATGGAAGTATAGTAGCAGATCTTAATATGGGTAACATTAGTTGCAAAATATAATGCAAACTAAGGCTTTCATCAATCATTGTTTTAGTGGAAGGCAGTGTTTTGAAAATGAATCTTATAAAGAAATCTACTAACGTTCACATTCACTTCACAGTCGCTATTTTCAACATAAACAAATACAAAAATGTACCCCAAGTTGTAATTAAGTGTTTATCCTGTTTCAAAAGCATACAACTTTAACAAGTATGAATGTTTTTTTTTTTCTTTTTTTTTGGAGGGGGGGGGGGGTGGAAGTGTAGGTTTCCATTTTATCCGTATAAATTATGACACAATTCTAATTATAGAGCACAATAGTAATATCTGGTTTGAGTACCCACGTGTCATATATGAAATACACAGATGTTGGCTACGCATATTTATACACAACTCGTTTGCCATTTCGTCAATACTTTTAAGTTTATTGGTATAATGCCTTTTTCAGTGGCAAACAAATCGTTTGAATTATTTCCATATTATCTATGCAATATACTATTTCCATTATTTAACGACCCATGTATCAACCATGCAAAATTGTTTCATTCAACATTGATCTGTTTATTATTTTAAGGCTATTTTACCCGTAATGTACCTGTGCATATGATGACATAATTATAATTATATTATATTTAATGTTGGTGCTGGTTTGAGTTTCCTTTTGCTATGCATGTAATACACCGATGTTATAGTTCTATTTGATTATATATATGTACAACATTTCACAATGGTATTAAATTATAAAATGTGAGGTATTAAAATACATGAAATATACCACACCGGGGATACCGATGGCATAGTTCTCTTTTATTACATGTAATGGTACATTAAATTCCACTTGCACATTTATATATATTGATGTACTACCGTATATAAGTAGCATATCTATGTTATGTGCTGTAGTAAGATCACTTCAAATGTTTTTATGTCACCTACGCTGTATAATGTGTCCATTGTATTGACCACCACAGCATTAAATGTTTTATATTATTGCATTGTAGGTTTATTTATGACAGTTTTAATCTATGACTAATTATTTACTTTTATTTAATTTTCAGTGAACGGTAAGTATTCTGTTCACTATAGTTACCTTTTATCTAATTATATAAACATTATAATCACCTGTAAGGTAAGTACGTGAGTATCTAATCTGTCCATTCATTTAACTATATTGATATATTATATTACTTTACACTTGTTGTTTCACAGTACCGTGCATTATATTACATACTTATATATTTCTTATGTCAATCTTAAATTTAAAACAACCGACACCACATAATAATGTTTTACATGAAACCCCTGAATACACTACTAGGACCATTGTAATTGTCATTAAACGTTAAATATATCTATCGATCAATCGATCGATACTACTATCGGTATACTATGTAGCTTTTATTCTGTACATTTATCCGTCAAACTTGTTCAGTTCTTTGGTGTATATACGGATTTAAACTTCAAATATTATAACACGAACAATGCTGACGACGGGCAAAGACCAAATAAATGCCGTTCTTTAATATGTACGTTAAAACTGTGTTAAATTTTATTCTTTACCATCAGTGAAGGTGATTTTATTACAAAATATCAAAAATACCAAATTCACATTATTCTGTTTTCACATTGTGTTTTAGTCAGTCCTTATATTGATCCATAGATCAGACAGTTTTCATTTAAATACAACTAAAATAATATAACTTAATGTAGTACCATTACATATATAGATTCGTATACTTGAATAACGGTAAAACATACAACACAATTTATAGATTTATCAAACTAGTGAGAAAGTAATAATTGAAAATTCAGGTCTCATACTTTATCGTACATTTATATACATATGAGAAACATGATTAAACGTATATTCAAGCTACCGAATCATTGAAAAAGATATACTCTAACAAAAATTCAAAAAGTAGTTGATCTACAAATATAGAAATAAATAGATTTTAAATATAAGTACCAGTTTGTATCTCGATCGACTCTCTACTGGCTTGTTCCTCAGTGTTGTATTCTCGCAGTCATGTTAAGGTTGTCCATCAATTGAAAATCCATCAAAAAAGTGTTTTTACTTTTTGGTTCAATACACGCGAACATGCATTAATTTTATTCATTTAAGCCATAAACCAATACAATTATATGTGATCTACTCAAAATGAAAAAAATGAAATCCTACGTTGTGGGAGAACCACTAGAAAGAATATCTTTAGACATCTTGGGTCCAGTATCCCAAACCTTTAAGGGAAACAAGTACATTCTTGTTGTGACTGACTATTTCACCAGGTTTGCTGAGACATACAGTCTACCTGATATTGAGATTACTACTGTAGCAGATAAACTGTTGACATAATTTATTTGTCGTTATGGCCTACCCCTTCAATACACACTTGACCTAGGAGCACCGTTTACGTCGAACATATTTACTGAGATGTGTAAAATGTTACACATAAGTAAAACCAGGAATAGTCCATACCACCCCCAAAGTTCAGGTCTTGTTGAAAGACTAAACATGTTCTGTCTCTGCAGAGACGATAATAAACGATAAGGATTAAGCACTAGTAATTGTGCTTTGGACATGACATCATTCAACATCTCATTTTAAATCAAATTCTGTTAGAAGATTTAGTTAAATCGTTCTGCAGAGACAATAATAAACGAAGGATTATCATAAATGAGTGCGTTGACTACTATTACACCTATTTTGTCCTAGTATTATTTAAAAAATACTGTTATAGTGACAACCTGAGCCTTTTAACCATAGTAGAAGCGGGAGGTTTGGCGCAGTAAAATCTTATTCAACACACGATTTCTTTGGAAATGCCTGTATTAAGTCAGGTTCATTGTGGTTTTCTCAGTTTTCCGGTTGTTGGCTGATTTTGTCTGTCTTGGAAGATTGTTCGGTGTTCGGTAATTGTGTTGTTACCCTTATTTGCACCTAATATAAAACAGTATGAATCAGGACAAAAAAATAAATAGCTTAGAAATGTTGCATAATATCGTTTTGTTTTTTTGTTTTTGTTTTTGTTTTTGTTTTTGTTGGTTTATTTGTTTTGTTTTTGTTTTTGTCTTTGTTTTTGCTTTTGTTTTTGTTTTTGATTTTGTCTGAGGAGGGGGTGTAGGTTTCCATTTTACCTGTAAAAAATGATGACACAATTCCAACTATAAAGCAAGATAGTAATATCTCGTTTTAGTATCCGCGTGTAAAATATGAAATACACAGATGTTGTTTACGCATATTTGTACGCAATTCGTTTGCCATTTCGTTAACACTTTTACGTTTATTGGTATAATGTCTTTTTTCAGTGGCATACAAATCGTTTGAATTATTTCCATATAATCTATACAATATAATATTTCCATTATTTCACGATCCATGTTTCAACCTTGCAATATTGTTTTATTTAATATTGATCAATTGATTATTTTAAGGTTATTTTACCCGTAATATACCTGTGTATATGATGACATACTTCTAATTATATTATTTTTAATTTTTATGCTGGCTTGAGTTTCCTTGTGCTATGCATATAATACACTGGGGTCATAGTTCTGTTTGATTACATATATGAATAACATTTCACAATCGTATTAATTTATGAAATGTGAGGTATTATAATACATGTAATACAACAATGTCATAGGTCTATTTGATTACAGATATGTACAACATTTCACAATCGTATTAATTTATAAAATGTGAGGTATTATAATACATGTAATACGCCGGGGGTACCGATGGCATAGTTCTGTTTTACTACATGCATGTGTACATTAAATTTCACTAGCACATTTATATTTATTGATGTATATCTATGTTATTTACTGTAGTAAGAACACTTCAATCGTTTTAGTTCACCTACGTTGTTTAATGTTTCAATTGTATAGAACATCACAATATTAAAAAGTTCTATATTATTGTATTGTAGGTTTATTTATGACAGTTTTAATCTAAAGCTAATTATTTACTTTTAATTCTTTTTCAGTGAAGAACGGTAAGTATTCTGTTCATTATAGTTACTTTTTATTTATTTATTTAAACTTTATAGTCACCTGTAAGGTAAGTACATGTGTATCTAATCTTTCCATTCATTTAACTATATTGATATATTTTATTACTTTCCACTTGTTGTTTCACAGTGCCTTGTATTATATTACATACTTAAATATTGTGTATGACAATTGTATATCTAAAACAACCGACACCACATAATAATGTTTTACATGAAACGCCTTAATACGCTACTAGGACTAGTTTAATTGTCATTAAACGTTAAATATATCAATCGATCGATACAACTATCGATATACTATGTAGCTTTTATTCTGTACATGTATCCGTCAAAACTGTTCTGTTCTTTGGTGTATATACTGATTGAAGCTTCAAATATTGTAATACGAACAATGCAGACGACGTACAAAGACCATATAAATGCCCTCCTTTATTATTATTATTATTATACAATATTTATAAAGCGCCTATCTAATAAACAATTACTCTAAGCGCTGTACAAAACATATAAAATCTTAATCCTATCAATAAAAGTAAAAGTAACAATAAGACTCAAGAGTAAATTGAAAATAAAAATAATGATCATAAATAAAATAAAAAATAAAAA
>MJUT01049301.1:681315-719304 GCA_002080005.1 Gigantidas platifrons | reverse complement strand
AAAAAAAAAAAAAAAAAAAAAAAAAAAAGGGGGGGGAATTTAAGATGATATAAGTACAAGTTAAAAACTGTCACAATAAAATGCTCTAAAAAGATGAGTCTTTACAAGTTTCTAGAAAATGTACGTTAAAGCTATCAATAATACCACATTCACATTATTCCCTTGTCACATTGTGTTTTAGTCAGTTCTTATAGTGATCCATAGATCAGTAGACAGTTTCCATTTGAATACAACTAAAATAATATAATTTAATGTTGTACCATTACATGTACAGCTTCGTATACTTAAATAACGGTAAACATGCAAAACATTTATAGATTTATCAAACTAGTAACAAAGTAATAATTGAAAATTCGGGTCTCATACTTTATCGTTCATTTATATACACACGAGAAACATGATTAAGCATATATTCAAACTACCGAATCATTGAAAAAGATATACTCTAGAAATTTTCCATAAAGTAGTTGATCAACAAATATCAAAATAAAAATATTTTAAATATAAGCACCCTTTGTGTATCCTGATGAACTCTCTACTGGCTTAGTTCTCAGTGTTGTAATCACGCAGTCATGTCAAGGTTGTTCATCAATTGAAAATCTATACTTTTTACTTTTTGGTTCAATAGACGCGAAAATGCATTAATTTTACTCATTTAAGCCATAAGCCAATACAATTATATGTGACCAACTCAAAATGAAAAACAAAAAATATTAGGAATCAATCACAGAGGTCACGTGATCACATTAAAGAGAACGTAGCATGGTGATCACTAAAGCAGTACAGAACAACGGCATAGCGATCATCAACACAAGTAATGAAGGAACAGGCGGATTGGGGATTTCTTATTGTTCAAGAAAAATGCTTGCCAAAGCGTTGAATTGCATTTCATTAAATGTGCGAATGGATTGAAAGGCCAAATATGCAAGAACCCCCCCCCTTTTTCCGAGTTCAATGGGATTTTTCTTGCTACTTGCAATCCCTGATTTCATTGACATATGAAAATATCGTATTTAATGATCAAGTATGTTGATTGTTAAAAATGCTAAAAAAAACATTATTTTAAAACACTTTAAGGACGTAGGTTGATTAAAATGTTGAGGTTATTTGTAAATATACTGAATCTAACAATAAACGTCACTCTCAAGACGTCACGTGCCGTTGTCATTAGGTGCTTTTCTTTAAGTGATGCACATTTGCTGTTATTTACATTTATTTCCGATTATTTGTCTTATTTTGACAAATTATATATATTTTTCGACATCATAACAAAAAAGTTTGAATTATTTTGTAAGGATTGATCGAAACGCAGGTTACACGGTGTATACAATCTTATTGAGGTTTTTTCGAGATTTGAAGCTAGTATTGCCTTCAGTGTTTTCGGTGAAAGCGATTTCTTAAATAACATTGTATTTGTTTAAGCTGACGGCGAAAAAAAAAAACAAAATCATACAGGATTCGCACGGATCATGGAATCCTGGAAAAGTCATGGGTTTTTATTTTGTAAAATAAAGGCCTTTAAGGGCATAGGCCTGGGTAACCCCAAAATGTTTCCATAGTTCAATTTTTTTTAAATTTCGATCATTGAATAGCTATGTCTAAATACATTATCGGCCAAAGTTTCAAGACATTTCACCGTGCCATTTTCTCCATAGCACATCCTAAATATAGCAATTTTGAAGGTATTCCCGACGCCAGATGGTAATACTAGTTTCGTAAGCTTCTAATATATATACGCATTTATTTCTGGTTGAATGAGAATATTTTGGCTTTAATACCATTTAGAGTGTTATTGTTGAATAATTATGAAATATCTATAGCATATATGGATCTCCTGTTTGGAGATAATCGCGCGCAAAACAGTTGAAATTGGGAAAAAGTAGGGATGCCCTGAGATACAACCCTGGTATTAAAATCTGATATTAAAAAATCCTGTCGATTAATTTCCACCAACAAATTTCAGAGTAAAGAATATACATATAGACATCCTAGCACCAAATTTTGCAAACTTTTACCGTCGGATTTGTTAAATATATAAAATTATGTTTTTCATGGATGGCGCCCAGAAAAAAAATGAAATTGTCAAGGAAGGTTATTACACACTCATCCTTTCCTGTTTCTTTATTTATGAAATTAAACAAATAGTTACCAATAACGAAAAGCATTTGAATTATTATATTTGACATAGTGGATGTCCAAATTATCGAATACCTGCAATTGTCTTTTATTTTATTTTCATGTCGGTTGGGGGAGGGGGAGGGTGGTTTGAGGTGGACTCTACTTGATTAACTCATTATAAAAATCCAGACAGCCACCCAGCTGTATTGCTAAATTCCTTAAAATTCTGTCCTCCAGTTGTATTCATTTGATTCTGGTTTTTCTTTAGTTGTGTTAAGTAAAGATCTTTTTAGTAGGAGGGAAGAGGTGAGAGGATCAGGGATATTACATTTTTTCCCAATGAAAGCCTTCCATTTTTTAACTACCATCAAATTAGTTTACACGTTGGAATATCAACCTTTGAACAGTTATTTTCTCTGTTTTCCGGAATATGAATCTTTTTTAAACTGTCAGCAATCATATATATTATAGCAATGTAGGTTATTTTGAAGAAATTTTACATGTGTGAATTTGACATTTCACCTGCAAACCGAAAAAAATATGTAAAATGTGCGAGTGAGATGGTGTGTTAACATAATACATACATTCCTTGTAAGTAGCCATTTTATTTATAGATGTGTAAGAATGTTCACCAGCATGATGTTGACTAACAAAATTTAGCATTGTATGGAAAAGTGGAATTATATTAAAATTAGACAAGCCAAAGCAAAAAAAATTACGATTTTCATATTCTGTAGTGACATGAGTGAGCAACTAATTGACACAGACTGTAATGGAATGCCACCAAATTATGCAAAATTGAACAACATATAGCAAAGTATAAAATTACCACAATGTAAACATATCTTGTTAACCCTCCTGACATTTACGGGTCTCCTAATAATTATATGAATGTAAAAACAGTGCAAACATGTTCATGGGGCAATTAAAATATGCTTCATGAAACCTGCATCATATAGTTTCAATATCACTTCTGAAAACATTACATTTATTCCACCATGACAGTTTATATTCAATAGATTGAATTATTTCCTTCCAATATGTTTCAATATTTAGTTTTTCAATGTGACCATTTTATTTGTATAAAGCATCAGCATGGATAAGTTATTTCCAGACAAATAAACCAATTGCACTATAGTTTCATAATATCTAAGATTCTGGTGTATATATTTACTATTTTTGTATTTGACAAACCTTTCTAATCCAATGGGAAAAAAGATTGTCACACAAACATGTGTTACACTCCTGGCATTTTTGACTACATATTTAGATGACAATTTTTGCTGGAAAGAGATATCTCAATGATATTTTGTGGGAACAAGAATATAATAATAACACCCTGTTATTATCAGTAATAAGATAAAAAAAAAGACAAGGAGCACAGCTATAGAAAGGTAAAATGAAAACGAGTCATTTTTTAAACTGTGCATATCCAATGTAAGCAATCCGTCTTGCCAAGAAGCTTGGAATTGAGGGGATTATCAAACGCACAGATGACAATATATTTGAGAAGACACTGAAAATAGAGTTGTCTCCTATACCGCAGGCCTATACCCTTAAAAGTCATCGGAAACTTTATTTTATCAAAATGTCCTTCAATGGTCCTGGAAAATTATTATTTGAGCTGTAATCTTTATTAAATGTATTCAAACATCTAATATTAAGAAATTTCCCGCTGTCTGTTGTAAATGTTTTCCTTTTGACGTACTATATGCAATGCTCCAGTTGCGGTAAATGTAAAATAATGATTTTAAGTTCTTGTCTGTAAAATTATTGGTTTCCTAATGCACTACAGTTGCCTGCATTAAGCATTGTTGCAGTAGGAAACCAGATATTGGAAAACGTACTCTTGACTTGTAAAAATGCCAGGCAACTGCCATTTTCAAATCAAGTGGTTAGATAACCCTGAATATAAAGAAATGGTTGGACAGGAGAAGCAGTGAGATCAAAACAAGATGATCAACAGGAATTTTATATTTCAAATATGGGTGAAACTGCCGTAAAATTCACAAGAAGATCACTAAGCATACTGATTTGAAATAAAAAAAAAATGAATCATCTTCCAATTTTTAAAGATCGCCTGCTTATGAGGTGTATGTTTCCATATTTTTAAATTGACAGCTTTCACATACAGATACAGCATTTTGTAGTTGTTTTACCACAAAATAGCTGGAAATTGTCCCTTTGATATTAAAAGGCTTGAACAGACAGAATATAAGTGTCTGTCTCAAACACAAAAGAAATTCAAAGCATGATTTAATGTTTGTAGAATGAATATTGACTTCAGTACTATGGTAAAGAATGCACTTAACAATCACATTAACTCAACAAAACACTCTGAACTCTTAAAAAAAGCAGCAATCAATTTGAGGCTGTCAAAGTGGATTACTAATACACAAGTGGAACCAGCCAGTGTCCAGCCTACACAAAATATTTGGAGGAGTCTTTGGCAACAACAGATGTGATTAAAGTTGTACAGACATTGCACAGATTTTTAAGAGCATATTCACAGACAGTATGATAGCAAAAAAAAAAGGTCATTTAAAACAGAAGACACGTTATTTTGCAGTCTTTCGAATCTATCAAAATTTGATGGAATGGAATCAATCGAAAGAGAGAAGATATATTTGCTCTCTTTTATGATGAATCTCTAAACTAGCAACTTAAAAAACAAACAGATGACCATTGAAGTAATACTAGACTTTAGTTAAATTTCAATTGAAAACTGATCACTTCCATTGTGATGGTAGTTCATGTCACTTTGGCATAAACAATGTGTACTAAATTTTGCTTTAAATGGTTACTAAGAGTGGTGATCATGATAGATACTTTCTTATATACTCTACAAAGGTTAGAACATGATATATAGTATCATTACTGAGGGTTTTGCTAATAGTCGTTGACTGTTTTGCTTAAAGTTGGTCTTGTAAAAACTAAAAAATATCCTGGAAAAGTCATGAAATTTTCTAACAAAAAAGGTGTATGAACCCTGAATTCATAGTCTATCATCAATATTAACTAGGGATGTCAGATCGATTAAAACCTTATAATCGGTTACTCGGTCAGGTTTCCGATCGAGTACCCAGTTACTCGGTAGAAAATTTATTTTGTTCACTTTAAAAAAGGTACAGCTGAGTTCAATGACACTTCTGTTGTCTTCTTTTCTTTTCATTATTTCACTGTTTTATATTTCAACTCTAATTATAAAGAGTCAGTTGAATGATAACAAGTTTACAAATATAAATTTATTATTTACAGCACAGTACAAATTATTTACATACGAGGTTATGTCATGTCACATTCATGATTGTTATTCGGTCATTGTGGTACAGAGTGTTTGCTAAGGAACATAATTTTGTCGATGCAAGACGATGAGAGTCTGTTGCGAAGCTTCGTAACAATCAAACCTTTCAAGTCATTACATCGTTTGAAAAACTTCCAAACTTTAGATGTAGGAGGTGGCATTTTCACAGCCTTATCTCTCGAAATTCAATTAAAATACCCTTTATTACTTCAATACTTTAAATTCGAATTGTGTTCATACCAGTTTAATCACTTTGCTTCGTTTACATTTTTAAACCTACAAGCTAGTGCTTTGCCGGTGGAATAAACAGATCAGAGATCAATTACTATTTAATTGACCAATAATTGTTATGCAAACATATGCCAAGCGTCGCTTTATGTGTATGATTTCTATTATATCTAACATTAATTATGTATTGTCCGGAAAATTTTATCATTATTTTCATAAAAAAAGTGTTCGGAGTAGCCGAATATCGATTTTGGTATTCGATAATCGGACGTTCGAGCGCGTACCTGGTTAACCGGGTGCTCGTTGCCATCCCTACTATTAACACAATTATGAAAAATATATCTACTATCATCTAAAGCAACTTTGATCCGTTTTATTTATAGAAAACGAACAGCTTATGTTTTTTCTTAATAGTTATAATATCAATTTCAAAAGCTGGTCACTTATTTGACTAATGATTTAAGGAAAAGAACTAATATTATGTATATATTTCGTAATATTAATAGATGGGGTTTTAGAAGTTCAATGTTATAGGTCCTTTGTAAGTTACAATTTCAAAATAGACTTAACAGATTTTCTATACATAAATATGTTTTTGTATATATAGTTATATTTAATGACATTGAATAAATATCATGTCAACCTTCTAATTTTTAAATATATTTACACAATTTGTTTTCTGCTTTAACATTTATAACTATTTTACACAATAGTCTGTCAAGTTTTATAGCTTTATCCATAATAATTTGATTCCAATTATTTGAAAGTCCACTAATAATAGTGTGGTTCGCGTTATTCGATCCTTAGTTTTATATATATATATTTTGTAGATCGTTCTTTATCCTTTTGTACTTTTTTTCATTTGGCCATTGTGTTGTCTGTTCTTAGATATACGGATTCTGAGTTCCCCTTTGGTATCTTCAAATACTTCGTAGCATAGCATTCTAAAAAATTAATATTAACATGATGAGTATCTACAATTCATTAAATGTGTACATTTTTTGTTAGCCGATGATGTAAAATCATTAATAAAAAAGATAACATTCCACAGTGTTACTTATAAAAGCACTTGTAACATAAATACGCATTTTTCCTTTGATGTTTTTATGCTGTAAACAACTTTAAATTAGTGAACTTTTACCAACCATGATCTAACATGAAGATCTTGATGTTATTCCATGATTTTGACATCACATGAGAATAATAGTTAAGTTGCTATGGAAGTAGGAGGAGCTTAAGTCATGGCTTCATATAAATATCTACATGTTATTCCATGATTAACGCGGACGTCGAAGAGAACACCCTTTTGCCAATGATGTAATTTCTGCTACAAACCATATATACCATGGATCTTACTCATAAACTAATTCACACCAACTCATCCTTCGGATTCGTTGGTTTAAATAAGTTAATTCGTAAGATCCATGGAATATATAATACATATTACCAATTATCTTTGTCATTGGGTTGAACCATATGGATTGAGTCAATACAGCAATTTAGTCACTGATATTGTCAGGAATAGGGTGTAAGGCATAGGAGATAATATTGTTTGTATGTACGTATGTATATATGACACTTTTATTTATTATTTTTACTCTGGCACATTTTCACTTTCTTCTTGTTGTTGATACCGTGCCGTATTCCGGTGCCTTGAGTAACTGTCGCGACTGTAATATGATTGAAAGAACAGGTATCGTGATCGCGATTATTTATTGTATGTAAATTGTTGTTATTTTTTAATGGGAAATATATTGTTAGGACAGAGTTCGTTCGCATTGTTTGACCAAAAGGTGGGGGGATACGATAACTTCCCAGTATTTTGTTCTCTTTATAAACCTTGTGTCACATTCTCTTATCTATTTCATTCATCCACTCTAGGTTTATATATTGTACTTGGGTTTGTTTTCTGTAAGGGTAAGCTTTATCAAGCCCGATTTCTCTTTCATCTTGACATGACAAACTATGTTTATGCTATCCGCCATGTATCTTGTGTGTGTAATTTATAGTGCGCATGTGTGTTACCTCACACTTTATGTGGCCCGGTTTATGGCCCTGTTAACGGTTATAATTACCGTGGGAACTTCCGTAAAACGGGCTAATCAGCGACGATGACTCACGCCACAACAAAGGTGTGGAGTCTGCGTATATAAAAAGGGCATCGTCTGCACGCAACAGGAGCGAACATATCCCACAGAAGCGACTATCATAGAGAGTGCAGAGACCCGTTTAGTCCAATTAACTGCCATAGACCCAGAACGACCAGTCTATACCAAAAGAGACCTTGTTAAATCCGTAACCAGGATATTTGTACATAGTCATTACCAGTACGTTTTCACTTTATTTACACATACTTTGATTTGACCTAGATGTTTTACTACGATTTTACTACGACTTTCAATTGGGAGGACCTCATATTCATTATTATCGCTCTCGGAGAAGTTATAGTATTGTTGTACTTGAATATATTATTACACTTGAACATAATAAATTACTTGGTTTAAGAACCTATATATTTTTTGTCATAATACACATTTATCCTTTGGATAAAACCAGTGCCTTAGATCAGCCATGTTACCAATGGTGTAAACTGCTACCAAGTTATATAGATTGAGTTTGCCTACCAAAACTCACACGCCATACTCTGAGCCCCCTAGGTTCAACATTTTGGAGTCCGAAGGTGGGATTCGTTTTCATACCCATTTTTAATAAAAACCTAAGCACTTTTGTAAAAAAAAAATTATTGTACAACAAATATTGTTATCTAAACAAATAAGTTAATATGGATATCCACAGTTTCAATGAGTCAGAGTTAGACATTCACAGTCCTTGTGACTCCAGAGCAACCACACTTGAGAGGTTGTAACCATAAAAAGCCCAGGATCAGGGGGACAGTTCATAAAGAACACAACAGTCTGATAACTGTCAGTCAAATAAACTTGAATTATTGTGTAGACAATTGGAAAACACAAACAGGACTCTGTCAAATTTTGAGGCACGTTTAGACCATTTGAGTCAACAGTTTGATCAATTTAACCGCATACTTGGTAGTTATATGGGGTATTGTGATAAAAAGGTCAGCAACAATGAGGGAGATATACGAGATCTAGACAATTTGGTGAACCAGATGCCCACATTTAAACACATAACAACTTTGCTTACATAAAATATGATCATAAGATGTAACCATCAGTCTCCAAAGCGTGACAGTCCTCAATCTGGTGGCATTGATCAATACATGCATATGCATGCAACACCTGCATCACCTGTATGATGTGTACAGTCTAGCACACCAATGAATTTATCTACCACACATTCAGGTAATAGCTTCAGACCAGTATGTCTACCAGCAGTTGCTCTTCAAACAATTCGCCCTTGTCTTGAGCAAGATGATGTAATAACCACTGGGTCTGATGACATAGATCTGCCGGTGTTGTCTAAATGTGCAAAGACCAGTACATATACCATGAAACCAAAACCAAGTAACGTGAATATAGGTTTTACCAAACCAAATAACTATGATGGAAAATCTAGTTGGACAGACTACCAGTCCATTTCGAAACTGTTTCGAAATTAAATCAATGGACTGACTAAATTAAAGCCTTAAAATTATTTTTTTTGCATGCAAGATTCAGCTCTATCCACTTTTGGGGAGATAGATACCAATAACATCCCTCATTTTGAAGAACTTATAAATATTTTCACCAAGCGGTTTGCACCAGAAAACCAAAAAGTGGATAATGACATAGAGACTACCAAATTACCACAAGTACCACCTTCTAAAGCTAAAACCTGTTCATACTCTCATAAGAAGAGACATTTTATCTGGGATTGTTACAAGAGGAAAAAGGACCAAAGCATCACCCTAGACCAAATAAGACATGGTGAAAAACTAATATCAGAAAGGACATAACTCTTCATACAACTCAAAACATGGAAACTATTAGAAACTGACAGTGCGGGTCAACTTTCAGCTGAGAATACAAATAAAATTAATACACCCACTGTATCTCAAATGAAAGGAAATAAAAAATGATGGATTATTTGTAAATGCTAAAATGCATAATACAGAGGTACGTTGATTAATAGATACAGACTCTACAATAAGTGTTCTACACACCACTGTTTTTTACCAATTACCAAGTCGACTGAACAACCAATTATTACCATACCATACTTTTTTACGTCTGCGGGATGGAAGTCCAGTTGTCCATTTAGGCATCGGTAAGGTACCCTTACAGATAGATAACCAAATCGTTTTCCAAGAAATGTTGGTTGCCGATGTTGAAATACCAGCTGTTTTAGGATATGATTTTATGACCAAAAATAAATGTGTAATAAACATACCGAATCATGCTGTATGTTTGAATGACCAAACCATTCGGTGTATCTTGGAAAGTCAAGCACCGAGTTTTCTAAGAACCTCCCTTAACCAAAAGGAGACCATACCTGCCTTGAGTAAGATGATCATCAAAACAAACCCGATCAAAACATTACCAGTTGGAACCATTATAGTTAATGATTCCACAGCGGAAGCCCTTCAAACCAAAGGCGTGCTAGTTGCAAAACCTTGTGTACTACCAATGGAGACGGGTTGCCATTGAGAATGATCAATGTTACTGATCAACCTCAAACCATACATAAAAACACATTTGCAGCAATGGCAGAAACCATCCCTGACCCAAATATAATCAACAAATTTCTTTTGAGTACCCAACATCCTGAAATTTCAGTTTTCAATGAAACCATGGAATTATGTAAATACAATTTAACACCTGACCAACACAAGCGTGTGATTGATTTATTGATGCAGAACAAAGATGTTTTATCCCAGTCTAAATATGACATTGGCCTTACCAATGTAATACAACATAAAATAAATACAGGGAATGCAGCAGCTATAAGACAAGCACCCAAGTGAATACCATTAGCTCAAAGAAAAGAGGTAGACGATGAAATAGATAACATATTGGACAACAATGTTATATTCCCCAGTCAGTCTCCATGGGTAAGCCCAATAGTTGTGGTCAGAAAGGAAGACAACTCTATTCGTCTTTGCATCGATAATGGAACGCTAAACGAAGTAACGGTGAAAGATTCATACCCTTTGCCTCGTATTGCTTATTCCCTGAAATCCTAAAGAGGAAATACTTAGTTCAGCACTTTAGATTTAGTCAGTGATTATTCCCAGTGTTCGGTCAACCCGCAGGATGCACCTAAAACTGTTTTTGTTGCTTCACTGGGATCTCTTTCAATTTAACAGGATGCCTTTTGGTGTGTCATGTGCCGGTGCTACGCTTGAGCGCCTCAAGGAGTATGTTCTTGCAGGTCTCTAGTGAGAGACGTGCATAATGTACCTAGATGACATAATTGTGTTCTCTAGAACGTTTGATGAGCATGTTACCAGGCTCCAAAGTGTCTATGGTCGTATGAGAGATGCAGGATTAAAAATAGCTCCGAAGAAATGTTTCTTATTCCAGACCAAGATAACCTTCTTGGGTCATGTTGTAACCAGCGAAGGAATATTACCTGTTTAATCAAAACTTGATTGGACAGAAACCTCGCCCGCTCCTACCAATGTTAAAGATGTGAGAAGTTGGTAGGGAACCTGCAGTTATTATGGAAGATTTATGAAAGACTTTTTCTAAAATTACTAGACCCCTACACAGACTAACAGAGAAGCATGTCATTTTTAAATGGACCCATGGATGTGAAGATTCCTTTAATATATTAAAACATGCTTTCGCCTCAAGTCCAATTTTAATATACCCATGTCTAGAAAATGTGTTTATGTTAGACACTGGTGCCATTGGAACAGGAACATGAGCTGTTCTTTCCCGGATTGGTGATGAAGGAAGGGAGCATGTAATTGCTTACTACGGCAAATCACTGTCTAAACTACAACGCCAATATTGTGTAACCAGGCGTGAACTCTAAACCATCTCCAGGCAGTTAGACATTTTCACCACTATTTATATGGGATATCCTTTCAAGTTAGAACTGACCATGGAACCCTTGCAATTAACACCACAAACCCAGAGGGACAACTTGCACGGTGGTTAGAAGTGTTAGGAACATACAATTACAACAGAAAACATAGGGCAGGACTAAGACATGGCAATGGCAGACGGTTTCTCAAGGAGACCATGTGTTGACTGTACTCATTGAGACAAGAGAAACGAAATTGAGATTCGCTTTGCAGACTCCCCTGCAACCAGATATATTAGTAAAGCAGGAGATGATGATACTGAAAACATTGACCTATCAACCAATTGGGTTGAAAATAAACCCACAAATGAACTACAAGAAGACCAATTGAATGACCCTGTCTTAAGGATAGTACATAAATGGTTGCAATCAAAGCAGAAGCCGTGATCGGCAAATATTTCTCACTTAAGTAAAGTGCATACAACTTAATGGGGCCAGTGGGACAGACTTGTAGTTGTGGAAGGTGTACTTTATAGAACATAGACCTATACCACTACTAGTGAGGTCACCATGCAGTATATTTTACCGAATGTGTATAGAAACCAAGTGTTGGGACTTTTGCATATTGACCAATTGGCAGGGTACCTAGGTTTTAAGAGCACCTTGGCCAAAGTTAAACATATATTATATTGGGCAAGTTACACAATGTTTGTTGAAAGATGGTTTAAACGTTGTAAGGAATGTCAGAATAGGAATCAGCTAAACCGTCGCAACAGGGGTAAAATGAAAACCTACGTTGTGGGAGAACCACTAGAAAGAATATCTTTAGACATCTTGGGTCCAGTATCCCAAACCTATAAGGGAAACAAGTACATTCTTGTTGTGACTGACTATTTCACCAGGTTTGCTAAGACATACAGTCTATCTGATATTGAGGTTACTACTGTAGCAGATAAACTGTTGACATAATTTATTTGTGTTAATGGCCTACCCCTTCAAAACACACTTGACGAAGGAGCACAGTTTACGTCGAACATATTTACTGAGATGTGTAAAATGTTACACATAAGTAAAACCAGGAATAGTCCATACCACCCCCAAAGTTCAGGTCTTGTTGAAAGACTAAACATATTCTGTCTCTGTAGAGACGATAATAAACGATAATGATTAAGTAATTGTGCTTTAGACATGATGTCATTCAACATCTCATTTTAAATCAAATTATGTAAGAAGATGACGTTTAGTTAAATCGTTCTGCAGAGACAATAATAAACGATGGATTATCATAAATGACTGCGTTGACTACTATTACACCTATTTTGTCCTAGTATTGTTTAAAAATACTGTTATAGTGACAACCGGAGCCTTTTAACCATAGTAGAAGCGGGAGGTTTGGCGCAGTAAAATCTTATTCAACATACGATTTCTTTGGAAATGCC
Organism: Gigantidas platifrons; assembly: GCA_002080005.1. Lineage (NCBI taxonomy): Eukaryota > Metazoa > Mollusca > Bivalvia > Mytilida > Modiolidae > Gigantidas > Gigantidas platifrons. The sequence continues at coordinate 706,287 of MJUT01049301.1, read as the reverse complement.
TGTATTAATTCAGGGTCATTGTGGTTTTCTCAGTTTTCCGGTTGTTGACTGATTTTGTCTGTCTGTTGAGTTTTTGCCTTTCCCTTGGAAGATTGCTCGGTGTTCGGTGATTTTGTTATTACCCCTATTTGCACCTAATATAAAACAGTATGAATCAGGACAAAAAATAAATGGTCTAGAAATGTTGCATAATATCGTTTTGTATTTTTTGTTTTTGTTTTTGTTTTTTGTTTATTTGTTTTGTTTTTGTTTTTGTTTTTGTGTTTTGTTTCTGTTTTTGTTTTTGTTTGGGGGGGGGGGTGTAAGTTTCCATTTTAACTGTATAAATGATGACACAATTCTAACTATAAAGCAAGATAGTAATATCTCGTTTTAGTTAACACTTTTAAGTTGATTGGTATAATGTCTTTTCATTTGCACACAAATCGTTTGAATTATTTCCATATTATCTATGCAATATAATATTTCCATTATTTGACGATCCATGTTTCAACCATGCAATATTGTTTTATTCAATATTGATCAATTGATAATTTTAAGGTTATTTTACTCGTAATATACCTGTGTATATGATGACATACTTCTAATTATATTATTTTTAATTTTTATGCTGGCTTGAGTTTCCTTGTGCTATGCATATAATACACTGAGGTCATAGTTCTGTTTGATTACATATATAAATAACATTTCACAATCGTATTAATTTATGAAATGTGAGGTATTATAATACATGTAATACAACAATGTCATAGGTCTATTTAATTACATATATGTACAACATTTCACAATCGTATTAATTTATTAAATGTGAGGTATTATAATACATGTAATACACCGGGAGTACCGATGTCATAGTTATGTTTTATTACATGCATGTGTACATTAAATTTCACTATCACATTTATATTTATTTATGTATATCTATGTTATTTACTGTAGTAAGAACACTTCAATCGTTTTTTGTTCACCTACGTTGTTTAATGTTTCAATTGTATAGAACATCACAATATTAAAAAGTTCTATATTATTGTATTGTAGGTTTATTTATGACAGTTTTAATTTGTAGCTAATTATTTACTTTTAATTCCTTTTCAGTGAACTAAAGTAAGTATTCTGTTCATTATAGTTACTTTTTATTTATTTATTTAAACTGTATAGTCACCTGTAAGGTAAGTACATGTGCATCTAAACTGTCCATTCATTTAACTATATTGATATATTTTATTACTTTCCACTTGTTGTTTCACAGTGCCTTGTATTATATTACATACTTAAATATTGTGTATGTCAATTTTATATCTAAAACAAACGACACCACATAATAATGTTTTACATGAAACCCCTGAATACGCTACTAGGACTATTTTATTTGTCATTAAACGTTAAATATATCAATCGATCGATACAACTATCGATATACTATGTAGCTTTTATTCTGTACATGTATCCGTCAAAACGGTTATGTTCTTTTGTGTATATACTGATTGAAGCTTCAAATATTGTAATACGAACAATGTTTTTGTCAGTTCTTATAGTGATCCATAGATCAGTAGACAGTTTTCATTTGAATACAACTAAAATAATATAATTTAATGTGGTACCATTACATGTACAGCTTCGTATACTTAAATAATGGTAAACATGCAAAACATTTATAGATTTATCAAACTATTAAAAAAGTAATAATTGAAAATTCGGGTCTCATACTTTATCGTTCATTTATATACACATGAGAAACATGATTAAGCATATATTTAAACTACCGAATCATTGAACAAGATATACTCTAGAAATTTTCCAAAAAGTAGTTGATCAACAAATATCAAAATAAAAATATTTTAAATATAAGCACCCCTTGTGTATCCTGATGAACTCTCTACTGGCTTGGTTCTCAGAGTTGTAATCACGCAGTCATGTCAAGGTTGTCCATCAATTGAAAATCTATACTTTTTACTTTTTGGTTCAATAGACGCGAAAATGCATTAATTTTACTCATTTAAGCCATAAGCCAATACAATTATATGTTACCAACTCAAAATGAAAAACAATAAATATTAGGAATCAATCACAGAGGTCACGTGATCACATTAAAGAGAACGTAGCATGGTGATCACTAAAGCAGCACAGAACAACGGCATAGCGATCATCAACACAAGTAATGAAGGAACAGGCGGATTGGGGATTTCTTATTGTTCAAGAAAAATGCTTGCCAAAGCGTTGAATTGCATTTAATTAAATGTGCGAATGAATTGAAAGGCCAAATATGCAAGAACCCACCCCTTTTTCCGAGTTCAATGGGATTTTTCTTGCTACTTCCAATCCCTGTTTTCATTGACATATGAAAATATCGTATTTAATGATCAAGTATGTAGATTGTTAAAACTGTTTTCAAGATCAGTCTTCGTTATTTACATTTATTTCCGGTTATTTGTCTTATTTTGACAAATTAAATATATTTTTCAACAGCATAACAAAAAAGTTTGAATTATTTTGTAAGGATTGATCGAAACGCAGGTTACACGGTGTGTACAATCTGATTGAGATTTTTTCTTTATGAACCGAACACAAAATGCCATCAACCCTTAATTGAATTAAATGTAATGGACACGACGAGTTTCTGGAATAATCATCAAAGGCAAAAGATTGGAAAGCCAAATAATTTATCGGAAATTTCAGAAATTGAAAGATGTTTAGTAAAATATGAATTTTTGCATTGCGTTTGAAATAAAGACATAAAAAATGTTTGTTTAATTGGTGGATGATGTTGATGCTTTTTGTGTTTTTATTTTTTAAGCATTCAGCTTTATACTATGCAATGCCTTTCTTGGGATTAATGGTCGAATTATTTCGTCAGATCAGTAGGGATATTAAGGCAATATTTAATGCTTCAGTAACTCGATTCATAACAGGACGTGTGCTTACTTACATTTCAAATGTCTAAAAGACGCTGTGAAAGACTTGGACAAGTAAAACTTTTAAATGTTGTTTAATACTTGATGAGTTATTATAAGGCTGTGCTGCTGTAGGTTTCTTGGTCAGGAAGTACATCAGTACAGTTTCTCCCTTTATCTCGTTTGAATATTATCATCTCAATTATGTCCTTTATTCGGATGGGGTAAAGTTAAAAAATGGGCATCTCGAAAAAAATTAAAATAATCTATCCGAATCCTTTAATTTTACGTTTCCAAAATTAATTCTAGGTTGGGTGATTTTGTTCATCGCATCTATACCGTTGTGTTTTAAGCAAAAACATTCACATTTATAGCTAGGTATGCTTCACGAAATGTGATACACCTCGATACTGACAGTGAGGACCAGTTAGGAACGAAACCTTACAACAACAGAGATGCTTCGTTCATTCATCACTTATCAACGGGTTTGTAACAAGAGTAGCACGAGTGGTACATGTGGAGTAGGAACTACTTACCCTTCCGGGGCATATGTGTTCACTCTAGTTTTATGGCGGGGCTCGTGATGCTTTTTCCTTGGTTCTCTGTGTCATCTTTTGGACATTGTAATTCTTTCATATTATTTCATTTGCATCTGCAAAGTTTTCCTACACCCATATTTCTTCTTCTAGGTGTAGCACTATCCAACATTTGTAGTCTACGGAACCTTGACTTATATATATTCTTAATTTAACTCATTCACGAATAAGTATCTAAAACTACAAATCACAAAAGTTGTGCTATCAGAAAAATCGAACCTTACATGAAATGTAATAAAAACTCATGACATTAAAAGTTGAGTTTACTTTACGTTGTAACATTAGTAGATTTATATGCATTATTTCTCAGTGATTTTAAATTGACAGAGGGTCACTCAAATAGTTTCGAAGCTAGTATTGCCTTCAGTGTTTTCGGTGAAAACGATTTCTTCAATAACAGTGTATTTGTTTAAGATGACTGCGAAAACAAAACAACAAAATCATACAGGATTCGCACGGATCATGGAATCCTGGAAAAGTCATGGGTTTTTATTTTGTAAAATAAAGGCCTTTAAGGGCATAGGCCTGGGTAACCCCAAAATGTTTCCATAGTTCAATTTTTTTTTTATTTCGATCATTGAATAGCTGTGTCTAAATACATTATCGGCCAAAGTTTCAAGACATTTCACCGTGCCATTTTCTCCATAGCACATCCTAAATATAGCAATTTTGAGGGTATTCCCGACGCCAGATGGTAATACTAGTTTCGTAAGCTTCTAATAGATATACGCATTTATTTCTGGTTGAATGAGAATATTTGGCTTTAATACCATTTAGAGTGTTATTGTTGAATAATTATGAAATATCTACAGCATATATGAATCTCCTGTTTGGAGATAATCGCGTGCAAAACAGTTGAAATTGGGAAAATGGAGGGATGCCCTGAGATACAACCCTGGTATTAAAATCTGATATTAAAAAATCCTGTCTATTAATTTCCACCAACAAATTTCAGAGTAAAGAATATACATATAGACATCCTAGCACCAAATTTTGCAAACTTTTACCGTCGAATTTTTTAAATATATAAAATTATGTTTTTCATGGATGGCGCCCAGAAAAAAATGAAATTGTCAAGGAAGGTTATTACACACTCAACCTTTCCTGTTTCTTTATTTATGAGATTAAACAGTTAAAATTAAATAGTTACCAATAACAAAAAGCTATTGAATTATTATATTTGACATGGTGGATGTCCAAATTATCGAATACCTGCAATTTTCTTTTATTTTATTTTCATGTCGGTTGGGGGAGGGGGAGGGGTGGTTTGAGGTGGACTTTACTTGATTAACTCATTATAAAAATCCAGACAGCCACCCAGCTGTATTGCTAAATTCCTTCAAATTCTGTCCTCCAGTTGTATTCATTTGATTCTGGTTTTTCTTTAGTTGTGTTAAGTAAAGATCTTTTTAGTAGGAGGGAAGAGGTGAGAGGACAGGGATATTACATTTTTTCCCAATGAAAGCCTTCCATTTTTTAACTACCATAAAATTAGTTTACACGTTGGTATATCAACCTTTGAACAGTTATTTTCTCTGTTTTCCGGAATATGAATCTTTCTTAAACTGTCAGCAATCATATATATTATAGCAATGTAGGTTATTTTGAAGAAATTTTACATGTGAGAATTTGACATTTCACCTGCAAACTGAAAAAAATATGTAAAATGTGCGAGTGAGATGGTGTGTTAACATAATACATACATTCCTTGTAAATAGCCATTTAATTTATAGATGTATCAGAAATTTCACCAGCATGATGTTGACTAACGAAATTTAGCATTGTATGCAAAAGTGGAATTATATTAAAATTAGACAAGCCAAAGCAAAAAAACTATGATTTTCATATTCTGTAGTGACATGAGTGAACAACTAATTGACACAGACTGTAATGGAATGCTAGCAAATTATACAAAATTCAACAACATATAGCAATGTATAAAATTACCACAATGTAAACATATCTTGTTAACCCTCCTGACATTTACGGGTCTCCTAATAATTATATGAATGTAAAAACAGTGCAAACATGTTCATGGGGCAATTAAAATATGCTTCATGAAACATGCATCATATAGTTTCAATATCACTTCTGAAAACACTACATTTATTCCAACATGACAGTTTCTATTCAATAGATTGAATTATTTCCTTCCAATATATTTCAGTATTAAGTTTTTCAATGTGATCATTTTATTTGCATAAAGCATCAGCATGAGTAAGTTATTTCCAGACAAATTAACCAATTGTACTATAGTTTCATAATATCTAAGATTCTGGTGTAAATATTTACTATTTTTGTATTTGACAAACCCTTCTCATCCAATGGAAAAAAAGATTGTCACACAAACATGTGTTACACCCCTGGCATTTTAGACTACATATTTAGATGACAATTTGTGCTGGAAAGAGATATCTCAATGATATTTTGTGGGACCCTGTTATTATCAGTAATAAGATAAACAAAAGACATGGAGCACAGCAATAGAAAGGTAAAATGAAAAGGAGTCATTTTTTAAACTGTGCATATCCAATGTAAGCAATCCGTGTTGCCAAGAAGCTTGGAATTGAGAGGATTATCAAACGCACAGATGACCATATATTTGAGAAGACACTGAAAATAGAGTTGTCTCCCATACCGCAGGCATATACCCTTAAAAGTCATCGAAAACTTTATTTTATCAAAACGTCCTTGAATGGTCCTGGAAAATTATTATTTGAGCTGTAATCTTTATAAACTGTATTCAAACATCTAATATTAAGAAATTTTCCCGCTTTCTATTGTAACTGTTTTCCCTTTGACGTACTATATGCAATGCTCCAGTTGCGGTAAACGTAAAATAATGATTTTAAGTTCGTGTCTGTAAAATTATTGGTTTCCTAATGCACTACAGTTTCCTGCATTAAGCGTTGTTGCAGTAGGAAACCAGATATTGGAAAACGTACTCTTGACTTGTAAAAATGCCAGGCAACTCCCATTTTCAAATCAAGTGGTTAGATAACCCTGAATATAAACAAATGGATGGACAGGAGAAGCAGTGAGATCAAAACAAGATGATCATTTTGTCAACAGGAATTTTATATTTCATATATGGGTGAAACTGCCTTAAAATTCATAAGAAGATCACTAAGCATACTGATTTGAAATAAAAAAAAAAATGAATCATCTTCCAATTTTTAAAGATCGCCTACTTATGAGGTGTATGTTTCCATATTTTTAAATTGACAGCTTTCACATACAGATACAGCATTTTGTAGTTGTTTTACCACAAAATAGCTGGAAATTGTCCCTTTGATATTAAAAGGCTTGAACAGCCAGATAATAAGTGTCTGTCGCAAACACAAAAGAAATTCAAAGCATGATTTAATGTGTGTAGAATGAATATTGACTTCAGTACTATGGTAAAGAATGCACTTAACAATCACATTAACTCAACAAAACACTCTGAATTCTTAATAAAAGCAGCAATCAATTTGAGGCTGTCAAAGTGGATTACTAATACACAATTGGAACCAGCCAGTGTCCAGCCTACACAAAATATTTGGAGGAGTCTTTGGCAACAACAGATGTGATTAAAGTTGTACAGACATTGCACAGATTTTTAAGAGCATATTCACAGACAGTATGATAACAAACAAATGGTCATTGGAAAACAGAAGACACGTTATTTTGCAGTCTTTGGAATCTATCAAAATTTGATGGAATGGAATCAATCGAAAGAGAGAAGATAGATTTGCTCTCTTTTATGATGAATCTCTAAACTAGCAACTTAAAAAACAAACAGATAACCATTGAAGTAATACTAGACTTTAGTTAAATTTCAATAGAAAACTGATCACTTCCATTGTGATGGTAGTTCATGTCACTTTGGCATAAACAATGTGTACTAAATGTTGCTTTAGATGGTTACTAAGAGAGTGGTGATCATGATAGATACTTTCTTATATACTCTAAAAAGGTTAGAACATAATAGATAGTATCATTACTGAGGGTTTTGATGTAGGAGGTGGGATTTTCACAGCTTTATCTCTCGAAATTCAATTAAAATACCCTTTAATAGTTCAATACTTTAAATTCGAATTGTGTTCATACAAGTTTAATCACTTTGCTTCGTTAACATTGTTAAACCTACAAGCTAGTGCTTTGCCGATGGAATAAACAGATCAGAGACCAATTACTATTTAATTGACCAATAATTGTTATGCAAATATATGCCAAGCGCTGGTTTATGTGTACGATTTCTATTATATCTAACATTAATTATGTATTGTCCGGAAAATTTTATCATTATTTTCATAAAAAAAAAGGGTTCCGAGTAACCGAATATCGATTTTGGTATTCGATAATCGGACGTTCGAGCGAGTACCCGGTTAACCGGGTGCTCGTTGCCATCCCTAATATTAAGAGAATTATGAAAAATATATATACTATCATCTAAAGTAACTCTGATCAGTTTTATTTATAGAAAACGAACAGCTTATGTTTTTTCTTAATAGTTATAATATCAACTTCAAAAGCTGGTCACTTATTTGACAAATGACTTAAGGAAAAAAACTAATATTAAGCATATATTTCGTAATCTTAATAGATGTGGTTTTAGAAGTTCAATGTTATAGGTCTTTTGTAAGTGTGTGATTTTCCCTATGCATTCACACTTGTATATATTTTGTATGATACACTGAACAAGATATGATTCCCTGTATATGAAATGTAATTTCTGGATATTCCAAGAGTTATTTCCCGTGCATTCAATTGTGGAGTTATACCACAAATCATTAAAAAAAAGTTGTTCAACAGCAAACCAAACATCGTGAAAGAAGTTACAATTTCAATAACGGATTTTCTATTCATAAATATGTTTTTGTATCTATTGTTATACATAATGACATTGAATGAATATTATGCAAACATTCTGCGGAAGTTTCTAACTCGTTTTCCCATTTTCTTGTGACAATTAATAGGTCCTTGCCGATTCCTCTGAAAAAAATACACAATTTGTTTTCTGCTTTAACATTTATAACTATTTTACACAATAGTCTGTTAAGTTTTATAGTTTTTCGATCCTTAGTATTATATATATATTTTGTTGATCGTTGTTTATACTTTGTACTTTTTTTCATTTGGTCATTGTGTTGTCTGTTCTTAGATATACGGATTCTGAGTTCCCCTCTGATATCTTCAAACACTTCATACCATAGCATTGTACAAGATTAATATTAACACGAAGAGTATCTACAAATTCATTAAATGTGTATATTTTTTGTTAGCCGATGATATAAAATCATTAATAAAAAAGATAACATTTCACAGTTTTACTTATAAAAGCACTTTTAACATGAATACGCATTTTTCCTTTGATGTTTTTATGCTGTAATCAACTTAAAAATAATGAACATTTACCAACCATGGTCTAACATGAAGATCTTGATGTTATTCCATAATTTTGACATCACATGAGAATAATAGTTAAGTTTCTATGGAAGTGGGAGGAGCTTAAGTCATGTTTTAATATAAATATCTACATGTTATTCCATGTTAACGCGGACGTCGAAGAGAACACCCTTTTTTCAATGGTGTAATTTCTGTTACAAACCAGATATACCATGGATCTTACTCATGAACTTATTCAAACCAACTCATCCTTCGGATTCGTTGCTTTAAGTAAGTTAATTCGCAAGATCCATGGTATATATAATACATATTACCAATTATCGTTGTGATTGGGTTGAACCATATGGATTGAGTCAATACAGCAACTTAGTCACTAATATTGTAAGGAATAGGGTGTAAGGCATAGCAGATAATATGGTTTGTATGTACGTATGTATATATGACACTTGTATTTATTCTTTTTACTCTGGCACATTTTCACTTTGTTCTTGTTGTTGACACCGTGGCATATTCCGGTGCCTTGAGTAACTGTCGCGACTGTAATATGATTGAATGAACAATAGTCTTGCTTCAGGTATCGGGAACGCGATTATTTAATGTATGTAAATTGTTGTTATTTTTTATGGGAAATATATTCTTAGGACAGAGTTCGCTCGAATTGTTTGAATAAAAAATTGGGGGGGTGGTGGCTACGATAACTTCCCAGTATTTTGTTCTCCTTATAAACTTTGTGTTACATTCTCTTATATATTTAATTCATTCACGCTAGGTTTATATATTGTACTTGGGTTTGTTTTCTGTAAGAGAAAGCTTTATTAAGCCCGTTTTCCTTTTTATCTTGACATGACAAACTATGTTTATACTATCCGCCTTGTATCTTGTGTGTGTAATTTATAGTGCGCATGTGTATTACCTCACACTTTATGTGGCCCGGTTTGTGGCCCCGTTAACTGTTATAATTACCGTGGGAACTTCCGTAAAACGGACCAATCAGCGACGATGATTCACGTCACAACAAAGGTGTGGAGTCTGCGTATATAAAAGGGGCATCGTCTGCACGCAACAGGAGCGAACATATCCCACAGAAACGACTATCATTAGACAGAGCAGAGACCCGTTTAGTCCAAGTAACTGCCATAGACTCAGAACGACCAGTCTATTCCAAAAGAGACGTTGTTAAATCCGTAACCATGATATTTGTACATAGTCATTACCAGTATATTTTCACTTTATTTACACATACTTCGACTTAACCTAGATATTTTACTACGATTTTACTACGACTTTCCACAGGGGGACCTCATATTAATTATTATCGCTCTCGGGGAAGTTATAATATTGTTGTACTTGAATATATTATTACACCTGAACATAATAAATTACTTTGTTTAAGAACCTATATTATTTTTGTCATAATACACATTTATCCTTTGGAAAAAAACCAGTGCCTTAGACCACCCATCCTACCAATGGTGTAAACTGCAACCAAGTTAAATAGATTGAGTTTGTTAACCAAAACTCACACACCATACACTGAGACACCTAGGTTCAACTTTTTGGAGTCCGGCGGTGGGATTCGTTTTCATACACATTTTTCAAAAAAAAAGTTAAACACTTTTGTAATATTTGTTTATTGTACAACACATATGTTTATCTAAACAAATAAGTTAATATGGATAACCACAGTTTCAATGAGTCAGAGTTAGAAATTCACAGTCCTTGTGACTCCCGAGCAACCACACTTGAGAGGTGTCGCCATCAAAATCCCAGGGTCAGGGGAACAGTTCATTTAGAACACCACTGTCTTATAACTGTCAGTCAACAAAACTTGAATTATTGTGTAAACAATTGGAAAGCACAAACAGGACTCTGTGAAATTTTGAGGCACGTTTAGACTATTTGAGTCAACAGTTTGACAACCAGATGGATCAATTTAACCGCAGACTTGATAGAAATATGGAGTATTGTGATAAAAAGTTCAGCATCAATGAGGGAGATATACGAGATCTAGACAATTTGGTGAACCGGATGCCCACATCTAAACAATGCAAACTTTGCTGGCAGAAAATAGGATCATAAGATGTAACCATCAGTCTCCATCCAATGACAGTCCTCAATCTGGTGGCATTGATCAATACATGCATATGCATGCAACACCCGCATCACCTGAATGCTGTGTACAGTCTAGCACACCAATGAATTTACCTACCACACTTTCAGGTAATAGCTTCAGACCATTATATCTACCAGCAGTTGCTGTTCAAACAATTCACCCTTTTCTTGAGCAAGATAATGTAATAACCACTGGGTTTGATGGCATAGATCTGCCGGTGTTGTCTAAATGTGCAAATACCAGTACATATACCATGAAACCAAAACCAAGTAACATGAATATTGGTTTTACCAAACCAAATAACTATGATGGAAAATATAGTTGGACAGACTACCAAGTCCATTTCGAAACTGTTTCGAAATTAAATCAATGGACTGACAAAATAAAAGCCGTAAAATTAATTTGTTGCATGCAAGATTCAGCTCTATCCACTTTTGGGGAGATAGATACTAATAACATCCCTCATTTTGAAGAACTTATAAATATTTTCACCAAGCGGTTTGCACCAGAAAACCAAAAAGTGGATAATGACATATAGATTACCAAATTACCACAAGTGCCACACTCTAAAACTAAAACCTGTGCATACTCTCATAAGAAGAGACATTTTATCTGGGATTGTTACAAAAGGAAAAGCGACCAAAGCATCACCCTAGACCAAATATGACATGGTGAAAAACTAATGTCAGAAAGGACATAACTCTTCATACAACTCAAAACATGGAAATTATTAGAAACTGACAGTGCGGGTCCACTTTCAGCTGAGAATACAAATAAAATTAATAGACCCACCTTATCTCAAATGAAAGGAAATAAAAAATGATGGATTATTTGTAAATGCTAAAATGCATAATACAGATTAATAGATACAGACTCTACAATGAGTGTGTTACACACCACTGTGCTTGACCAATTACCAAGTCGATTGAACAACCAATTATTATCATACCATACACATTTACGTCTGGGGGATGGAAGTCCAGTGGTCTCTTTATGCATGGGTAAGGTACCTTTACAGATAGATAACCAAATCGTTTTCCAAGAAATGTTGGTTGCCGATGTTGAAATACCAGCTGTTTTTGGATATGAATTTATGACCAAAAATAAATGTGTAATAAACATACCGAATCATGCTGTATGTTTGAATAACCAATCCATTGGGTGTATCTTGGAAAGTCAAGTACCGAGTTTGTTCAGAACCTCCCTTAACCAAAAGGAGACCACACCTGCCTTGAGTAAGATGATCATCAAAGAAAATCCGATCAAAACATTACCAGTTGGAACCTATGTAGTTAATGATTCCACAGCTGAAGCCCTTCAAACCAAAGGCGTACTAGTTGCAAAGACCTTGTGTGCTACCATTGCAGAAGGGCTGCCATTGAGAATGATCAATGTTACTGATCAACCTCAAACCATACATAAAATCTCATTTGCAGCAATGGCAGAAACCATCCCTGACCCAAATATAATCAACAAATTTCCTTTGAGTACCCAACATCCTGAAATGTCAGTTTTCAATGAAACCATGGAAAGATGTAAAGACAATTTAACACCTGACCAACACAAGCGTGTGTTTGATTTATTGATGCAGAACAAAGATGTTTTATCCCAGTCTAAATATGACATTGGCCTTACCCATGTAATACAACATAAAATAAATACAGGGAATACAGCAGCTATAAAACAAGCACCCATGCGAATACCATTAGCTCAAAGAAAAGAGGTGGAGGATGAAATAGATAAAATATTGGACAACAATGTTATAGTCCCCAGTCAGTCTCCATTGGTAAGCCCAATAGTTGTGGTCAGAAAGGAAGACAACTATATTGGTCTTTGCATCGATAATCGAACGCTAAATGAAGTTACGGTGAAAGATGCATACCCTTTGCCTCGTATTGCTTATTCCCTTGAATCCTCAAGAGGAAATTCTTAGTTCAGCACTTTAGATGTAGTCAGTGATTATTACCAGTGTTCGGTCTACCCACAGGATGCACCTAAAACTGTTTTTGTTACTTCAATGGGATCTCTTTCAATTTAACAGGATGCCTTTTGGTGTGTCATGTGCCGGTGCTACGCTTGAGCGCCTCAAGGAGTATGTTCTTGCAGGTCTCTAGTGGGAGACGTGCATAATGTACCTAGATGACATAATTGTGTTCTCTAGAACGTTTGATGAGCATGTTACCAGGCTCCAAAGTGTCTTTGGTCGTATGAGAGATGCGGGATTAAAAATAGCTCCCAAGAAATGTTTCTTATTCCAGACCAAAGTAACCTTCTTGGGTCATGTTGAAACCAGTGAAGGAATATTACCTGTTTCATCAAAGCTTGATGCGATAGAAACCTGGCCCACTCCTACCAATGTTAAAGATGTGGGAAGTTGGTTGGGAACCTGCAGTTATCATAGAAGATTGATGAAAGACTTTTCTAAAATTGCTAGACCCCTACACAGACTAACAGAGAAACATGTCATTCGTAAATGGACACATGAATGTGAAGATTCCTTTAATATATTAAAACATGCTTTGACCTCAAGTCCAATTTTAATATACCCGTGTCTTGAAAAAGTGTTTATTTTAGACACTGATGCCAGTGGTACAGGAACAGGAGCTGTTCTTTCTTTTCAAGTCTCTTCAAGTGTTCTCACAATTTAAACAATATCTACTATTTTCCCGTATTGTTCATGTGTGATAATTAATATTGACGGTACAATTTGAAATATTGGGACGCATTGTCATCATCTTCATCTTCTTTGGGGCACCTGCTGACTGCTCGGACTTCTCTACGGATTGACAATAGTCCACCACAACATTATCAGGTAGCTCCATCAAGTCAATTATATCAGGATCATATGGTGGAGTTTCAACTGAAATAATGTAAACAATCAGTTAATTGTATTGGGTGTATATTCTAGTAATATTTTTCCATATACAAAGCTCTGCTACTATTATAATTCAAATGATTCATTGTTGAACATCAATTTTGCACAAATAGTTCTCGACCATATTGGCACATTTACATATCTGTCATTATCTATGCTTGTTAACTTGCACTATAAACATGTACTGATAAAAAAAATACTTGCATCCCATTAATGGAGTGAAATTACATGTAAGGTCATTTTGAGACATGGATTTCCATATATGAGTGCGATATTGTTGGAAAATCTTCCATAAATGTATTTACACCCGACTATGAACGTGTAATTAATTCACTTGAATGATTTTTTGTTCATGAGCTCGCCTAGGAGTGTGACTTTAAGGCAGAGCTCATTATTGATTGCTACATGACTACCCTCCTGTCATTTCTATCAGGTTGTTGTCTATGTTTCCCATATCTCTCTTAATTCCAATAGTACCTGTATACAATACACACATTGAGAACATATCTTGTCTTCTATTATTTCCAACAGCCGAAACACTCTCTACTACTGGTATTGGCTGTGCATTCTCATCAGACGTGCAGGTAGAAACAGTCTTTTCCTGGGACAAACTAACTGTAATAAAAAGCATTCCGTTTGGCTTTGTAAAATAGTAACTTATGAGTACGTAGAGCTATTTCCAGAATTACAGACTGCATAACAAAAACCCATATGTAGACTTCTTTTATCTTGATACAGTCCGAGCAGAAGGCTCCTAATCACAATTGCAGTATTGTGTATAACAACATAGTCCTAGCTCCACGAGCATACACACAATGTTTTGATTTTATCGGTACTAACTGGTGAGACATAAATTGTCTAAATAGCCATATGCGGAATTTAAATTACCGGTACATGTATATGTAACTGCAATTTCGGTACTTTGTTATTTCACACAAAATACATGTTATATATCTACTGATGAAAATGTTTATGTATTTGACTAAAATAGTTAATGTATATGTACATTTAGCTGTTTCCTTCTTTGTGATGTAAATTTATTGACTGTTAAGTCAATTGTACCATATTTGATGGTGCCAATGAAAATATACAATAATCATTGTCAGTTTGAAACAGTTTACCCGGTACCTTTTTTGAAATTTTTCATTAAAAAATTGTGGATAAACTCAATTAAATGAAAACAGAAATGGTTTTCCAATTGTGTTTTTATTTTAATGTATATTCTTTCTTATGTACTGCATAACTGTCGATCCATATGAAGTTGCCCATAGTAAAATATTTTTTTACTATGGCATTTGAGTTACAATGTAATTTCCCCAACATCATAATGTATTTGTGCAGAAAATGTCGTGAATCATTGTATCGGAATAAATGATGTATAATAAGTAATGTTTGGTCATGTACCGATATTTATTTTAGAAAAATTAACAATATCTATACTCTCGAAATTTATAAAACTAAGGAGTTCCTCCCTCATGCAAATTGATCTCCTAATAGCTGAGTTTGGAGTTACTTTTATGCCCTTCAGGTTATTTGTTCTCTATCATACTTTTTGCCTATTTTGGTTTTGGTCTTCCATATGTTTTGATTTTATCTGCACAGATGAGAAATAAATTGTCGAAATGGTCATTTGCAGAATTTAAATTAACTGCACTTTGCTATATATCTTTATTACTGTACTAAAATTTGAGCATTATTTTAATATTGATGTGGCATTTACCTGACGTATCATAACAAGAGCTGGATAATGATGCCTTATTTCTGTGTCCACTGATGGTCTTGATGTGACGGGACTGGAAGCCTCAATAGTCCAACAATGTTTTGCAGGTTGAGCGGATACAGTGGTTGGTGTATTCTGTATATAGTAGTGCTGATTTCGACAAATTCTTCATGAAAACCTTCATTTTATTTGGTCCAATGGGTTCATTCCTGAACCAGACATCATCTTCCTCACTGTATGAATTCTTGGGGTGCAAGAATAATCTATCAGTTGAATTGTTGCGCTTCTCGAGATAGCTTACGAACGACTTTGCAGGACATCTATCTGTACCAGTTGCATACATCATTCCCCCTGTACCTTCAGTCTCATTTGAAGTTCCCTGGTGTTTTTTTGTCAATTATATTGTTAGCATACAAACATACATCTGACCTTTATGGTCAGAGTCAACTTTGAATTCATCAACCTTCAATTCTGGGAGATTTTCTTGGCCCCTTCTGCAGAAGTATACTATTGTCTCAAATATATTCTTATTAAGTAGGCCCTAAGGAGTACTAGTATTGAATATCAATTGGTATTCATACAACATTTTCAAATCTTCGATAGATATTGCCTCGTGGTGTGTGACCGTGCCTTTCCCCTATTCTCTCGTTTTCCGGAGTAAGAAAGTACAATTATTGTTAGCCTGTGGGAATTCAGGGTATGTTATTATGTCGAACATTCTGTCATTTTCCTTCAGATATCTATGTATGCTCTGTCTTATGGCTTGAAGAGTGTTTTTCTTGTACAATTCAGGATTTGTGTTCCTAATATGGGCATACAAATCTTGTAACAATTTTGCGATCTCATCTTTTGTAGCTTCCAAAATATAAATTTCCATATCCCTTTCAATGATGAAATCTGACAATACTTTGACAGCAAAATGTGTCTCTTGGACCAAAAATTATCTTTCCTAAACGCTGCGGGGTTGTTTTGACCAAACCGCGACATCTTGTTTGTTTTTCGTTGCAGTATAGTCTTTACGCGACTTCAATTAGTGGTGAAGAACATCGAAACTTTAAGCGCACAGATGATCAGACAAATAAGTCCCGCCTACTTTCTGTCAGACAGGAATAAGCTCCGCCCTCGCACGTAATTTGAACAGTGATTGACGTGAAAATCAATAGTCCGTGGCAACAGCAATGCATACTATTTTCGCATAGTGCTGCAACGCTATATATTTCTTTTAAAATCTATTCGAAAATAGAACAATTTTATTATAAAAAGGACTTTCTTAGAGGAAGTATAATAATAATTTATAACATGTGAGGTATTATAATACATGTAATACAACAATGGCATAGTTCTCTTTGATTACATATTCGTCGTGTCAATCTTATAATGATACATGTCCATGTTTGTAGAAATGGAGATATCAGAGGTCAACGTTTTTGGGCAGTTGAATAGAAACATTGGAGATATAACATAATAACACTTCTCAAATTGTCTTAAGCTTATATGTACAAAATTTCACAATCGTATTAATTTATAAAATGTGAGGTATTATAATACATGCTATACACCGGGGGTACCGATGTCATAGTTCTGTTTTATTACATGTATCTGTACGTTAAATTTCACTACCACATTTATATTTATTGATGTACTACCGTATATGAGTAACATATCTATGTTATTTACTGTAGTAAGATAATTTTAATCGTTTTTATTTCATCTACGCTGTATAATGTTTCCATTGTATTGACCACCACAGCATTAAATGTTTTATATTATTGTATTGTAGGTTTATTTATGACAGTTTTAATCTATAACTAATTATTTACTTTTTTTTTTTCAGGGAAAAAATGTAAGTATTCTGTTCATTATAGTTCCTTTTTATTTAATTATATAAACTTTATAATCACCTGTAAGGTAAGTACATGTGTATCTAATCTGTCCATTCATTTAACTATATTGATATGTTATATTACTTTACGCTTGTTGATTCACAGTATTTTGCATTATATTACATACTTATATATATTTTATGTCAATCTTAAATCTAAAACAGCCGACACCACATAATGATGTTTTCCATGAAATCCTCGAATAGACTACTAGGGTCATCGTATTTGTCACTAAACGTTAAATATATCAATCGATCAATAAAACTATTGGTATACTATGTAGCTTTTTTCTGTACATGTATCCGTCAAATGTGTTCTGTTTTTTGGTGTATATACGGATTTAAACTTCAAATATTATAATACGAACAATATTCACGACGGACAAAGACCATATACATGCCTTCCTTTAATATGTACGCTAAAAGTGTGTTAAATTTTATTTTTTACGAGCAGTGAAGGTGATTTTATTACAAAATATCAAAAATACCACATTCACACTATTCCCTTGTCACATTGTGTTTTAGTCAGTCCTTATAGTGTTCCAAAGATCAGTAGCCATTTTTTCATTTTAATACTACTAAAATAATATAATTTAAAGTTGCACCATTACATATACAGTTTCGTATCCTTGAATAACGGTAAAACATACAAAACAGTTTGTAGATTTATCAAACTAGCAAACAAGTAATATTTGAAAATTCGGGTGTCATATTTTATCGTTCATTTATATACATATGAGAAACATGATTATACATATATTAAAACCACCGAATCATTGAAAAAGATATACTCTAGAAATTTTCAAAATAGTAGTTGATCAACAAATATCCAAATAAATAGGTTTTAAATATATGCACCCTTTTGTATCCGGATCGACTCTCTACTGGCTTGGTCCTCATTGTTGTATTCACGCAGTCATGTTAAGGTTGTCCATCAATTGAAAATCCATAAAAAACGTGTTTTTACTTTTTGGTTCAATACACGCGAAAACGCATTAATTTTACTCATTTAAGCCATAAACCAATACAATTATATGATATCTACTCAAAATGAAAAAAAACAAATATTAGGAATCAATCACAGGGGTCGCGTGATCACATTAAAGACAAAGTAGCACGGTGACCACTAAAACAGTACAGAACAACGGCATAGCGATGATCAATACAAGTAATGAAGGAACCGGCGGATTGGGGATATATTATTCTTCATGAAAAATGCGTGGTAAAGTGCGAATAGACTGAAAGGCCAAATCTGAAAGGAACCCCCTTTTTCCGAGTTCTACGGGATTTGTCTTGGTACATTCAATCCCTATATTCTTTGCCGTATGAAAATATCGTATTTAATGGTCAAATTTGTTGACTGTTAAACAATTTTTCAAAATCATTCTTCGGGATGCCATTTTTCTATTGCATTTTTTAAAATTGAATAAACATAAGCTAAACAACGATTATTTCAGAACACTTTAAGGACGTAGGGTGATTAAAATGTTGAGGTTATTTGTAAAGTACTGTATCTATCAATAAACATCACCCTAAAGGCGTCACGCGCCGTTATCATTGGGTGATTTCCATTAAGTGATGCACCTTTGGGGTTATTTAAATTGATTTCCGATTATTTGTCTTATTTTGAAAAAAAAATATATAGTTTTCAATATCATAGCACAAAAAGTTTGAATTAGTATGTAAGGATTCATCGAAACGCGGGTTACACGGTATGTACTACCTGATTGAGGTTATTTCTTCATGGACCGAACACAAATTGCGATCAAACCTTAATTAAATAAAATTTAGTGGACACGACGAGTTTCTGGAATAATCACCAAAGGCAAAAGATTGGAAAGCCAAAAAGTTATTGGAAATTTCAGAAATTGAAATATATTAAGGAAACTATGAATACATTTTTGCATTGAATTTGAAGTAAAGACATACAACATGTTTGCATAATTGGTGAATGATGTTGATGCTTTTTGTGTTTTTATTTTCTAAGCATTGAGCTTTATACTAAGCAATGCATTTCTTGGGATTAATGGTCGAACTATATCGTCGGACCAGTGAGGATTAAGTCAATATTTAATGTTTCAGTAACTCGATTCATAACAGGAGATTTGCTTACTTATATTTATAATGTCTAAAAGACGCTGTGGAAGTCTTGGACAAGTAAAACTTTGAAATGCTGTTTAACACTTGATGAATTATTATAAGGCTGTGCTGCTTTAGGTTGTTTGGTCAAGAAGTACATCAGTACAGTTTATCTCTGACCTCGTTTGATTATTATCATGTCAATCTTGTCCTTTATTCGGATGAGGTAAAATTCAAAAAGGAGCATCTCCAGAAAATTTTAAATAGTCTATCCGGATCCTTTAATTTTACGTTCCCATATTAATTCTAGGTTGGGTGATTTTGTTGATCACATCTATCCCGTTTTAAATAAAAGAAATCACATATATTGCTAGGTATGCTTCACGAAATAAGATACACCTCGATACTGACAGTGAGGTCTAGTTATGAACGAACCTTTACGACAAAACCTTTCTTCGTTCATCACTTATCAACTAGTTTGTAACAAGTGTAGCACGACGGATGGTACATGTGGAGTAGAAACTATTTACCCTTCCGGGTCATATGTGTTCACTCTAATTTTATTGGGGGGCTCGTAGTGCTCTTTCTTTGGTTCTCTGTGTCATCCTTGTAATATTGCATTGTCTTTCATATTGCTTACTTTGTATCTACAAAGGTTTCCTACACTCATATTTCTTCTTTTAGGTGTTGAACTATCCACCCTCTGCAGTCTACGGAACATTGATTTATATATGTTCTTAATTTAACTCATTCACGATAAGTATCTAAAACGACAAATCACAAAAGCTATGCTATCAGTAAAATCAAACCTTACATGTTAAGTAATAAAAAATCATAACATTAAAAGTTGAGTTTACTTTTACGTTGTAACTTTAGTGGATTTATGTACATTATTTCACATTAAGCAATTATTATTCAAACTAGTAAACCTGGAATTTGCATTAGAGAGTGCTGTACTCAATATTTATGTGATAACATGGGTGAACTAAGGGTAGGTGATATATCACATGAAAACCACACAAAAGACTCCATTACAATAATTACTAAAGTATGTATCCTTCCTGTACAACTGAGATTTGTTTGGACACATTTAAGTTTTCTGTGTAGTGTTATATAGATGAACGGCTGATGATTACATATTTGGTATCTGCAAACTTGTCGCATATATATTTTGTACAACACGGTAACTAAGAATGTTAAATGCCAACAAATTTGAACAGTGAATTAAGTTTCGTGATTAAAAAAATGTAAAACGTAAAAAAGGTGATTTACAAAGAAGACTATTATGCTGCAGCTGTAAGTTGTATGATCTCATCACGCCATCAAAAGGGAAGCTTTGGTCTAGTGAACTAGTTTATCCACGACAAGTGCTGGTATCAACCAATGAAAGTGAATGGTCATGTATATGTGTGTAAGGGATGTCGATTTTTCCTGTTTCTACGATTTGCGATTACATTGTTGAGCTGTTTGAATAGATTGTTCTTTTTTTCTTTTCATTTTCACTAGTATACGTTTCAACTCAACATTTCACCTATTTAACAACTGATAATTTTCTTTCACATAATGTTAAGCAATAGCACATTTATGAGTCATATAAATAGAAATGTAGATACATGTATATTTGTTAGTGCAAAGGATTGTAATCAATGATAAAATCACGAAATAACATTATTTACATAGGTGTTTGCGTTTTAAACATATATATTCACTGAAAATAATCAATATAGCCAGAATTAATAATATGCGACGTGCAATTAAAACATGCAAGCACAATGTTATTGCTACCGATGCTCCATAAATACGACTGACCTTCCCGTCCTAAAAGTACATGTGACTGAATTTCCCGTCGTAAAAGTTGACGAGTTATTAGGATATTAGTTTATTCCTTGCTACAGCTCGGGATTACATACTAAGATCCTCAACCCATGCGAAAGCTCAACTGACATCCATGGTTTACTTCTCAAATAAATAATATTTGATAATAAGATGAGCAATTTCAACATGATATACTAAATATAATTAAAGGTATCGGAAAACAAGCTTAAAACAATGCTGAGCTTTATATAACACTGCATTTATTGGGATTAATGACTGAAGTATAAGTAAGTATAAGGTTGTGCTGCTGTAGGTTGTTAGTTGACGAAGTACATCATTACAGTTTATCTCTGTCCTCCTTTGACTCTTGTTTGTTTGATCATGTTTTCCTAAATAATCAGTGATAGTTGCTGTAGTCCATGCTGTAAACTGTCACATTGAAGCATCGTACTAAACATCATCCTCCGTCAATATGTCTACAATCAGATTTTTATCATGTCCAAGTAGATTTTAAAAATTTACTTCTCGAGATAAATTTAAATAATCTACCCCGATCCTTTAATTTGAGGTTCCACTAATTAATTCTCGGTTTGGTGATTTTGTTGATCGCATCTATTCCATTACGCTTTAAATAAAAACTAGAACATATATTGTTAGATATCACACTATGCAAAGGATGTCCTCTATCAAAATGTGTCCTCTAGAGTAAAGTGTACTGTGACTTCCTTTTTATGAACACTCTTGACAAAAGGACATTCAGTGTGAAAAGAATATTGCTTGAATGGGTAATATATTTCCAATTTTAAGCATCACAACTTATAATAGAATAAATTTAGCATATCTATACTCTATGCTCTCTAGAAAGATATATTTCATGTTATAATGATACGTGTGTGTTGTTTGCATGTTCATCGACATGGACGACATATTTGATAATTAATTGTCAAAATAATGTTTTAAATACAAACTCATGAATTAATTAAACCCTTTATTAAAATCATTTATTCTTTAAATCCAGCAAACGATGACCACAAATAGTGTTGTTTACTGTTATACTGTTACATATGATGCACATAGTTTGAAATTAACCAAATATAATTTATTGTATTTTGATACAAATAAATAAATAATGTGTAACATATATTTTCAATGTTAGTTTTCTGAGTTCGCTTTTTCAGCTATTGCATTGCTTATTCTGCTATGCTTCATAGTTTCAGCCATAATAATTTATTGAACATAAACATTTTGTGTTTTTTTTTCTTAATATGTTCATCGACATGGACCACATATTTGGCAATAATTGTTAGAATATTGTTTGAAATGCAAACTATGCATTAAAATAATTTATTATCTAAATCCACCAAACGATGACCACAAATCGTGTTGTACACTGTTATATTGTTACATAAGTTGAATATAGATTGGAATTTACAAAATATAATTGACTGTATCTCGATTCGCAAAGTATTTCTTTGATATTCCAAGAGTTATCTTCCTTGCATTCAATGAAAGAGTAATAGCACAAATCTTAAAACGTTGTGAACTATATTACAATTCCAAAATAGATGTCACATAATTTTCTTAGTTTCCACACATAATTCTGTCCACATTTATATAGGTATGAATTACAAGGCAAAATTATGTGCAATAGTTTAAGTTGAAAGTTTGCAGTTTTGTATCTTTTGTTATGCACAATGCATTGCATAAATGCAATGTCAATCGTCTACAGACGTTTCTAAATCGTTTTCTCATTTTTATGTCACATAATAGGCTATTATCGAATTCTCTAAATAGATAATTTGTTAAAATATTTACAAGGTTTGTTTTCTTCTTTTGCTTTTTCCGCTATTCCATTACATATTAGGTCATGCATCATAGTTTCACCCATAATAATTTGCTTCCAATTATTTGGAATCGCACTAATAATACCATTCACTTATTTAGTTGATATACTGTTAGGATAATATCTTTTTTCTGTTGCTTTTGTCTGTTTTTGCTGATCTACTTTTAGGACCAATTTTATTTTCACTTGCTTTTGTCTGATTTGAACGATCTTCTTTTAGGACAATATTCTGTTCCCTCTTGCTTTTGTCTGTTTTAGTTGATCTATTTTAGGTAGATTTTTCTTTCTTTTGCTCTTGTCTGTATATACTAGATTGACATTAGTTTAATTAGAATAAAAGGAGTCAAATATCATTTATTATATTATGTGCCTTCATAAATAACACTTGTGTAAAGAATAACATACACAGATCGTATTACACCTTAATATATTGCCGATTATAGAAATGCCTAGGATTACCTAGAAGCCTTCCACTTATATCGCATTCCCAATTATCCAATAAAGCTGACAAAGTTTAATAATCTTTCTGTGTCAGATACTCATTTTATCTGATTACCCCTTTGGTATCCTCAAACTCTTCTTATCTAAATAAATGTGTCGACAATCTCATCATAACAAATTGTCCAAAACTTCCTGTTTGACAACGAGTAATAATAAATAAGATAGAATTATTTTAGCCGTTCATCCCACCATGTACGACCGACCATCCCACCATGTACGACCGACCATCCCATCATGTACGACCAACGATCCCACCATGTGCGACCGACCATCTCATCACGTGCGACCGACCATCCCACAATGTACCACCGACCATCCCACCATGTACGACCGACCATCCCACCATGTACGACCGACTCTCCCACCACGTACGACCGACCATCTCACCATGTACGACCGACCATCTCACCATGTACGATGGACCATCCCACCATGTACGATAGGACGCCGGATTTAATTTCAAACAATTGTAATACAATAAACGTGTATAAGTGTATTATATCCCTTTTCATTCATTGACATCATCATAATAAAGCAAAAAGAAAATTCAAAGCAACGTATCCACGACCAATGCACGCTCAGGACAAACCAGATATTGTAAGGCTGGGAATTTGCGTTCTCATGGCAAATAACGTTCGTCAGACCGCCACTGGAGTACAATGTGAGAACCATTCCCACTTTGCATATGCTAAATGTTCTTTAAAAAATGCATATGAAAAACCAATTTGTATAAAACATACTCTTATAAATAAATCTTATGAATAGCACACATCATGCATTAATTCTTAAGCAACAATTTAATGTGAATATTTGGACATGTCGATTTATGGCTAGAGAATGACTCAAACACACCTTATCAACTATCACGATCTAAAAAAACAATTCTCATTGGTTGAAAACGATCACGCATTTTTAACATTGAAAACAACAATTCACTATTTTCCCGATATTACTATCATGTTTTCTCTATTCTCCAATAAAACCAACAAAGTTTAGTAAACTTTATGTGCCAGATATTAATTTAGAATCTTCAAACTCTTCTTTTTGAAACGTTTGTTTTCGAAATCAGCGATGGGGGCCTGTGCCTGGTAAACTTAGTTTGAACACTAATCATATGAACAAGATCAATATTATAACTATTGTTCTTTAAGACAGAGCTAAGGAACTTAATCACCAAAACATATAAGAAATAATACATGGAAGTATAGTAGCAGATCTTAATATGGGTAACATTAGTTGCAAAATATAATGCAAACTAAGGCTTTC
>MJUT01049301.1:647079-663729 GCA_002080005.1 Gigantidas platifrons | reverse complement strand
TGCCTTGAATCCTCAAGAGGAAATTCTTAGTTCAGCACTTTAGATGTAGTCAGTGATTATTACCAGTCTACCCACAGGATGCACCTAAAATTGTTTTTGTTATTTCAATGGGATCTCTTTCAATTTAACAGGATGCCTTTTGGTGTACTGTATAAGTGGTTATTTTCGCGTGGGGGTATTTTTCGCTACTTTCGCGTTTAAGGCAGATACGCAAAAATAACCCCCACGCGAAAGGTTTTCGGATTTAAGATTGATCGTGACAACACCTTTGTTAGTCGAGACACTCGTGAGTACAACTATTACCTTCCCTGACATATCTGATGGTATATACTATGCAAGTGCAAGGAAAATAACCGTTGATTTGATATAAATATCAAATATGTGAAGTAAATTTAACTCAATGTACAAAAGACAGAAAGTAAGAAAGTAAATATTGTCAACACTGACAACAGGATATAACATAAACTGACATGCGCGTTATGTATTTGTCCGTGAGGTTCAGCATGGGATGCCCACAGCCTTAAATACCCGTGTGATAAATCCATGGTCTCTTTCAAGGGTTTCGTGACACTTTATTAGCCATTTAGCATGAAGAGGTTTTATAACGGAGGTTCGCAGATCGATGTCTGCTGTACATTCACATATTTCATCATTATCCTTTTTGCTTGAAAGTTTTTTTACGACCATATCGTTAAACCACATTTGAAATTCTTTTTTCAACTCCTTTCTATATTTTGTTATCAATTGTTTGGTCAAACCTGAAAATTAATTAAGTCAGTTATTATAACTGTCAATTTAGCCTTAAGGTAACGCTCATTAAAATTATCAGGTGTCAAAAGGTTTAATTAGTTTAATCATTATCGATTATTATTTTTTTCTTTAATTTATGGTCGATTGGCTTGGATGAGCACTAATTATCAAAACAAAATGTCAGTTTTGTGTTCAAAATAATTTATTTATATAATCAATGAAAATGTTTTCTAAACATGCCTGTTTGATCGCAGTTAATCACCAATTGATCAGGAATGTTGTTTTCCTTTATAACTTTGTCAATGCGAACTAGGTATTCATGTTTGGTTTTTTCGAAATCTTCAGGTAAATGTTTAACAAACTTTTATTTAAATGATTGAAAAGTGTTCACACTCTTTTTTTTTACTTCCACAAACGCGAAAATCCCAGAATTTTTTTCCTGCTTTACAGCTTTCGCAAAATTAACCCCCACGCGAACAGTTTGAATAAACAAATCGCAAAATTAACCCCCCGCGAAAATAACCACTTATACAGTATATATTTTTTATGTCAATTTTATGTCTAAAACAACCGACACCACATAATAAGGTTTTACATGAAACCCCTGAAAACGCTACTAGGACTATTTTAATTGTCATTAAATGTTAAACATATCAATCGATCGATACAACTATCGGTATGCTATGTAGCTTTTATTCTGTACATTTATCCGTCAAACCTGTTCTGTTCTTTGGTGTATATACGGATTTAAGCTTCAAATATTGTAATACGAACAATGCAGACGACGGACAAAAAACATATAAATGCTCTCCTTTATTATGTACGTTAAAACTATCAATAATACCACATTCACATTATTCCCTTCTCACATTGTGTTTTAGTCAGTCCTTATATTTATCCATAGATTAGTAGACAGTTTTCATTTGAATACAACTAAAATAAAATAATTTAATGTGGTACCATTACATGTATAGCTTCGTATACTTAAATAACGGTAAACATGCAAAACATTTATAGATTTATCAAACTAGTAAAAAAGTAATAATTGACAATTCGGGTCTCATACTTTATCGTTCGTTTATATATACATGAGAAACATGATAAAGCATATATTCAAACTACCTAAAAAGATATACTCTAGAAATTTTCCAAAAAGTAGTTGATCAACAAATATCAAAATAAAAAGATTTTAAATATAACCGCCCTTTTTGTATCCTGATCAACTCTCTACTGGCTTGGTCCTCAGTGTTGTAATCACGCAGTCATGTTAAGGTTTCCCATCAATTGAAAATCTATACTTTTTACTTTTTGGTTCAATAGACGCGAAAATGCATTAATTTTACTCATTTAAGCCATAAGCCAATACAATTATATGTGACCAACTCAAAATGAAAAAAAAAATATTACGAATCAACCACATAGGTCACGTGATCACATTAAAGAGAAAGTAATATGGTGACCACTAAAACCGAACAGAACAGCGGCATAACGATGATCAATACAAGTAATGAAGGAACAGGCGGATTGGGGATATCCTATTCTTCAATAATAATGTGTGGCAAAGTGTTGAATTTCATTTAATTAAATGTGCGAATAGATTGAAATGACAAATATGCAAGAAAACCCCATTTTTCCGAGTAATATGGGATTTTTCTTGCTACGTTCAATCCCTGTATTCTTTGCCATATGGAAATATCGTATTTAATGATCAAGTCTGTTGACTGTTAAAATTTGTCCAAGATCAGTCTTCGGTATGCCGTTGTTGTGTTTCATTTTTTGAAAATTAAATAGACAAATGCAAAGAAACGATTATTGTAAACACTCTAAGGACGTAGGATTTTTTGTAATATCGATTGCGGAGGTGTAAATATTCCGGATAAGTTGCGTCACAGTAAGCCTCATGTAATACAATCGTCGTTTTCGTTTCCATTTAATAATCAGCGTAATAACAATGTTCCTTAAATACATGTTTTACAGATGTGCTTTGAAAGCTCCCTTCTTCACAAATAAATTTGTATTGTTTATTTGCTGAAATATCTAAACAACAACGTTACCGTAGCATCTTAATTCTTACATGTGAAGGCCCTCTCTACTCATTTGTTTGTACTGCTTTTTGAATAATAACAATGAAAGACACACCTAAGACGGTATTACCATACGATTGTATGGATGGATATACACATGTTTAATGACGTAAAAAAGACAGTATATAATAAAAAAATGTTATTGAAAATAAATGAACACAGAAAGTTCAAAAAGGTGATTTGATATCACAAGCGCCTGTGGGACGATCAACAAAGAGTTGGTTTTCAATCAATGTTGTCTGAATTTCCCACTAATACCATAGTCACAAGCTGACCAAGATGTGCCACCTTTTATATACAAATATCTTACTTTGACTTCATTACCTTGTCTTGTAAGCTTTTATTTACAATGAATAAATGCCTTTCGTATTTCGGACTTGTCCTTCATAATAGCATATCCTCTGTAAAACATATGTATTTCTATTTTAAATTATATAATAAAAATTGAAAACTGAAATGCAACCCAAATTGTATCTATTCATTCATCAGAATATGTTTCTATTATGAAAATGTATCAAAATAGATCTTGGTTAAATAAATTACTATGTTTCACATTCAAATCTTTAAAGCAAGAAATATTTAGTAAATTCGGAATTTGTGTAGTTTGTACACATGTGAAGAAGCAAGGTATACGAATAAAACATATTGAAACATTAGATGGATAGCAACGAAATCTAGCCTTCTATGTAATACTGGACCAGAAAGATGCACAAGTACATGCATGCCTTACAGTGATTACATGTAGGATTAAAATTTTATTAATGGAACATTTTCTATTGACATTCAGAATGTTTATGGGCCATTCTTTTACATTTTAAATATTTCTGATTTCAATGGGACATTTTCAGATGGAATATGTGATAAATGGCACATGACCCCCTCTGATCCCAATCACTGCTAACAACTCAAACTTTCCAGTCTGGAGACACAGAGGAGAACATTTCTTCAGAATGTCGAAATATAAATCAGGGGATCTGAACGAGCTTAGTAAAACACATTTTCCTTCATAAATTTGACATGGCAAGACGCAAATTACATTGACTTTTTCAAATTCGTTAAATGTTTAAAGTCATCAAAAATACTATTTTTCGTTTAATGTTTGTAGAGTTCTACCTACATTATCGTAAATTACTTCTTCTACATTCGCCGTTGATATGTTGTAAAACGTTCAGGGTGCAAGACAAATCGGCACTTGGTTTCGATCCAGGTTTCCATCATCCATGTTTGTTTAAGAACTACTACTTTCAAATTAATCCATATGTTATCGATTAAAAATATTGATACAAGCATTTTCAAATACCATCCACGATTTTTAAGTAGGAAATATTACGAAATCAGAAAACAATTGGTGACAGTGCACAGTGCAATGATACGAGTAGCTGCGGAACCGTAGCTCGTTATGGTCCTTTTCTTGGTTGCCAAATAGATGTATTTTTTTTTTTAAACAAAACAAAGTTGCTATTATTATTATTATTTGTTTTATGACAGTAGATACTTTTGGATTTAAGCTGGCTTAGACATCCGGGTTATATGGTGCCCCAATTCCCGCAGTTAACATAGACGGGAGACCGACGCGAGAAAATGAACATCAGTGTGTAGTCTACGTGGGGGGTCTACCGAGGTGTTCTACAGTAATGAGGACTAACGTCCTCTATTATAATACATGTAATACAACAATATCATAGTTCTATTTGATTACATATATGTACAACATTTCATAATCGTATTAATTTATAAAATGTGAGTTATTCTAATAAATTTCACTAGCACATTTATATTTATTGATGTACCACCGCATATGATTAACATATCTATGTTATTTACTGTAGTCAGATCACTTCAATCGTTTTTATTTCACATACGCTGTATCATGTGTCCATTGTATAGACCATTACAGCATTAACAGTTCTATATTATTGTATTGTAGGTTTATTTATGACAGTTTTAATCTATAACTAATTATTTACTTTTATTTCTTTTTCAGTGCTCGGTAAGTATTATGTTCAACATAGTTACCTTTTATTTAATTATGTAAACATTATAATTACCTGTAAGGTAAGTACATGTGTATCTAATCTGTCCATTCATTTCACTATATTAATATATTATATTACTTTACACTTGTTGTTCCACAGTACCGTGCATTATATTACATACTTATATATTTCTTATGTCAATCTTAAATCTAAAACAACCGCCACCACATAGTAATGGTTTACATGAAACCCCTGAATACACTACTAGGACAATTGTAATTGTCATTAAACGTTAAATATATCAGTCGATAAATCGATCGATACTACCATCGGTATACAATGTAGCTTTTATTCTGTACATTTATCCGTCAAACTTGTTCAGTTCTTTGGTGTATATACGGATTTAAGCTTCAAATATCACAATACGAAAAATGCTGACGACGGGCAAAGACCATATAAATGCGTTCTTTAGTATGTACGTTAAAACTGTGTTAAATTTTATTCTTTACGATCAGTGAAGGTGATCTTATAACAAATATCAAAAATACCAAATTCACATTATTCTGTTGTCACATTGTGTTTTAGTCAGTCCTTATATTGATCCATAGATCAGACAGTTTTCATTTGAATACAACTAAAATAATATAATTTAATGAAGTACCATTACATATATAGATTCGTATACTTGAATAACGGTAAAATATACAAAACAGTTTATAGATTTATCAAACTAGTTAAAAAGTAATTATTGAAAATTCAAGTATCATACTTTATCGTACATTTATATACATATGAGAAACATGATTAAACATATATTCAAACTACCGAATCATTGAAAAAGATATATTCTAAAAATAATTCAAAGAGTAGTTGATCTTCAAATATAGAAATAAATAGGTTTTAAATATAAGTACCAGTTTGTATCTCGATCGACTCTCTACTAGCTTGGTCCTCAGTGTTGTATTCACGCTGTCATGTTAAGGTTGTCCATCAATTGAAAATCCATCAAAAGTGTTTTTACTTTTTGGTTCAATACACGCGAGCATGCATTAATTTTATTCATGTAAGCCATAAACCAATACAATTATATGTGATCTACTCAAAATGAAAAAAAAACAATTATTAGGAATCAATCACAGAGGTCATTAAAGAGAACGCAGCATGGTGATCACTAAAGCAGTACAGAACAACGGCATATTGATCATCAACACAAGTAATGAAGGAACAGGCGGATTGGCGATATCTTATTGTTCAAGAAAAATGCGTGGCAAAACGTTGAATTTCATTTAATGAAATGTACGAATGGAATTTGTCTTGCTACGTTCAATCCCTGATTTCTTTGACATATGAAAATATCGTATTTAATGATCAAGTATGTTGACTGTTAAAAATGTTTTCAAGATCAGTCTTCGGGATGCCGTTTTTCTATTGCATTTTTTTAAATTAATTAAACAAATGCAAAAAAAAAACCATTATTTTAAAACACTTTAAGGACCTATGGTGATTAAAATGTTGAGGTTATTTGTAAATGTACTGAATCTAACAATAAACGTCACTCTCAAGGCGTCGCGTGCCGTTTGCATTAGGTGCTTTTCTTTAAGTGATGCACATTTGGGGTTATTTACATTTATTTCCGATTATTTGTCTTATTTTGAAAAATTAAATATATATTTCAACATCATAACAAAAAGTTTGAATTATTTTGTAAGGATTGATCGAAACGCAGGTTACACGGTGTGTACAATCTAATTGAGGTTATTTCTTTATGAACCGAACATAAAATGCCATCGACCCTTAATTGAATAAATTGTAACGGACACGACGAGTTTCTGGAATAATCATCAAAGGCAAAAGATTGGAAAGCCAAATAATCTATCTGAAATTTCTGAAATTGAAAGATGTTTTGTAAAATATGAATTTTTGCATTGCGTTTGAAATAAAGACATAAAAAATGTTTGCTTAATTGGTGAATGATGATGATGCTTTTTGTGTTTTTATTTTTTAAGCATTCAGCTCTATACTATACAATGCCTTTTTTGGGATTAATGGTCGAATTATATCGCCGGACCAGTAGGGATATTAAGGCAATATTTAATGCTTCAGTAACTCGATTCATAACAGGACGTTTGCTTACTTACATTTGTAATGTCTAAAAGACGCTGTGGAAGACCTGGACAAGTAAAACTTTGAAATGTTGTTAAATACTTGATGAGTTATTGATGATGTATGTTGTTTGGTCAAGAAGTACATCAGTACAGTTTATCCCTGATCTCGTTTGATTATTATCATGTCAATTATGTCCTTTATTCGGATGAGGTAGAGTTCAAAAAGGGGCATCTCGAGAAAATTTAAAATAATCTATCCGAATCCTTTAATTTTTCGTTCTCAATTTAATTCTAGGTTGGGTGATTTTGTTCATCGCATCTATACCATTGTGTTTTAAGTAAAACAAATCACATATATAGTTAGGTATGCTTCACAAAATGTGATACACCTCGATACTGACAGTGAGGACCAGTTAGGAACGGAACCTTACAACAACAGAGATGCTTCGTTAATTCATCACTTCTCAACGGGTTTGTAACAAGAGTAGCACGAATGTTACATGTGGAGTAGGAACTACTTACCCTTCCGGGGCATATGTGTTCACTCTAGTTTTATGGCGGGGCTCGTGGTGCTTTTTCCTTGGTTCTCTGTGTTATCTTTTGGACATTGTAATGTCTTTCATATTACTTCATTTGCATCTGCAAAGTTTTCCTACACCCATATTTCTTCTTCTAGGTGTAGAACTATCCAACATTTGTAGTCTACGGAACCTTGATTTATATATAGTCTTATTTTAACTCATTCACGGACCAGTTTTTGTGCTAGAAAGTCTGAACAGAGTCTGAACATTACTCAAAATTGCTGAAAAGTCTGAACGGAGTCTGTACAGAGTCTGAACATTACTTAAAAGTCTGAACAGAGTCTGAACATTACTTAAAAGTCTGAACAGAGTCTGAACATTACTCAAAAGTCTGAATAGAGTCTGAACAGATTCTGAACATTACTTTGAAAATATGTAACAGATTTAAAAAAAAAATTACATGAAATTTGTTTCAAATGATATATTTTTCTTGATGTAATTAATTTATACATATAAACCCTAAGGCCACGACAAATTAATACCTCGTTCGTCGGATTCGCCGCGTGTATTTTTATGTCGACAAGAAACAAATATTTTTTATTTTTCCCCGCGTCAGTTGCGGAACAGCCCTCGTCCAAT
The DNA here is from genome assembly GCA_002080005.1 of Gigantidas platifrons. NCBI lineage: Eukaryota > Metazoa > Mollusca > Bivalvia > Mytilida > Modiolidae > Gigantidas > Gigantidas platifrons. The sequence goes on along the minus strand of MJUT01049301.1, from coordinate 655,654 downwards.
CCAAAATTTAGAATTAAAAAATTCAGTCACTTGTACATTTGACAGAAAGGTGCCTAAATAGCGTAAAGAAACATTAAATATCGGTGAAAAATGAAGTAGCGGAACACAAAATACAAAATGGGCAAACTTTTTGTTATTTCCGTCGTGTCTCAGAAACAATCAAAGAAACTAATTAACAATACAGCGTTGGAAGTAGACGATATGGACATTTATAGAACTATTCGAAATAGTAAAAAGCAGACCCCAATGTCAAGAGATTTTACAGGTCTACAGTTACGATGAGATCGTCAAAATCCAAATCACATAGCAAACGCAGGCATCCGCTGGTATTGAAGTGTCCCCCAAACATGAAAATCGACACATGCAAATTTATACAATTCCATATTTCTTCCAGAGAGTCAATCCCCAAAACGTCACCCTGTGATCCACATAAATCAAATGCCTTTGCTGTTATGCTAGTGGAACAGAAGGAGCTTCAGCTCCCCCCACCCTCCAAACCAGTTGATGAGAAGCTCAGTGGTCCACAACAACTTCTTTCTGATATTATTACTTGGATATTAAATTTTGATTAAAGCAGCTTATTTTTTTTCACTAATATTATTGAGTCTTCTCTTTAAATTGCATTAATATTTGACCATTGAAAAGTGAAAATTCGGTGTTCTCCAATGCTACCATGGTACTATATTTTGTAGCATAGTGATATATTTTCCTCCCTGTAACTATCTCAGACGATTTATAGCAGAAATTTTAAGAACATATTTACCAGAAAGCAGTTCAATATTTTTTCATAGTCATATTTGAACTTTTGAATTTCTGGGGAGAACACTGGACATTCAAGTATTACACACCATGAAGTTCTTATATACTTGGAAATGAGTCTTTGTTAGAGAGATGTTAATTGATCAATTACCATATTAAAACTTCACTTGCAAATAAACAAATACACGATTTCAACTGTTTTGTAATGACTTTATATATACATATACAACTTCTAGTCAGGATGACTTTTTTATTACCGTATATACAAGTTTTTATTATTCCATGATGGAAATATGTTGTCACTTCTTTTTTACATTTGTTTTTTTTTTTCCACAAATAAAAGATATGTTCTTGGAATATCTGTGTTTTATTTGCTAAAATATATCAACAGTGCATCAAATAATCTAAGTACACTATGGGCTTCCTGTATCATACTGTACACTCAAGTGCCAAGATGAAGTAAACCTTTCCTGTTTATTAAAAGACATTGACTTCATTCATGACAATTATACCTGCATTTCTATGTAACTTTAGGATCCTGCAATTAAAGAGAACTACATGCACTAATCTATGAGACTTGTATCCACAAAATTATAATCGCTCGCTCAATTTTTTATCTTTGGCCAGATTTTATTTTTTTTTAATTTAAAAAAAAATCGCTCGCTTGTTGAAAAATGCTTCCCCTCCAAAAAACCCAATTTTGAAAAAAAAATAAATAAAAAAATTGCGCTCGCTCGCTACCATATTTTTCGCATGGTTGTCCGAAGAACTAGAAATTAATTTGGAGTGGCCTAACCTTTTATTTTATTCTGTCCATAATTTTCCAATATTATTCTCAATGAAAACATTCATCTGAAAATATTATACTTATAACTTATGAAATGCAAAGATAAGTCACCTGTCGATGAAACCTATTTCTTAAATAACATTGTATTTTTTAAACTCACTGCGAAAAAACAACAAAATCATACAGGGTTCGCACGGATCATGGAATCCTAGAAAGTCATGGGTTTTTATTTTGCAAAATAAAGGCCTTTAAGGGCATAGGCTTGGGTAACCCCAAAATGTTTCCATAGTTCAATTTTTTTTAAATTTCGATCATTGAATAGCTATGTCTAAATACATCATCGGACAAAGTTTCAAGACATTTCACCGTGCCATTTTCTCCATAGCACATCCTAAATATAGCAATTTTGAGGGTATTCCCGACGCCAGATGGTAATACTAGTTCCGTAAGCTTCTAATAGATATATTTTGGCTTTAATACCATTTAGAGTGTTATTGTTGAATAATTATGAAATATCTATAGCATATATGGATCTCCTGTTTGGAGATAATCACGTGCAAAACAGTTGAAATTGGGAAAAAGGAGGGATGCCCTGAGATACAACCCTGGTATTAATATCTGATATTAAAAAATCCTGTCTATTAATTTCCATCAAAACATTTCAGAGTAAAGAATATAGTTACCAATAACAAAAAGCTTTTGAATTATTATATTTGACATAGTGGATGTCCAAATTATCAAATTACTGCAATTGTCTTTTTTTTCATTTTCATGTCGGTTGGGGGAAGGGGAAGGGTGGTTTGAGGTGGACTCTACTTGATTAACTCAATACAATCCAGACAGCCACCCAGCTGTATTGCTAAATTCCTTCAAATTCTGTCCTCCAGTTGTATTCATTTGATTCTGGTTTTTCTTTAGTTGTCTAAGGTAAAGATCTTTTTAGTAGGAGGGAAGAGGTGAGAGGATCAGGGATATTACATTTTTCCCAGTGATAGCTTTCCATTTTTTAACTACCATAATATTAGTTTACACGTTGGTATATCAACCTTTGAAGAGTTATTTTCTCTGTTTTCTGAAATATGAATCTTTCTTAAACTGTCAGCAATCATATATATTATAGGAATGTAGGTTATTTTGAAGACATTTTTACACGTGAGAATTTGACATTTCACCTGCAAGCTGGAATAAAATATGTAAAATGTGCGAGTGAGATGGTGTGTTAACATAATACATACATTCCTTGTAAATAGCCATTATTATTTATAGATGTATAGGAAATTCCACCAGCATGATGTTGACTAACGAAATTTAGCATTGTATGCAAAAGTGGAAGTATATTAAAATTAGACAAGCCAAAGCAATAAAATACGATTTTCATATTCTGTAGTGACATGAGTGAACAACTAAATGTCACAGACTTTCATGACCTGCTAGCAAATAATACAAAATTCAACAACATATAGCAATGAATAAAATGACCACAATGTAAACATATCTTGCTAACCCTCCTGACATTTACGGGTCTCCTAATAATTATATGAATGTAAAAACAGCAAACATGTTCATGGGGCAATTAAAATATGCTTCATGAAACATGCATCATACAGTTTCAATATCACTTCTGAAAACACTACATTTATTCTAACATGACAGTTTCTTTTCAATAGATTGAATTATTTCCTTACAATATATTTTAGTATTAAGTTTTTCAATGTGACCATTTTACTTGTATAAAGCATCAGCATGAGTAAGTTATTTCCAGACAAATAAACCAATTGTACTATAATTTCATAATATCTAAGATTCTGGTGTAAATATTTACTATTTTTGTATTTGAAAAACCCTTCTAATCCAATGGAAAAAAAGATTGTCACACAAACATGTGTTACACTCCTGGCATTTTTGACTACATATTTAGATGACAATTTTTGCTGGAAAGAGATATCTCAATGATATTTTGTGGGCACAAGAATATAATAATAACACCCTGTTATTATCAGTAATAAGATAAAAAAAGACAAGGAGCACAGCTATAGAAAGGTAAAAGGAAAATGAGCTGTACATATCCAATGTAATCAATCCGTGTTGCCAAGAAGCTTGAAATTGAGGGGATTATCAAACGCACAGATGACCATATATTTGCGAAGACACTTAAAATAGAGTTGTCTCTCATACCCCAGGCATATACCCTTAAAATTCATGGAAAACTGTATTTTATCAAAACGTCCTTGAATGGTCCAGGAAAATTATTATTTGATCTGTAATCTTTATTAAATGTATTCAAACATCTAATATTAAGAAATTTTCCCGCTGTCTGTCGTAACTGTTTTCCTTTTGACGTACTTGATGCAAGGCTCCAGTTGCGGTAAATGTAAAATAATGATTTTAAGTTCGTTTCTGTAAAATTATTATTTTGAATATTCAACCGTATGCATAAACTGGTTTCTTAATACACTACAGTTTCCTGCATTAAACGTTGTTGCAGTAGGAAACCAGATATTGGAAAACGTACTCTTGACTTGTACAAATGCCAGGCAACTGCCATTTTCTAATCAAGTGGTTAGATAACCCTGAATATAAACAAATGGCTGGACAAGAGAAGCAGTGAGAGCAAAATAAAATGACCATTTTGTGAAACTGCCTTAAAATTCACAATAAGATCACTAAACATACTGATTTGAAGAAAAAAAAATGAATCATCTTCCAATTTTTAAAGATCGTTTGCTTATGAGGTGTATGTTTCCATATTTGTTTTTAATTGACAGCTTTCACATACAGATACAGCATTTTGCAGTTCTTTTACCACAAAATAGCTGGAAATTGTCCCTTTGATATTAAAAGGCTTGAAAAGCCAGAATATAAGTGTCTGTCTCAAACACAAAAGAAATTTAAAGCATGACTTAATGTGTTTAGATTGAATATTGACTTCAGTACTATGGTAAAAAATGCACTTAACAATCGCATTAACTCAACAAAACACTCTGAACTCTTAAAAAAAACAGCAATCAATTTGAGGCTGTCAAAGTGGATTACTAATACACAAGTGGAACCAGCCAGTGCCCAGCCTACCCAACATATTTGGAGGAGTCTTTGGCAACAACAGATGTGATTAAAGTTGAACAGACATTGTACAGATTTTTCAGAGCATATTCACAGACGGTATGATAGCAAAAAAATGGTCTTTGGAGAATAGAAGGCACGTTATTTTGCAGTCTTTGGAATCGATCAACATTTGATGGAATGGAATCAATCGAAAGAGAGAAGATAGATTTGCTCTCTTTTATGATGAATCTCTAAATTAGCAACTTAAAAAACAAACAGCTGACCATTGAAGTAATACTAGACTTTAGTTAAATTTCAATAGAAAACTGATCACTTCCATTTTGATGGTAGTTCATGTCACTTTGGCATAATCAATGTGTACTAAATTTTGCTTTAAATGGTTACTAAGAGTGGTAATCATGATAGATACTTCCTTATATACTCTAAAAAGGTTAGAACATGATAGATATTATCATTACTGAGGGTTTTGCTAATAGTCGTTGACTGTTTTGCTTTACGTTGGTCTTGGAAAAACTAAAAAATATCCTGGAAAAGTCATGTAATTTTCTAGCAAAAAAGGTGTACGAACCCTGAATTCATAGTCTATCATCAATATTAACTAGGGATGTCAAATCGATTAAAATCTTATAATCGGTTACTCGGTCAGGTTTCCGATCGAGTACCCGGTTACTCTGGTGAAAATGTATTTGTTCAGTTTAAAAAAGGTACAGCTAGGTTCAATGACACTTCTGTTTTCTTCTTTTCTTTTCATTATTTCACTGTTTTATATTTCAACTCTAATTGTAAAGATTCAGTTGAATGATATCAAGTTTAAAAATATAAATTTACTATTTACAGCACAGTACCAATTATTTACATACGAGGTTATGTCATATCACATTCATGATTGTTATTCGGTCATTGTGGTACAGAGTTTTTGTTAAGGAAAATAATTTTGTCGATGCAAGACGATGAGAGTGTGTTGCGAAGCTTCGTAACAATCAAACATTTCAAGTCATTACATCGTTTGAAAAACTTCCAAACTTTAGATGTAGGAGGTCGCATTTTCACAGCCTTATCCCTCGAAATTCAATTCAAACACACTTTTAATAGTTCAATACTTTAAATTCGAATTATGTTCATACCAGTTTAATCACTTTGTTTCGTTAACATTGTTAAACCTACAAGCTAGTGCTTCGTCGGTGGAATAAACAGATCAGAGATCAATTACTATTTAATTGACCAATAATTGTAATGCAAACATATGCCAAGCGCTGGTTTATGTGTACGATTCCTATTGTATCTAATATTAATTTTGTATTGTCCGGAAAATTTTATCATTATTTTCATAAAAAAATTGTTCCGAGTAACCGAATATCGATTTTGGTATTCGATAATCGGACGTTCGAGCGAGTACCCGGTTAACCGTGTGCTCGTTGCCATCCCTAATATTAACACCATTATGAAAAATATATATACTATCATCTAAAGCAACTCTGATCCGTTTTATTTATAGAAAACGAACGGCTTATGTTTATTCTTAATAGCTATGATATCAACTTCAAAAGCTGGTCACTTATTTGACAAGGAAAAGAACTAATATTAAGAATATATTTCGTAATATTAATAGATTTGGTTTTAGAAGTTCAATGTTATAGGTCTTTTGTAAGTCTGTGATTTTCACTATGCATTCACACTTGTATATATTATGTATGATACACTGAATAAGATTTGATTCCCTGTATATTCCAAGAGTTATTTCCCGTGCATTCAATAGTGGTGTTATACCACAAATCACTAAAAAAAAAATGTTCAACAGCAAACCAAATATCGTGAAAGAAGTTACAATTTCAAAATAGACTTAACAGATTTTCTATTCATAAATATGTTTTTGTATCTATAGTTATACATAATGACATTGAATGAATATTATGCAAACCTTCTACGGAAGTTTCTAACTCGTTTTCCCATTTTCTTGTGACAATTAATAGGTCCTTGCCGATTCCTCTGATTTTACACAATAGTCTGTCAAGTTTTATAATTTTGTCCATAATAATTTGATTCCAATTATTTGAAAGTGCACTAATAATAGTGTGGTTCGCGTTACTCGATCTTTAGTTTTATATATATATTTTGTTGATCGTTGTTTATCCTTTTGTACTTTTTTTCATTTGGTCATTGTGTTGTCTGTTCTTAGATATACGGATTCTGAGTTCTCCTTTGGTATCTTCATAGCATAGCATTCTACAAAATTAATATTAACAAGATGAGTATCTACAAATTCATTAAATGTGTATATTTTTTGTTTGCCATTGATATAAAATCATCAATGAAAAAGATAACATTTCACAGTGTTACTTATAAAAGCACTTGTAACATAAATACAAATTTTTCCTTTGATGTTTTTATGCTGTAATCAACTTAAAAATAGTGAACTTTTACCAACCATGGTCTAACATGAAGATCTTGATGTTATTCCATGATTTTGACATCACATGAGAATAATACTTAAGTTTCTATGGAAGTGGGCGGAGCTTAAGTCATGGTTTAATATAAATATCTACATGTTATTCCATGTTAATGCGGACGTCGAAGAGAACACTCTTTTGTCAATGATGTAATTTATGTTTCAAGCCATATACCATAGATCTTACTCATGAACTTATTTAAACCAACTCATCCTTCGGATTCGTTGGTTTAAATAAGTTAATTCGTAAGATCCATGGTATATATTATACATATTACCAATTATCTTTGTCATTGGGTTGAACCATATGGATTGTGTCAATACAGAAATTTAGTCACTAATATTGTAAGGAATAGGGTGTAAGGCATAGCAGATAATATTGTTTGTATGTACGTATGTATATATTACACTTTTATTTATTCTTGTTACTCTGACACATTTTCACTTTGTTCTTGTTGTTGATACCGTGCCGTATTCCGGTGCCTTGAGTAACTGGCACGACTGTAATATGATTGAATGAACAATAGTCTTGTTTCAGGTATCGTCATCGCGATTATTTATCGTATGTAAATTGTTGTTATTTTTTATGGGAAATATGTTGTTAGGACATAATTCGTTCTCATTGTTTGACCAAAAGGGAGACCTACGATAACTTCCCAGTATTTTTTTCTCCTTATATACCTTGTTTCACATTCTCTTTTCTATTTCATTCATTCACGCTAGATTTATATATTGTACTTGGGTTTGTTTTCTATAAGGGTAAGATTTATCAAGGCCGTTTTCCCTTTCATATTGACATGACAAACTATGTTTATACTATCCGCCATGTATCTTGTGTGTGTAATTTATAGTGCGCATGTGTGTTACCTCTCACTTTATGTGGGCCGGTTTGTGGCCCCGTTAACGGTTATAATTACCGTGGGAACTTCCGTAAAACGGGCCAATCAGCGACGATGATTCACGCCACAACAAAGGTGTGGAATCTGCGTATATAAAAAGAACATCGCCTGCACGCAACAGGAGTGAACATATCCCACCGAAGCGACTACCATAGACAGAGCAGATACCCGTTTAGCCCAAGTAACTGTCATAGACTCAGAACGACCAGTCTATACCAAAAGAGACGTTGTTAAATACGTAACCAGGATATTTGTACATAGTCATTACCAGTACGTTTTCACTTTATTTACACATACATCGACTAGACCTAGATGTCTTGCTACGATCTTACTACGACTTTCCATAGGGGGACCTCACATGCATTATTATCGCTCTCGGGGAAGCTATATTATTGTTGTACTTGAATATAGTATTACACTTGAACATAATAAATTACCTATAATACATATTTATCCTTTGGATAAAACCAGTGCCTTAGACCAGCCATGCTACCAATCGTGTAAACTGCTACCAAGTTATATAGATTGAGTTTGTAAACCAAAACTCACACACCATACACTGAACCGCCTAGGTTTAACATTTTGGAGTCCGGCGGTGGGATTCGTTTTCATACCCATTTT
>MJUT01049301.1:625327-641990 GCA_002080005.1 Gigantidas platifrons | reverse complement strand
AAACTACCGAATCATTGAAAAAGATATACTCTAAAAAAAAATTCAAAGAGTAGTTGATCTACAAATATAGAAATAAATAGATTTTAAATATAAGTACCAGTTTGTATCTCGATCGACTCTCTACTTCCTTGGTCATCAGTGTTGTATTCACGCAGTCCTGTTAAAGTTGTCCATCAATTGAAAATCCATCAAAAAAGTGTTTTTACTTTTTGGTTCAATACACGCGAACATGCATTAATTTTATTCATTTAAGCCATAAACCAATACAATTATATGTGATCTACTCAAAATGAAAAAAAAAACAATTATTAGGAATCAATCACAGAGGTCATTAAAGAGAACGTAGCATGATGATCACTAAAACAGTACAGAACAACGGCATAACGATCATCAACACAAGTAATGAAGGAACATGCGGATTGGGGATATCTCATTGTTCAAGAAAAATGCGTGGCAAAGCGTTGAATTTCATTTAATTAAATATGCGAATGGATTGAAAGGCCAAATATGCAAGAACCCCCCCCCCCCCTTTTCTGAGTTCAATGGGATTTTTCTCGCTACGTTCAATCGCTGATTTCTTTGACATATGAAAATATCGTATTTAATGATCAAGTATGTTGACTGTTCAAAATGTTTTCAAGATCAGTCTTCGGGATGTCGTTTTTCTATTGCATTTTTTAAAATTAAATAAACAAATGCTAAAAAAACGATTATTTTAAAACACTTTAAGGACGTAGGTTGATTAAAATGTTGAGGTTATTAGTAAATATACTGAATCTAACAATAAACGTCACTCTCAAGGCGTCGCGTGCCGTTGTCATTAGGTGCTTTTCTTTAAGTGATGCCCATTTGGGGTTATTTACATTTATTTCCGATTATTTGTCTTCTTTTGAAAAATTAAATATATTTTTCAACATCATAACAAAAAAAATTGAATTATTTTGTAAGGATTGATCGAAACGCAGGTTACACGTGTGTACAATCTGATTGAGGTTATTTCTTTATGAACCGAACACAAAATGCCATCAACCCTTAATTAAATAAAATGTAATGGACACGACGAGTTTCTGGAATAATTATCAAAGGCAAACGATTGGAAAGCCAAATAATTTATCGGAAATTTCAGAAATTGAAAGATGTTTAGTAAAATATGAATTTTTGCATTGCGTTTGAAATAAAGACATAAAAAATGTTTGTTTAATTGGTGAATGATGTTGATGTTTTTTGTGTTTTTATTTTTTAAGCATTCAGCTTTATACTATGCAATGCCTTTTTTGGGATTAATGGTCGAATTATATCGTCGGACTAGTAGGGATATTAAGGCAATATTTAATGCTTCAGTAACTCGATACATAACAGGACGTTTGCTTACTTACATGCTAATGTCTAAAAGACGCTGTGGAAGACTTGGACAAGTAAAACTTTGAAATGTTGTTTAATACTTGATGAGTTATTATAAGGCTGTGCTGCTGTAGGTTGTTTGGTCAAGAAGTATATCAGTACAGTTTATCGCTGATCTCGTTTGATTATTAGCATGTCAATTATGTCCTTTATTCGGATGAGGTAGAGTTCAAAAAGGCGCATCTCGAGAAAATTTAAAATAATCTATCCGAATCCTTTAATTTTACGTTCCAAAATTAATTCTAAGTTGGGTGATTTTATTCATCGCATCAATACCGTTGTGTTTTAAGCAAAAAAAATCACATATATAGCTAGGTATGCTTCACGAAATGTGATACACCTCGATACTGACAGTGAGGACCAGTTCGGAACGAAACCTTACAACAAGATGCTTCGTTCATTCATCACTTATCAACAGGTTTGTAACAAGAGTAGCACGAGTGGTACATGTGGAGTAGAAACTACTTACCCTTCCGGGGCATATGTGTTCACTCTAGTTTTATGGCGGGGCTCGTGGTGCTTTTTCCTTGGTTCCCTGTGTCATCTTTCGGACATTGTAATGTCTTTCATATTACTTCATTTGCATCTGCAAAGTTTTCCTACACCCATATTTCTTCTTCTAGGTGTAGAACTATCCAACATGTGTAGTCTCCGGAACCTTGATTTATATATAGTCTTATTTTAACTCATTCACGAATAAGTATCTAAAACGACAAATCACAAAAGTTGTGCTATCAGAAAAATCGAACCTTACATGTAATGTAATAAAAACTCATGACATTTAAAGTTGAGTTTACTTTACGTTGTAACGTTAGTAGATTTATATACATTATTTCTCAGTGATTTTAAATTTACAGAGGGTCACTCAAATAGTTTCGAAGCTAGTGTTGCCTTCAGTGTTTTCGATGAAAGCGATTTCTTAAATAACATTGAATTTTTCTTAAATGACTGCGAAAAAACAACAAAATCATACAGGGTTCCCACGGATCATGGATCATGGATTCCTGGAAAAGTCATGGGTTTTTATTTTGTAAAATAAAGGCCCTTAAGGGCATAGGCCTGGGTAAACCCAAAATGTTTCCATAGTTCAATTTTTTTTAAATTTCGATCATTGAATAGCTATGTCTAAATACATTATCGGCCAAAGTTTCAAGACATTTCACCGTGCCATTTTCTCCATAGCAAATCCTAAATATAGCAATTTTGAGGGTATTCGCGACGCCAGATGGTAATACTAGTTTCGTAAGCTTCTAATCAATATACGCATTTATTTCTGGTTGAATGAGAATATTTTGGCTTTAATACCATTTAGAGTGTTATTGTTGAATAATTATGAAATATCTACAGCAAATATGAATCTCCTGTTTGGAGATAATCACGTGCAAAACAGTTGAAATTAAGAAAAAGGAGGGATGCCCTGAGATACAACCGTGGTATTAAAAAATCCTGTCTATTAATTGCCACCAAAAAATTTCAGAGTAAAGGATATACATATAGAAATCCTAGCACCAAATTTTGCAAGCTTTTACCGTCGGATTTTTTGAATATTTAAAATTATGTTTTTCATTGATGGCGCCCAAAAAAAATGAAATTGTCAAGGAAGGTTATTACACACTCATCCTTTCCTCTTTCTTTATTTATGAGATTAAAAAAAATAGTTACCAATAGCAAAAATCTTTTGAATTATTATATTTGACATAGTGGATGTCCAAATTATCAAATTACTGCAATTGTCTTTTTTTATTTTCATGTCGATTGGGGGAGGGGGAGGGGTGGTTTGAAGTGGACTCTACTTGATTAACTCATTACAAAAATCCAGACAGCCACCCAGCTGTATTGCTAAATTCCTTCAATGTTGTCCTCCAGTTGTATTCATTTGATTCTGGTTTTTCCTTAGTTGTCTTAAGTAAAGATATTTTTAGTAGGAGGGAAGAGGTGAGAGGATCAGGGATATTACATTTTTTCCCAATGATAGCTTTCCATGTTTTAACTACCATAAAATTAGTTTACACGTTGGTATATCAACCTTTGAACAGGTATTTTCTCCGTTTCTGAAATATGAATCTTTCTTAAACTGTCAGCAATCATATATATTATAGGAATACAGGTTATTTTGAAGACATTTTTAGATGTGAGAATTTGACATTTCACCTGCAAACTGGAAAAAAAATATGTAGAATGTGCGAGTGAGATGGTGTGTTAACATAATACATGCATTCCTTGTAAATAGCCATTATTATTTATAGAGGTATAAAAAATTCCACAAGCATGATGTTGACTAACGAAATTGAGCATTGTATGCAAAAGTGGAATTATATTAAAATTAGACAAGCCAAAGCAAAACATTACGATTTTCATATTCTGTAGTGACATGAGGGACCAACTAATTGACACAGACTGTCATGGACTACTAGCAAATTATACAAATTTCAACAACATATAGCAATGTATAAAATGACCACAATGTAAACATATTTTTTTAACCCTCCTGACATTTTCGGGTCTCCTAATAATTATATGAATGTAAAAACAGCAAACATGTTTATGGGAAAATGAAAATGTGTTTCACGAAGCATGCATCATACAGTTTCAATATCACTTCTGAAAACACTACATTTATTCCAACATGACACTTTCTTTTCAATATATTGATTGTTGTCCTACAAATATATTTCAGTATTAAGTTATTCAATGTGACCATTGTATTTGTATAAAGCATCAGCATGAGTAAGTTATTTCCAGACAAATAAACCAATTGTACTATAGTTTCATAATATCTAAGATTCTGGTGTATATATTTACTATTTTTGTATTTGACAAACCCTTCTAATCCAATGGCAAAAAAGATTGTCACACAAACATGTGTTACACTCCTGGCATGTTTGACTACATATTTAGATGACAATGTTTGCTTGAAAGAGATATCTCAATGGTATTTTGTGGGCACAAGAATATAATGATAACACCCTGTTATTATCAGTAATAAGATAAAAAAAAAAAGACAAGGAGCACAGCTATAGAAAGGTAAAACGAGAAGGAGTAATTTTTTAAACTGTGCATATCCAATGTATGCAATCTGTGTTGCCAAGAAGCTTATAATTGAGGGGATTATCAAACGCACATATGACCATATATTTGAGAAGACACTGAAAATAGAGTTGTCTCCCATACCCCAGGCCTACACCCTTAAAAGTCATGGAAAACTGTATTTTATCGAAAAGTCCTTGAATGGTCCTGGAAAATTATTATTTGAGCTGTATTCTTTATTAAATGTATTCAAGCATCTAATATTAAGAAATGTTCCCGCTGTCTGTCGTAACTGTTTTTCTTTTGACGTACTTGATGCAAGACTCCAGTTGCGGTAATTGTAAAATAAGGATTTTAAGTTCGTTTCTGTAAAATTATTATTGTAAATATGCAACCGTATGCATGGACTGGTTTCCTAATGTACTACAGTTTCCTGCATTAAACGTTGCAGTAGGAAACCAGATATTGGAAAGCGTACTCTTGACTTGTAAAAATGCCAGGCAACTGCCATTTTTAAATCAAGTGGTTAGATAACCCTGCATATAAACAAATGGTTGGACAGGAGAAGCAGTGAGAGCAAAACAAAATGATAATTTTGTCAACAGGAATTTGATATTTCAAATATGGGTGAAGCTACCTTAAAATTCACAAGAAGATTACTAAACATACTGATTTGAAAGCAAATGAATCATCTTCCAATTTTTAAAGATCATTTGCTTATGAGGTGTATATTTCCATATTTTTAAATTGACAGCTTTCACATACAGATACGGCATTTTGTAGTTGTTTTACCACAAAATAGCTGGAAATTTTCCCTTTGATATTAAAAGGCTTGAAAAGCCAGAATATAAGTGTCTGTCTCAAACACAAAAGAAATGTAAAGCATGGTTTAATGTGTGTAGAATGAATATTGACTTCAGTACTATGGTAAAGAATGCACTTAACAATCACATTAACTCAGCAATCAATTTAAGGCTGTCAAAGTGGATTACTAATAAACAAGTGGAATCAGCCAGTGTCCAGCCTACACACAATATGTGGAGGAGTGTGATTAAAGTTGTACAGACATTGTACACATTTTTCAGGGCATATTCACAGACGGTATGATGGCAAAACACATTGTCAGTGGAGAACAGAGGGTACGTTATTTTGCAGTCTTTGGAATCTATCAATATTTGATGGAATGGAATCAATCGAAAGAGAGAAGATAGATATGCTCTCTTTTATGATGAATCTCTAAATTAGCAACTTAAAAAAAACAAACAGCTGACCATTGAAGTAATACTAGACTTAAGTTAAATTTCAATAGAAAACTGATCACTTCCATTTTGATGGTAGTTCATGTCACTTTGGCATAAACAATGTGTACTAAATTTTGCTTTAAATGGTTACTAAGAGTGGTGATCATGATATATACTTTCTTATATTTATATTCTTTTAGTTAAAAAAATATCGTGGAAAAGTCATGTAATTTTTGTAGCAAAAAAGGTGTATGAACCATGAATTCATAGTCTATCATCAATATTAACTAGGGATGTCAAATCGATTAAAACCTTATAATCGGTTACTCGGTCAGGTTTCCGATCTAGTACCCGGTTACTCGGTAGACAATTTATTTTGTTCGGTATAAAAAAGGTACAGCTGGGTTCAATGACACTTCTGTTTTCTTCCTTTCTTTTCATTATTTCACTGTTTTATATTTCAACTCTAATTGTAAAGATTCAGTTGAATGATAACAAGTTTAAAAATAAAAATTTATTATTTACAACACAGTACAAATTATTTACATACGAGGTTATGTCATGTCACATTCATGATTGTTATTCGGTCATTGTGGTACATAGTTTTTGCTAAGGAAACTAATTTTGTCGATGCAAGACGATGAGAGTCTGTTGCGAAGCTTCGTAACAATCAAACCTTTCAAGTCATTACATCGTTTGAAAAACTTCCAAACTTTAGATGTAGTAGGTGGAATTTTCACCGCCTTATCTCTCGAAATTCAATTCAAACACACTTTTAATAGTTCAATACTTTCAATGCGAATTGTGGTCAGACCATTTTAATTACTTTGTTTCGTTAACATTGTTAAACCTACAAGCTAGTGTTTTGCCGGTGGAATAAACAGATCAGAGATCAATTACTATTTAATTGACCAATAATTGTTATGCAAACATATGCCAAGCGCTGGTTTATGTGTACGATTTCTATTATATCTAACATTAATTATTTATTGTCCGGAAAATGTTATCATTATTTTCATAAAAAAAGTGTTCCGAGTAACCGAATATCGATTTTGGTATTCGATAATCGGACGTTCGAGCGAGTAGCCGGTTAACTGGGTACTCATTGACATCCCTAATATTAACACAATTATGCAAAATATACCTACCATCATTTAAAGCAACTCTGATCCGTTTTATTTGTAGAAAACGAAGAGTTTATGTTTTTTTTTCTTAATAGTTATAATATCAACTTCAAAAGCTGGTCACCTATTTGAGAAATGATTTAAGAAAAAGAACTAATATTAAGAATATATTTCGTTATATTAATAGATGTGGTTTTAGAAGTTCAATGTTATAGGTCTTTTGTAAGTGTGTAATTTTCCTTATACATTCACACTTGTTTATGACCCCTTAAATGAGCACCCTCCTGAAACCACATAAAATAATAGAGGCAAATGTTTTCTCTGTTCGTTCTGCAAATAATAACAAGCATTATTGTCGTTAAGGGCATTTATTGTAAAATGCCAAACGTTTTTAATAAAAAACAACTATAAAAGTACCAAAAAACATATATAAAAATGACTAGATAAAACAATGCAAAATACTGAATTGGTACATTCATAACATAACAACTACTACACTAAATCCACTTAATAAAAAGAGCGAAAGTGGGGCATAAAAATCGCCCCACTATAAACTATAAAAATAACAGGAGGGTGGTAGGGGAGGAAGTGGAAAAACTTCGAAACATCAACACTTCTTCTCTGTATAAATTCAGTAAACAGCTAAGATGGAAGCTGACTGCTTACATTTCATTGGCTGCTGTAAATCTATAGGAATAAATTATTGATTTTATAATTAAAAGGCTTAATGTAAAACAATGAATTGACATATAGAATTCAATTTATATAATCAATTGGCCTGCTGTAAAAGCAGGAAAATAAAAGTTATTTAGGGATCATAAATTAATTTATGTTCCATAAATACACTTATGACCCCTTAAATGAGCACCCTCCTGAAACCACATCAAATAACAGAGGCAAATTTTTGCTCTGTTTGTTCTGCAAATAATAACAAGCATTATTGTAGTTAAGGGCATTTATTGTAAAATGCCAAACGTTTTTAATAAAAAACAACTATAAAAGTACCAAAAAACATATATAAAAATGACTAGATAAAACAATGCAAAATACTGAATTGGTACATTCATAACATAAAAACTACTACGCTAAATCCACTTAATAAAAAGAGCGAAGGTGGGGCATTAAAATGGCCGCAAAGCTACTTCAACATACAGTAAGTTGAAGAAGCTGCCCCAACCAAAAATATGCCTCATTCAAACAAAGCAAAACCTTTTCAAATTAGATGGGTTAAAAATAAAAGTTACTCTATGTGCAAATGTCAAGATTCTGATATGCTGTACCTGTATTAAATACATACACACATATTTCTCATATATAGTCATTAATAGTAACTAAAAGCAACTGAATGTTCATAGGCAATTCCTCAAAAATGTTCCGTCAAGTTTTACTGTTGGAAACCACAATCCGATTAGGTATAGAGATGTATCTATTTTGTCCATTGAAATCCCCAAAGACTGAAGTCAACTATGGCGTATGCAATTCATACCATTAAAGTATGAAAATATATCTTAAGAATGCGAAAAACCTCTATGGACAAACTATCATACATTGTAAAATGATGGAGATATCAGTGTTATGTTCCTTCCACAAGTTCCAGTATTTATATATGCAGGTGTATATATATATATATATGACCCTTGTCCATAAAAGTATTTTTCAACTAGTGGCCTTTCAAATATTCAAGTAGACATTTATTAACATCCTCTGTAACACAATGCAATGATGTTTTTCGGCAATGTAAATATCCATACTACATGCATGAATATAAAGTTTGCTAACTCCACAAGCTGCCTCAGTCAGTCTTGACAGTAAAATGCCACAGTCTAAATTACATAAATACCGATATAGCACCACATAACTACTTCCTCTCTTCTGATGATCATTGTTCGAATTATGCGCAGGTAATCACTACATAAACTTTATCCTTGTCCTTTAAAAATGCTACGATCCACATCCACAATATGAAATCATCCATGAATTTCATTAACACTGTTCATAAAGTCATGTTAAAGTTTCTCACTTATAAACATTGTCCATATAACGCTTTAACTAATGTGAACATAATCAAAATAGTAGATTCCTTTACCAGCTTCTTCAGTCAGACTTGTGAGAAAGCAAAAAGAATCTGATTGTATAGTAGGAAAATCACCTGTTATTAAATAAAGAACAATACAAATGTATAACCTTATATTAAAACAAGCAACATCAGTCATTCTTGCTCAACATGGTCAATAACACTCGAAAATATAGAATGATAATCATGTACCCCAAAAAACAAGCTGCCTCAGTCAGTCTTGCTCAACCTATTCAATACAAAAATACATAATATTTTAGTACATTGTACCCAAAACAAGCTGCCTCAGTCAGACTTGCTCAACATAATTAATACAAAAATAGATAATATTGGAGTACCCAAAAACAAGCTGCCTCAGTCAGTCTTGTTCAACATGGTCAATACAAAAATAGATAATATTCCAGTACCCAAAACAAGCTGTCTCAGTCAGTCTTGTTCAACATAGTCAATACAAAAATAGATAATATTCCAGTATCCAAGACCAGCTGCCTCAGTCAGTCTTGCTCAACGTGGTCAATACAAAAATAGAAAATATTGGCGTACCCAAAACAAGCTGCCTCAGTCAGTCTTGTTTAACCTAGTAATAAATCATACAAAAATGCTAATACTATTGTACATTCTGGTAATTGTTGGGCAAGTCCACCTCAGTCAGTCTCGCACAACAATTCCCACACACCCCAAAAGTGACTTAAATGTTTAAACCTGGTAAAAGTGGGATACGTATGTACCGCATAACGGAATCAGAATGCCAACGACCCATAGCCTTTATTCTATTGTCAGGAATACCCATCATGTGGGAAGTTGTAGCAGCACCAATTCTAAAACTATGACATTTGTAAATTTGTGCATCATATTTCACAAAGGACAGAGCTTCATTCAAAACGGCACAAAATTCAGAACGGGGTATTGGTTTGTAATCCCTATAACAAAAAAGAGGCCCATTTGTTGACCCTCTTAATGAAATGTATTCCCGCAACTTTCGGACTGGGCAGATAATAGAAACTGATTGTCTTTGAATTTCCAGATACACTGGTTGCTTACTAGCATTGTGCTTAAAATTAGCCATGCATATCACAATATTAGTTTTCCCCGTTTTTGATCGGGTAAGCTCTATATCATTGAATTGTAACAAGTTGGGATTATTATCTGACCTGGAGGTTAACTCTCCTATTCGTAAAAACGCATGAAAGGCTAGTGAAAACATTGCTTCAAATAATTTCCTTTGATAAAAGGATTCGGTTACATGGTTAAGTGCCTGACAGATATTAGTCAAAACCGACACTGTTATAGGACGACGAATATCTGGGCCCGCAGACAGACGTTTAGCACCTTTAAGTATTTTCTTTACTAAAAAAGTATCTGTTAGATCTAACAAACTTTGCATCTTAAAATAGTATGATAATGCTGCCACATATGTTCAAATTGTGTTAGGAGATTTGCCTTCTTGGTATAAAAAGGAAATATACATCATAATTTTTTCTAATGAAACATCAGCCATATTTGTCCCAGGAAAGTAGCTAATCAAAAATGATGTAAATTTTTTTAAAGCATAGCAATATACATTCTTTGTATTGGGGGCTATTGCAGCGTCCAGCAGCAGAGCTGCTGTACTCATCAAACTCCCAGCTGTATTATGTCCACTAATGTTGGTTCCCTGTTCATATATGGGGCCCTGGCTCGAAACTGTTGTATCTGAAAACGTGAAAGAAGATCCGCTAGAATATTAAGATGCCCTGGAATGTGTTCTACTTTCATCAAAATATTGCATTTCATGCTAGCAACTACCAATCGTCTGACCAATTTCATGATTAAAGTGTCCTTAGACGTTTGCTTGTTGATAATATGTACTACTGCTAATTGTCCGAATGGAACAATACACACCTGTTTTTGAATGAGCTTCCCCATATTTCTACAGCTAAAACAATCGGAAAGAGTTCTTTAAATGTAATGTTATATTCTTTCATAGCAACAGGCCATTCCCCATAAAACCATTCAGTATTCATGATAGCTCCAAAGCCAATAGACCCTGCAGCATCCGTATATAAATGCATTTTAGTTGAAGTGTACCATATTTGTTTCAAAAACAGATATTTCCCATTAAAATGTTGAAAAAAATGAAACCAAGCTTGTATATCTAAACGACTTTCCTTGCTTAATTTAATATGGTGGTGAGGTTGAGTTACACCACGAGTGAGATCAATAAGTCTGCGTAAAAAGGTTCTCCCTGGCAGCACGACACACCAAGCAAAATTAAGTAACCCTATCAGAGATTGAAGCTCCCTAAGAGTAACCCTCTTCCTAGCCCTCAACGACTCTAATGATGCAAATGTTTTCTTTATTTTATCAGAGGGCAATCTTGCTTCCATGGCTATTGTGTCGAGCTCAATACCTACAAAAGCCATAGTTGTATTAGCATATTCTGTTTTTTCATCTTTAATTGGTACCCCCAAAGTGTTGCACAACTGTATAAACATCTTTAAACTTTGATTGCAGAGAGCAAAGTCAGAGGGTGTGATAATTATAAAATCATCCAAAACATGTACCATATGTTTAATATTACATTTAGTTTGTGCCATCCACTGAAGTGCACTTGAGAACATTTCAAAAATAGCACACGAACTGGAGCAACCCATGGGTAAACAACGGTCAAAATAAAAATTCCCTTTCCATTTGATTCCTAACAATTCATGATCATCTGGATGTATAGGAATGATACGGAATGAGTTACTTACATCTGTCTTAGCAAGGGCACATTTAGGGCCTAGAGCAAGAATTATGCTTATTGCATCATCAATGGAGGCATAATGAACTTGTTTTATTTCTTCTGGAATGAAATCATTGATTGAAGAGCCAAACGGATAAGGTAAATGATGTATTAGTCTGAACTGTCCCTCCTCCTTTTTTGGTACCACTCCAATAGGTGAAATTTGTAAATTGGGATATGGACTCTCACGAAAAGGACCAGCTATCCTGTTTTGAGCTATTTCTTTTGCAAGTTTTTGGTCAACTATATTTGGAAATTGATATGCTGATTGTAAATTTGGTGAAGTATGAAATTGTTGTTGCCCATTATAACTCAATTTAAATCCATATCTAAAACCCCTTTCTAACATGTCTGATTTGTCCCTATCATATCCTTCCAACACAATGTTTAATGTTCTATGATTTACCGGTGTAACAGGGCCTTGTGTTTTATTTTTTTGTTGTAACTTTTGTTCCAAAGTTTGGTTTTTCTGCGGGTTGTTTACTGCAGCTAACGGATAGATGTTACCCGCCACACTCGGAGCACTTGTGTATAAACTTGCAGTTTGGCGTCCTGCAAAAGCCATCCCTGTTGAAGCCACAGCAATACCCTCTTGGCAATCTAGTGAAGTCTGCCCCCCTGACCGATCGTCCCATTCCTCTACTATTTTGCCGACCCCCACGAAAATAAGGTCGGAGAGGTTGACGAAAGGGCCGTTGTTCTTGGTTGTGTCCCCCAAAGTTATTACTGTCTCTGGCACGAGTGGCCATAATATAAAATTCCATATTAAATGTACCCCATGGAATGTTTCTCACTTGTCTATCCATCCTTACTTGCTGGTCATAAACCACCCATGCATTATTATTGTGTAAGGATGCCAAATCCCTCCCCACTTCAGCATGCTTTGCCAAATGCGGTATGGTTTCCGCAAATTTCTCCGCATAAATTGCCATATATCTGATAAAAGCTGTAGTCCAAAATTCAATTGTGAAAATGGAATATTTAGGCTTATTGGGGACCACTGCCAAAGTTGAATTAGCCACCAATTGAAATTGAAGCCCCTTTTTCCTAGAATTTGCAACACAATTTTGTGGTAGCAAAAGAGCTAAATCGACAAATTTATTTTTCCAAATTTGTTGTTTTAATTTGGTGTCAACCATGGCTGAAATATGTGTGGAAATGGCCCCTGTGGTATCTACCTGTAATGAAAAATTAGCAGAGGCCACATTACTGACCTCTTCTATGTCAGAGTCAGTATCAGACTCACTATCTACAGACCCTGGGTACGTAGGGTCTGTATTTAATTCCTTACCCCCCATTGGTATATTATCCCTCAGTGCATTCACAACTGAGGCTGTAATACGTTCCACCATTTTGGCTTCCATTTCTGCAGTTAACAGCGACTCACTAGTACTGGAATGTTCAGAGCCATATGTGGTGGTGCTCTTAGAAATTCTGTTTTTCCCTATACGGGATTTGCCCGGTTTAACTTTGGGCATTTTGCCTCCTGAAAAATACCACTGTAAAATTAATTTGACAATTCATTATATCAAACACTACTTTACTATATCATCTGAATACATGTCTTTAGTAAAGGACACTTTAATAAACCCATTTAACTAGTCATGCAAATATTCTGTAAACTGTAAAGGGCAAATCATTATTTAATAGCCCAACTAAGCAACTTGTATGTAATCAGTACACGGCCTATCAAACTTAAACCAACTAAACAGGGTGTGTTAACTATCAAAAAGCCCAACTGAAAGGGGGCATTACACATATCCAATATCCCAATTATACCGAGCATGCTCGTGTTAACTTTTCAGTAGCCCAACGTTTAGGGCATGTTAACTATTCACAATAGCCCCAACTATACAAGGCATGTAAATATTCACTATTCAAATAACCCAACTAAACAGGGCATGTTTAACTATTCAAATAGCCCAACTAAACAGGGCATGTTTAACTATTCAAATAGCCCAACTAAACAGGGCATGTAAAATTTTCAAATTATAGCCCAACTAAACAGGGCATGTTAACTATTCAAATAACCCAAATAAACAGGGCATGTTTAACTATTCAAATAGCCCAACTAAACAGGGAATGTTAAATTTTCAAATAGCCCAACTAAACAGGGCATGTTAACTCCATGTATTCAACTAGACTAACTATACAGGGCATGGTAACTATTCAAATAGACTTACTATATACAGCATGTTAACTATGTATGTACTACCTGTATTTAACAACAAAAATTACTACTCTGCCCATCGGTCTTTATAACTATATGTTTAATTCTTAGCCAAACTCACAATGGCTGCCCTTAAACTTTGATAATACTTAGGGTATCCATGCATGTTATTCAAATGAACCCCATCAGGTGAAAATACCCTTTGTTTGTTTTCATCTGACCAAAACCCTGAGTGTCTCCAAAAACAAACCTTTTCTACTTTGTTGTCCTTAAAATAATTAGACAAATACAAATTTAATTCATCACAACGCTGGTTAAACCACACTGTATCCACTTCATACCTGATTTCCTTGGTAGGGGGCAGCCTGTGTAAAATTTGTAATACTGCCACCTTGTGCACACCATAGCTATATCTTAATTTTAGTACAAATTCAATAATGCCCCTAGCAACATCCATAACTGAATTCTACTGTTTACATTTTTCCAAATTTGTTGTTTTAATTTGGTGTCAACCATGGCTGAAATATGTGTGGAAATGGCCCCTGTGGTATCTACCTGTAATGAAAAATTATCAGAGGCCACATTACTGACCTCTTCTATGTCAGAGTCAGTATCATACTCACTAACTACAGACCCTGGGTACGTAGGGTCTGTATTTAATTCCTTACCCCCCATTGGTATATTATCCCTCAGTGCATTCACAACTGAGGCTGTAATACGTTCCACCATTTTGGCTTCCATTTCTGGAGTTAAAATCGACTCACTACTACTGGAATGTTCAGAGCCATCTGTGGTGGTGCTCTTAGAAATTCTACTTTTCCCTGAACGGGATTTGCCCGGTTTAACTTTGTGCATTTTGTCTCCTAAAAAATACCACTGTAAAATTAATTTGACAATTCATTATATCAAACACTACTTTACTATATCATCTGAATACATGTCTTTAGTAAAGGACACTTTAATAAACCCATTTTACTATTCATGCAAACATTCTGTAAACTGTAAAGGGCAAATCATTATTTAATAGCCCAACTAAGCAACTTGTATGTAATCAGTACACGGCCTATCAAACTAAACCAACTAAACAGGGTGTGTTAACTATCAAAAAGCCCAACTGAAAGGGGGCATTACAAATAACCAATATCCCAATTATACCGAGCATGCTCGTGTTAACTTTTCAGTAGCCCAACGTTTAGGGCATGCTACCTATTCACAATAGCCCCAACTATACAAGGCATGTTAAATATTCACTATTCAAATAACCCAACTAAACAGGGCATGTTTAACTATTCAAATAGCCCAACTAAACAGGGCATGTAAAATTTTCAAATTATAGCAAAACTAAACAGGGCATGTTAACTATTCAAATAACCCAACTAAACAGGGCATGCTTAACTATTTAAATATCCCAACTAAACAGGGCATGTTAAACTATTCATATAGCCCAACTAAACAGGGCATGTAAAATTTTCAAATTATAGCAAAACTAAACAGGGCATGTTAACTATTCAAATAGCCCAACTAAACAGAACATGGTAACTATTCAAATAGACTAACTATATACAGCATGTTAACTATGTATGTACCACCTGTATTTAACAACAAAAATTACTACGCTGCCCATCGGACTTTATAACTATATGTTTAATTCTTAGCCAAACTCACAATGGCTGCCCTTAATCTTTGAAAATACTTAGGGTATCCATGCATGTTATTCAAATGAACCCCATCAGGTGAAAATACCCTTTGTTTGTTTTCATCTGACCAAAACCCTGAGTGTCTCCAAAAACAAACCTTTTCTACTTTGTTGTCCTTAAAATAATTAGACAAATACAAATTTAATTCATCACAACGCTGGTTAAACCACACTGTATCCACTTCATACCTGATTTCCTTGGTAGGGGGCAGCCTGTGTAAAATTTGTAATACTGCCACCTTGTGCACACCATAGCTATATCTTAATTTTAGTACAAATTCAATAATGCCCCTAGCAACATCCATAACTGAATTCTGCTGTTTAAATTTTTCCAAATTTGTTGTTTTAATTTGGTGTCAACCATGGATGACATATGTGTGGAAATGGCCCCTGTGGTATCTACCTGTAATGAAAAATTATCAGAGGCCACATTACTGACCTCTTCTATGTCAGAGTCAGTATCAGACTCACTATCTACAGACCCTGGGTACGTAGGGTCTGTATTTAATTCCTTACCCCCCATTGGTATAATATCCCTCAGTGCATTCACAACAGAGGCTGTAATACGTTCCACCATTTTGGCTTCCATTTCTGGGGTCAACATCGACTCACTAGTACTGGAATGTTCAGAGCCATCTGTGGTGGTGCTCTTAGAAATTCTGTTTTTCCCTGTACGGGATTTGTCCGGTTAAACTTTGGACATTTTGCCTACTGAAAAATACCACTGTAAAATTAATTTGACAATTCATTATATCAAACACTACTTTACTATATCATCTGAATACATGTCTTTAGTAAAGGACACTTTAATAAACCCATTTTACTAGTCATGCAAACATTCTGGAAACTGTAAAGGGCAAATCATTATTTAATAGCCCTACTAAGCAACTTGTATGTAATCAGTTCACGGCCTATCAAACTAAACCAACTAAACAGGGTGTGTTAACTATCAAAAAGCCCAACTGAAAGGGGTCATTGCAAATATCCAATATCCCAATTATACCAAGCAGGCTCGTGTTAACTTTTCAGTAGCCCAACGTTTAGGGTATGTTAACTATTCACAATAGCCCCAACTATACAAGGCATGTTAAATATTCACTATTCAAATAACCCAACTAAACAGGGCATGTTTAACTATTCAAATAGCCCAACTAAACAGGGCATGT
>MJUT01049301.1:523321-612888 GCA_002080005.1 Gigantidas platifrons | reverse complement strand
ATTGGTATATTATCCCTCAGTGCATTCACAACTGAGGCTGTAATACGTTCCACCATTTTGGCTTCCATTTCTGGAGTTAACATCGACTCACTAGTACTGGAATGTTCAGAGCCATCTGTGGTGGTACTCTTAGAAATTCTGTTTTTCCCTGTACGGGATTTGCCCGGTTTAACTTTGGGCATTTTGCCTCCTGAAAAATACCACCGTAAAATTAATTTGACAATTCATTATATCAAACACTACTTTACTATATCATCTGAATACATGTATTTAGTAAAGGACACTTTAATAAACCCATTTTACTAGTCATGCAAGCAATCTGTAAACTGTAAAGGGCAAATCATTATTTAATAGCCCAACTAAGCAACTTGTATGTAATCAGTTCACGGCCTATCAAACTAAACCAACTAAACAGGGTGTGTTAACTATCAAAAAGCCCAACTGAAAGGGGTCATTACAAATATCCAATATCCCAATTATACCGAGCATGCTCGTGTTAACTTTTCAGTAGCCCAAAGTTTAGGGCATGTTAACTATTCACAATAGCCCCAACTATACAAGGCATGTTAAATATTCACTAATCAAATAACCCAACTAAACAGGGCATGTTTAACTATTCAAATATCCCAACTAAACAGGACATGTAAAATTTTCAAATTATAGCCCAATTAAACAGGGCATGTTAACTATTAAAATAACCCAACTAAATAGGGCATGTTTAACTATTCAAATATCCCAACTAAACAGGGCATGCTAAATTTTCAAATATCCCAACTAAACAGGGCATGTTAACTCCATGTATTCAACTAGACTAACTATACAGGGCATGGTACATTTGTAACTATTCAAATAGACCAACTAAACAGGACATGGTAACTATTCAAATAGACTAACTATACAGGGCATGGTAGCTATTCAAATAGCCCAACTAAACAGGGTATGTTAACTACCTGTACATGTATTCAAATAGACCAACTATATACAGCATGTTACCTATGTATGTACCACCTGTATTTAAAAACAAAAATTACTACTCTGCCCATCGGTCTTGATAACTATATGTTTAATTATTAGCCAAACTCACAATGGCTGCCCTTAAACTTTGATAATACTTAGGGTATCCATGCATGTTATTCAAATGAACCCCATCAGGTGAAAATACCCTTTGTTTGTTTTCATCTGACCAAAACCCTGAGTGTCTCCAAAAACAAACCTTTTCTACTTTGTTGTCCTTAAAATAATTAGACAAATACAAATTTAATTCATCACAACGCTGGTTAAACCACACTGTATCCACTTCATACCTGATTTCCTTGGTAGGGGGCAACCTGTGTAAAATTTGTAATACTGCCACCTTGTGCACACCATAGCTATATCTTAATTTTAGTACAAATTCAATAATGCCCCTAGCAACATCCATAACTGAATTCTACTGTTTACATTTTTCCAAATTTGTTGTTTTAATTTGGTGTCAACCATGGCTGAAATATGTGTAGAAATGGCCCCTGTGGTATCTACCTGTAATGAAAAATTATCAGAGGCCACATTACTGACCTCTTCTATGTCAGAGTCAGTATCAGACTCACTATCTACAGACCCTGGGTACGTGGGGTCTGTATTTAATTCCTTACCCCCCATTGGTATATTATACCTCAGTGCATTCACAACTGAGGCTGTAATACGTTCCACCATTTTGGCTTCCATTTCTGGAGTTAACATCGACTCACTAGTACTGGAATGTTCAGAGCCATCTGTGGTGGTGCTCTTAGAAATTCTGTTTTTCCCTGTACGGGATTTGCCCGTTTAACTTTGGGCATTTTTCCTCCTAAAAAATACCACTGTAAAATTAATTTGACAATTTATTATATCAAACACTACTTTACTAAATCATCTGAATACATGTCTTTAGTAAAGGACACTTTAATAAACCCATTTTACTAGTCATGCAAACATTCTGTAAACTGTATAGGGCAAATCATTATTTAATAGCCCAACTAAGCAACTTGTATGGAATCAGTTCACGGCCTATCAAACTAAACCAACTAAACAGGGTGTGTTAACTATCAAAAAGCCCAACTGAAAGGGGTCATTACAAATATCCAATATCCCAATTATACCAAGCATGCTCGTGTTAACTTTTCAGTAGCCCAACGTTTAGGGCATGTTAACTATTCACAATAGCCCCAACTATACAAGGCATGTTAAATATTCACTATTCAAATAACCCAACTAAACAGGGCATGTTTAACTATTCAAATAGCCCAACTAAACAGGGCATGTAAAATTTTCAAATTATAGCCCAACTAAGCAGGGCATGTTAACTATTCAAATAACCCAACTAAACAGGGCATGTTTAAATATTCAAATATCCCAACTAAACAGGGCATGTTAAATTTTCAAAAAACCCAACTAAACAGGGCATGTTAACTCCATGTATTCAACTAGCCTAACCATACAGGGCATGGTACATTTGTAACTATTCAAATAGCCCAACTAAACAGGACATGGTAACTATTCAGGTAGACCAAATATATACAGCATGTTAACTATGTATGTACCACCTGTATTTAACAACAAAAATTACTACTTTGCCCATCGGTCTTGATAAATATATGTTTAATTCTTAGCCAAACTCAGAATGGCTGCCCTTAAACTTTGATAATACTTAGGGTATCCATGCATGTTATTCAAATGAACCCCATCAGGTGAAAATACCCTTTGTTTTTTTTCATCTGACCAAAACCCTGAGTGTCTCCAAAAACAAACCTTTTCTACTTTGTTGTCCTTAAAATAATTAGACAAATACAAATTTAATTCATCACAACGCTGATTAAATCACACTGTATCCACTTCATACCTGATTTCCTTGGTAGGGGGCAGCCTGTGTAAAATTTGTAATACTGCCACCTTGTGCACACCATAGCTATATCTTAATTTTAGTACAAATTCAATAATGACCTTAGCAACATCCATAACTGAATTCTGCTGTTTACATTTTTCCAAATTTTTTGTCTTAATTTGGTGTCAACCATGGCTGAAATATGTGTGGAAATGGCCCCTGTGGTATCTACCTGTAATGAAAAATTATCAGAGGCCACATTACTGACCTCTTCTATGTCAGAGTCAGTATCAGACTCACTATCTACAGACCCTAGGTACGTAGGGTCTGTATTTAATTCATTACCCCCCATTGGTATTGTATCCCTCAGTGCATTCACAACTGAGGCTGTAATACGTTCCACCATTTTGGCTTCCATTTCTGGAGTTAACATCGACTCACTAGTACTGGAATGTTCAGAGCCATCTGTGGTGGTGCTCTTAGAAATTCTGTTTTTCCCTGTACGGGATTTGCCCGTTTAACTTTGGGCATTTTGCCTCCTAAAAAATACCACTGTAAAATTAATTTGACAATTCATTATATCAAACACTACTTTACTATATCATCTGAATACATGTATTTAGTAAAGGACACTTTAATAAACCCATTTTACTAGTCATGCAAACATTCTGTAAACTGTAAAGGGCAAATCATTATTTAATAACCCAACTAAGCAACTTGTATGTAATCAGTTCACGGCCTATCAAACTAAACCAACTAAACAGGGTGTGTTAACTATCAAAAAGCCCAACTGAAAGGGGTCATTACAAATATCCAATATCCCAATTATACCGATCATGCTCGTGTTAACTTTTCAGTAGCCCAACGTTTAGGGCATGTTAACTATTCACAATAGCCCCAACTGTACAAGGCATGTTAAATATTCACTATTCAAATAACCCAACTAAACAGGGCATGTTTAACTATTCAAATAGCCCAACTAAACAGGGCATGTTAAATTTTCAAATAGCCCAACTAAACAGGGCATGTTAACTCCATGTATTCAACTAGACTAACTATACAGGGCATGGTACATTTGTAACTATTCAAATAGACCAACTAAACAGGACATGGTAACTATTCAAATAGACTAACTATACAGGGCATGGTAACTATTCCAATAGCCCAACTAAACTGGGTATGTTAACTACCTTACATGTATTCAAATAGACCAACTATATACAGCATGTTAACTATGTATGTACCACCTGTATTTAACAACAAAAATTACTACTCTGCCCATCGGTCTTTATAACTATATGTTTAATTCTTAGCCAAACTCACAATGGCTGCCCTTAAACTTTGATAATACTTAGGGTATCCATGCATGTTATTCAAATGAACCCCATCAGGTGAAAATACCCTTTATTTGTTTTCATCTGACCAAAACCCTGAGTGTCTCCAAAAACAAACCGTTTCTACTTTGTTGTCCTTAAAATAATTAGACAAATACAAATTTAATTCATCACAACGCTGGTTAAACCACACTGTATCCACTTCATACCTGATTTCCTTGGTAGGGGGCAGCCTGTGTAAAATTTGTAATACTGCCACCTTGTGCACACCATAGCTATATCTTAATTTTAGTTCAAATTCAATAACGCCCCTAGCAACATCCATAACTGAATTCTACTGTTTACATTTTTCCAAATTTGTTGTTTTAATTTGGTGTCAACCATGGCTGAAATATGTGTGGAAACCAACTAAACAGGGCCCCTGTGGTATCAACCTGTAATGAAATATTATCAGAGGCCACATTACTGACCTCTTCTATGTCAGAGTCAGTATCAGACTCACTATCTACAGACCCTCGGTACGTTGGGTCTGTATTTAATGCATTACCCCCCACTGGTATATTATCCCTCAGTGCATTCACAACTGAGGCTGTAATACGTTCCACCATTTTGGCTTCCATTTCTGGAGTTAGCATCGACTCACTAGTACTGGAATGTTCAGAGCCATCTGTGGTGGTGCTCTTAGAAATTCTGTTTTTCCCTGTACGGGATTTTCCCGGTTTAACTTTGGGCATTTTGCCTCCTGAAAAATACCACTGTAAAATTAATTTGACAATTCATTATATCAAACACTACTTTACTATATCATCTGAATACATGTCTTTAGTAAAGGACACTTTAATAAACCCATTTTACTAGTCATGCAAACATTCTGTAAACTGTAAAGGGCAAATCATTATTTAATAGCCCAACTAAGCAACTTGTATGTAATCAGTTCACGGCCTATCAAACTAAACCAACTAAACAGGGTGTGTTAACTATCAAAAAGCCCAACTGAAATGGGGCATTACAAATATCCAATAGCCCAATTATACCGAGCATGCTCGTGTTAACTTTTCAGTAGCCCAACGTTTAAGGCATGTTAACTATTCACAATAGTCCCAACTATACAAGGCATGTTAAATATTCACTATTCAAATAACCCAACTAAACAGGGCATGTTTAACTATTCAAATAGCCCAACTAAACAGGGCATGTACAATTTTCAAATTATAGCCCAACTAAACAGGGCATGTTAACTATTCAAATAACCCAACTAAACAGGGCATGTTTAACTATTCAAATAGCCAAACTAAACAGGGCATGTTTAACTATTCAAATAGCCAAACTAAACAGGGCATGTTTAACTATTCAAATAGCCAAACTAAACAGGGCATGTTAAATTTTCAAATAGCCCAACTAAACAGGGCATGTTAACTCCATGTATTCAACTAGACTAACTATACAGGGCATGGTACATTTGTAACTATTCAAATAGCCCAACTAAACAGGACATGGTAACTACTCAAATAGACTAACTATACAGGGCATGGTAACTATTCAAATAGCACAACTATACAGGGCATGTTAACTACCTGTACATGTATTCAAATTGACCAACTATATACAGCATGTTAACTATGTATGTACCACCTGTATTTAACAACAAAAATTACTACTCTGCCCATCGGTCTTTATAACTATATGTTTAATTTTTAGCCAAACTCACAATGGCTGCCCTTAAACTTTGATAATACTTAGGGTATCCATGCATGTTATTCAAATGAACCCCATCAGGTGAAAATACCCTTTGTTTGTTTTCATATGACCAAAACCCTGAGTGTCTCCAAAAACAAACCTTTTCTACTTTGTTGTCCTTAAAATAATTAGACAAATACAAAATTAATTCATCACAACGCTGGTTAAACCACACTGTATCCACTTCATACCTGATTTCCTTGGTAGGGGGCAGCCTGAGTAAAATTTGTAATACTGCCACCTTGGGCACACCATAGCTATATCTTAATTTTAGTACAAATTCAATAATGCCCCTAGCAACATCCATAACTGAATTCTGCTTTTTACATAAATCATTCGACCCATTCTGCAAAAATACAAGATCTGGTTGCAATCGTCTAATCTCACCTAAACCACAAGAGTTAATTACTTCTAGGTTACCCCCTGGGTAGCTTCTCAAATACACCTTCTCACGTAATGGGTCCAAATTCATATTAAAATCAACACTGTGATAATTGCTACGACGAATACAATCGAAAAGACGTTTAACAAAGGAATGACATAAAATCAATACTTTCCTCACCGTAATCGATAACGTATATATTTATTTGTCAGTCGAAAATCAATAAACGTGTGTAACCCACGCTTTATATCTAGGTCACCGCAAACTCACTAACTTTTTTCTTGTTCATAAAATGTGTGCGTTGTTTAACTTGTGTACGACAATGTGTAGGGTATGTATACAAACTATAAAATAACCGTGAAACTCCTTTACTCTTCAAACAATCTTCTAACTAAAAATAAAAATATCAATAAAAACTTCGAAACATCAACACTTCTTCTCTGTATAAATTCAGTAAACAGCTAAGATGGAAGCTGACAGCTTACATTTCATTGGCTGCTGTAAATCTATAGGAATAAATTATTGATTTTATAATTAAAAGGCTTAATGTAAAACAAAGAATTGACATATAGAATTCAATTTATAAAATCAATTGGCCTGCTGTAAAAGCAGGAAAATAAAAGTTATTTAGGGATCATAAATTAATTTATGTTCCATAAATACACATATTTTATGTATGATACACTGAACAAGATATGATTCCCTGTATATGTAATGTAATTTCTGGATATTCCAAGAGTTATTTCCCGTGCATTCAATAGTGGAGTAATACCATAAATCTTTTTAAAAAAGTTGTTTAACAGCAAACCAAACATCTTGAACGAAGTTACAATTTCAAAATAGACTTAACAGATTTTCTATTCATAATTATGCTTTAGAATCTATAGTTATACATACTGACATTGAATAATTATCATGCCAACCTTCTACAGAAGTTTCTAACTCCTTTTCCCATTTTCTTGTGACAATTAATAGGTTCTTGCCGATTCCTCTGAAAAAAATAAGTTTTAAATATATTTACACAATTTGTTTTCTGCTTTAACATTCATAACTATTTTACACAATAGTCTGTCAAGTTTTATAGTTTTATCCATAATAATTTGATTCCAATTATTTGAAAGTGCACTAATAATAGTGTGGTTCACGTTACTCGATCTTTTGTTATATATATATATATTGTTGATCGTTGTTTATCCCTTTGTACTTTTTCATTTGGCCATTGTTTTGTCTGTTCTTCGATATACGGATTCTGAGTTCTACTTTGGTATCTTCAAACTCTTCATACCATAGCATTCTACAAAATTAATATTAACATGATGAATATCTACAAATTCATTAAATGTGTACATTTTTTGTTATCCGATGATATAAAATCATTAATAAAAAAGATAACATTTCACAGTTTTACTTATAAAAGCACTTGTAACATAAATACGCAATTTTCCTTTGATGTTTGTATGCTGTAATTAACTTAAAAATAGTGAACTTTTACCAACCATGGTCTAACATGAAGATCTTGATGTTATTCCATCATTTTGACAGCACATGATAATAATAGTTAAGTTTCTATGTAAGTGGGAGGAGCTTAAGTCATGGTTTAATATAAATATCTACATGTTATTCCATGTTAATGCGGACGTCGAAGAGAACACCATTTTGTCAATGATGTAATTTCTGTTACAAACCATATATACCATGGCTCTTACTCTTGAACTTATTCAAACCAACTCATCCTTCGGATTCGTTGGTTTAAATAAGTTAATTCGTAAGATCCATGGTATATATAATACATATTACCAATTATCTTTATCAATGGGTTGAACCATATGGATTGAGTCAATACAGCAATTTAGTCACTAATATTGTAAGGAATAGGGTGTAAGGCATAGCAGATAATATTGTTTGTATGTACGTATGCATAGATGACACTTTTATTTATTCTTGTTACTCTGGCACATTTTCACTTTGTTCTTGTTGTTGATACCGTGTCGTATTCCGGTGCCTTGAGTAACTGTCGCGACTGCAATATGATTGAATGAACAATAGTCTTGTTTCGGGTATCGTGATCACGATTATTTATTGTATGTAAATTGTTCTTATTTTTTATGGGACATATGTTGTTAGGACAGAGTTCGTTCTCATTGTTTGACCAAAAGGAGGGGGGGCTACGATAACTTCCCAGTATTTTGTTCTCCTTCTAAACCTTGTGTCACATTCTCTTATCTATTTCATTCATTCACGCTAGGTTTATATATTGTACTTGGGTTTGTTTTCTAAAAGGTTAAGCTTTATTAAGCCCGTTTTTCCTTTCATCTTGACATGACAAATTATGTTTTTACTATCCGCCATGTATCTTGTGTGTGTAATTTATAGTGCGCATATGTGGTACTTCACACTTAGTGTGGCCCGGTTTCTGGCCCCGTTAACGGTTATAATTACCGTGAGAACTTCGTAAAACAGACCAATCAGCGACGATGATTCAGGCCACAAAGGTGTGGAGTCTGCCTATATAAAAGGGGATCGTCTGCACGCAACAGGAGCGAATATATCCCACAGAAGCGACAATCATAGACAGAGCAGAGACCCGTTTAGTCCAAGTAACTGCCATAGACTCAGAACGACCAGTCTATACCAAAAGAGACGTTGTTATATCTGTAACCAGGATATTTGTACATAGTCATTACCAGTACGTTTTCACTTTATTTACACATACTTCGACTTGACCTAGATGTTTTACTATGATTTTACTACGACTTTCCATAGGGGGGACCTCATATTCATTATTATCGCTCTCAGGGAAATTATATTTTTGTTGTACATGAATATATTATTACATTTGAACATAATAAATTACTTTGTTATATAATTTACCTATATAATTTTTGTCATAATACACATTTATCCTTTGGATAAAACTAGTGCCTTAGACCAGCCATGCTAACAATGGTGTAAACTGCTACCAAGATATATAGATATAGTTTGCTAACCAAAACTCACACACCATACACTGAGCCCCCTAGGTTCAAAATTTTGGAGTTCGGCGGTGGGATTCGTTTTCATACCCATTTTTTTTTTTAAGTTAAACACTTTTGTAAATTTATATTGTACAACAAATATTTTTATCAAAACAAATAAGTTAATATGGATAACCACAGTTTCAATGAGTCAGAATTAGAAATTCACAGTCCTTGTGATTCCCGAGCAACCACACTTGAGAGGTTGTCGCCATCAAAAGCCTAGGGCCAGGGGGACAGTTCATTAAGAACACCACAGTCTGATAACTGTCAGTCCACTAAACTTGAATTATTGTGTAGACAATTGGAAAACACAAACAGGACTCTGTCAAATTTTGAGGCACGTTTAGACCATTTGAGTCAACAGTTTGACAACCAGATGGTCAATTTAACCGCAGACTTGATTGTTATATGGAGTATTGTGATAAAAAGGTCAGCATCAATCAGGGAGATATACGAGATCTAGGCAATTTGGTGAACCAGATGCCCACATTTAAACACACACAACCTTTGCTGGCAGAAAATAGGATCATAAGATCTAACCATCAGTCTCCAACCAATGGCAGTCCTCAATCTTGTGGCATTGATCAATACATGAATATGCATGCAACACCTGCATCACCTGTACGCAGTGTACAGTCTAGCACATCAATGAATTTACCTACCACACATTCATGTAATAGTTTCAGACCAGTATATCTACCAGCAGTTGCTGTTAAAACAATTCGCCCTTGTCTTGAGCAAAATAATGTAATAACAACAGGGTCTGATGACATTAATCTGCCGGTGTTGTCTAAATGTGCAAAGACCAGTACATATACCATGAAACCAAAACCAAGTAACATGAATATAGGTTTTACCAAACCAAATAACTATGAGGGAAAATCTAGTTGGACAGACTGCCAATTCCATTTCGAAACTGTTTCGAAATTAAATCAATGGACTGACGAAATAAAAGCCTTAAAATTAATTATTTGCATGCAAGATTCAGCTGTATCCACTTGAGGGGATATAGATACCAATAACATCCCTCATTTTGAAGAACTTATAAATAGTTTGACCAAGCGGTTTGCACCAGAAAACCAAAAAGTGGATAATTACACAAAGACTACCAAATTACCACAAGTACCACCGTCTAAAGCTAAAGCCTGTTAATACTGTCATAAGAAGAGACATTTTATCCGGGATTGTTACAAAAGGAAAAGGTACTAAAGTATCACCCTAGACCAAATAAGACATGGTTAAAAAACTAAAGTCAGAAAGGACATAACTCTTCATACAACTCAAAACATGGAAACTATTAGAAGCTGACAGTGCAGGTCAACTTTCAGCTGAGAATACATATAAAATTAACAGACCCACTTTATCTCAAATGAAAGGAAATAAAAATGATGGATTATTTGTAAATGCTAAATTGCATAATACTGAGGTACATTGATTAATATATACAGACTCTACAATGAATGTTTTACACACCACTGTGTTTGACCAATTACCAGGTCGATTGAACAACCAATTATTACCATACCATACACATTTACGTCTGGGGAGATGGAAGTCCAGTTGTCGCTTTAGGCATGGGTAAGGTACCCTTACAGATAGATAACCAAATCGTTTTCCAAGAAATGTTGGTTGCCGATGTTGAAATACCAGCTGTTTTAGGATATGATTTTATGACCAAAAATAAATGTGTAATAAACATACCGAATCATGCTGTATGTTTGAATCGCCACACCATTGGGTGTATCTTGGAAAGTCAAGAACCGCGTTTTTTCAGAACCTCCCTTAACCAAAAGGTGACCATACCTGCCTTGAATGAGATGATCATCAAAGCAAACCCGATCAAAACATTACCAGTTGGAACCAATGTAGTTATTGATTCCACAGCGGAAGCCCTTCAAACCAAAGGCCTGCTAGTTGCAAAGACCTTGTGTGCTACCAATGCAGAAAGGTTACCATTGCGAATGATCAATGTTACTGATCAACCTCAAACCATATATGAAAACACATTTGCAGCAATGGCAGAAACCATCCCTGACCAAAATATAATCAACAAATTTCCTTTGAGTACCCAACATCCTGAAATTTCAGTTTTCAATGAAACCATGGAAATATGTAAAGACAATTTAACACCTGACCAACACAAGCGTGTGTTTGATTTATTGATGCAGAACAAAGATGTTTTCTCCCAGTCTAAATATGACATTGGCCTTGCTCATGTAATGCAACATAAAATAAATAGAGGGAATTCAGCAGCTATAAAACAAGCACCCATGTGAATACCATTAGCTCAAAGAAAAGTAGTGAAAGATGAAATAGATAAAATGTTGGACAACAATGTTATAGTCCCCAGTCAGTCTCCATGGGTAAGCCCAATAGTTGTGGTCTGAAAGGAAGACAACTATATGCGTCTTTGCATCGATAATCGAACGCTAAACGAAGCTACGGTGAAAGATGCAAACCCTTTGCCTCGTATTGCTTAATCCCTTGAATCCTAAAGAGGAAATTCTTAGATCATCACTTTAGGTTTAGTCAGTGGTTATTACCAGTGTTCGGTCGACCCACAGGATGCACCTAAAACTATTTGTTGCTACTTCAAGGAGGCTCTTTCAATTTAACAGGATGCCTTTTTGGTGTATCATGTGCCGGTGCTACGCTTGAGCGCCTCAAAGTGTATGTTCTTTCAGGTCTCTAGTGGGAGACGTGCATAATCTACCTAGATGACATTATTGTGTTCTCTAGAACGTTTGATGAGCATGTTTCCAGGCTCCAAAGTGTCTTTGGTCGTATGAGAGATGCAGGATTAAAAGTCGCTCCCAAGAAATGTTTCTTATTCCGGACCAAGGTAACCTTCTTGGGTCATGTTGTAACCAGTGAAGGAATATTACCTGTTTCATCAAAGCTTGATGGAATAGAAACCTGGCCCACTCCTACCAATGTTAAAGGTTTGAGAAGTTGGTTGGGAAGCTGCAGTTATTATAGAAGATTTATGAAAGACTTTTCTAAAATTGCTAGACCCCTACACAGACTAACAGAGAAATACGTCATGTTTAAATGGACACATGAATGTGAAGATTCCTTTAATATATTAAAACATGCTTTGACCTCAAGTCCAAATTTAATATACCCATGTCTAGAAAAAGTGTTTATGTTAGACACTGATGCCAGTGGTACATGAACAGGAGCTCTTCTTTCCCAGATTGGTGATGAATGAAGGGAGCAGGTAATTGCTTACTTAGCAAATGACTGTCTAAACAACAACGCCAATATTGTGTAACCAGGCGTGAACTCTTAGCCATCGCCCATGAAGTTAGACATTTTCACCACTATGTATATGGGGTACCCTTTCAAGTTAGAACTGATCAATTAACATCACAAACCCAGAGGGACAATTCGCACAGTGGTTAGAAGTGTTAGTAACATATAATTTCAACATAAAACATAGAGCACGACTAAAGCATG
Source organism: Gigantidas platifrons (assembly GCA_002080005.1). Classification (NCBI taxonomy): domain Eukaryota; kingdom Metazoa; phylum Mollusca; class Bivalvia; order Mytilida; family Modiolidae; genus Gigantidas; species Gigantidas platifrons. The sequence goes on along the minus strand of MJUT01049301.1, from coordinate 600,120 downwards.
GCAAGGCAGACGGTTTCTCAAGGAGACCATGTGTTGACTGTACTCATTGCGATAAGAGAGACGAAATTGAGATTCGCTTGGCAGACTCCCCTGCAACCAGATATATTAGTAAAGCAGGAAATGATGATACTGAAGAAAGTGACCTATCAACCAACTGGGTTGAAAGTAAAACAATTAATGAACTCCGAGAAGACCAGTTGAATGACCCTGTTTTAAGGATAGTACATACATGGTTGCAATCAAAGCAGAAACCGTGATGGGCAGATATTTCTCAATTAAGTAAAGTGCATGCAACTTACAGGGGCCAGTGGGATAGACTTGTAGTTGTGGAAGGTGTACTTTATAGAAAATGGACCCATACCACCACCAATGAGGTCACCATGGAGTATATTTTACCTAATTTGTATAGAAACCAAGTTTTGGGACTTTTGCATAATGACCAATTGGCAGGGTACCTAGGTTTTAAGAGCACCGTGACCAGAATTAAACATAGATTATATTGAGCAAGTTACACAATGTTTGTTGAAAGATGGTGTAAACGTTGTAAGGAATGTCAGATTAGGAATCAGCCAAACCGTCGCAACAGGGGTAAAATGAAAACCTACGTTGTGGGAGAACAACTAGAAAGAATATCCTTAGACATCTTGGGTCCAGTATCCCAAACCTATGAGGGAAACTAGTACATTCTTGTTGTGACTGACTATTTTACCAGGTTTGCTGAGAAATACAGTCTACCTGATATTGAAGTTACTACGGTAGCAGATAAACTGTTGACATACTTTATTTGTCGTTATTGTCTACCCCTTCAAATACACACTTGACCAAGGAGCACAGTTTACGTCGAACATATTTACTGAGATGTGTAAAATGTTACACATCAGTAAAATCAGGAATAGTCCATACCACCCCCAAAGTTCAGGTCTTATTGAAAGACTAAGCATATTCTGTCTCTGTAGAGACGATAATAAACGATAAGGATTAAGTAATTGTGCTTTAGACATGACGTCATTCAACATCTCATTTTAAATCAAATTATGTAAAAAGATGACCGTTTAGTTAAATCGTTCTGCAGATACAATAATAAACGATGGATTATCATAAAGTAATGCGTTGACTACTATTACACCTATTTTGTCCTAGTATTGTTTAAACATACTGTTATAGTGACAACCGGAGTATTTTAACCATAGTCTGTTGAGCTATTAGTTTTTGCCTTTCCCTTGGAAGATTGCTCGGTGTTCGGTAATTTTGTTATTACCCTTATTTGCACCTAATATAAAACAGTATTAATAAGGACAAAAATTAAATGGTCTAGAAATGTTGCATAATATCGTTTTGTTTTTGTTTTTGTTTTTTTTATTTTGGTGTTTTGGTTTTGTTTGGGGGCAGGGGTTTTTGTTTTTGTTTTTCTTTTGGGGAGGGGGTGTAGGTTTCCATTTTACCTGTATAAATGATGACACAATTCTAACTATAAAGCAACATAGTAATATCTTGTTTGAGTACCCACGTGTAAAATATGAAATACACAGATGTTTGTTACGCATATTTGTACGCAACTCGTTTGCCATTTCGTTAACACTTTTAAGTTTATTGGTATAATGTACAAATCGTTTGAATTGTTTCCATATTTTCAATACATTGTAATATTTTCATTATTTGACGATCCATGTTTCAACCATCCAATATTGTTTTATTCAATATTGATCAATTGATTATTTTAAGGTTATTTTACCCGTAATGTACCTGTGTATATGATGACATTATTCTAATTATATTATTTTTAATTTTGATGCTGGTTTGAGTTTCCTTGTGCTATACATATAATACACTAAGGTCATAGGTCTATTTGATTACAAATATGAATAACATTTCACAATCGTATTAATTTATAAAATGTGAGGTATTATAATACATGCTATACACCGGGGGTACCGATGTTATAGTTCTGTTTTATTACATGTATCTGTACATTAAATTTCACTACCACATTTATATTTATTGATGTACTACCGTATATGAGTAACATATCTATGTTATTTACTGTAGTAAGATAATCTTAATCGTTTTTATTTCATCTACGCTGTATAATGTTTCCATTGTATTGACCACCACAGCATTAAATGTTTTATATTATTGTATTGTAGGTTTATTTATGACAGTTTTAATCTATAACTAATTATTTACTTTTTTTTTCTTTTTCAGTAAACAAAAGTAAGTATTAATTTATGAAATGCGAGGTATTCTAATACATGTAATACATCGATGTCATAGCTCTTTTTGATTACATTTATGTATAATATTTCACAATCGTATTAATTTTTGATATGTGAGGTATTATAATACATGTAATACACCGGGGGTACCGATGTCATAGTTTTATTTTATTACATGTATGTGTACATTACATTTCACTAGCACATTTATATATATTGATGTACCACCGTATTTGAGTAACATATCTATGTTATTTACTGTAATAAGATCACTTCAATCGTTTTTTTTCACCTACGCTGTATAATGTTTCAATTGTATAAACCATCATAACATTAAAAGTTCTATATTATTGTATTGTAAGTTTATTTATGACAGTTTTAATCTCTAGCTAATTATTTACTTTTATTTCTTTTTCAGAAAGATCAGGTAAGTATTCTGTTCATCATAGTTACTTTTTATTTAATTATATAAACTTTATAATCACCTGTAAGGTAAGTACTTGTGTATCTAATCTGTCCATTCATTTAACTATATTGATATATTATATGACTTTACACTTGTTGTTTCATAGTACCTTGCATTATGTTACATACTTTTATATTTTTTATGTCAATCTTAAATCTAAAACAGCCGACACCACATAATAATGTTTGATATGAAACCTCTGAATACGCTAGTAGGACCATATTAATTGCCATTAAGGTTAAATATACAGTCCGAAAAAAGGTAAGCACCACCTGACTTGTTTCAATATCTTTTCTAATAATGAACTTATTTCAAATCGGTTTGGTGTTTTCGTTACCTGTACACACATACTTACTTACCTGTGAAACAGGTTATTATTAGATTTTTAATTATGGGTATATGACAGGGTGTGCACAGTGCCACGTGTACTTTTCAACATGTGTGCTTGCAACGAAAGCTGATTTGTTTTGTGTAGAGTTTTAAGTTTCATTTTCTATTGGTTTGGCATGGTGCTGCGAATTAACAATACCAGAAAGGTGGCAAGCTGTTGGCATGCATAGCGGTGGTTTTAGACTTAGAAGGATGGAAGACCACTTCAGGGTTAACCATTCCAGTAGTGTACGACTGACTTAGCGTTTGGAGTCCACATTAGCACACGCACTGTAATCAGACGCCCCTACCATCAGTGACTGGGAGCGCGACGACCCATAAAAACGTCCACAGTTGACATTACGTCATCGCCATGCTCGATTTGACTGGTCACATGATCATTTGGGGTTGACTATTCGCACATGGAGACGGGTCCACTTGTCTGATGAACGTCGTGTTTGGTTACGCCCTACCGACGGTCGTGCAATGGTTTGGCGCCAACGAAACCCTTCATTTCAGGACAACCACATTTTGGGCACAACTGCTTTTGGGGGTGGGGGTGTAACTGTATGGGGTTGTTTTTCCTTTGAATGTAAGTTGGACTTGTACGTTCTTAATGGTAATCTGGCAGGCCAAAAATACCTTGACAATGTGCTCGCTCCACGCGTAGTCCCCCATTTCGACAATCATGCGTTGGGTGGCAGGCCAATGTTAATGGACGACAACGCTAGGCCACATAGCGCCCGAATTGTACAACATGTCTTACAGCAAGAGACTGTTCAAACAATTCCATGGCCTACGCTGTCGTCAGACATGAACCCAAAATGTCAAAATATTGACGAATTAAGAACTGCTATCTTATAGGAGTGGCAACAGTTCCCCAAGAACGGCTTATGCGTCTTGTGCGAAGCATTACGAGGCGTGTTACAGAACTTCACAATAAACGCGGTGGATATACTCGTTATTGATGTTGATGCCTTACACATACGTACAATAGATGCATTTAAAAGTTCTTAAAATCTGAAGACTCTGCATTTTAATGCAATGCTAAAAACTTCCATCAAAGACAAACTGGTTTTACGTTTTTCCAGCGCCTGTTTTGAACCCCATTTTTGCCACGTCATAGTAATCTCTTTCAGGATGATAAATACTTCGTATATTGATAATTTCAGAACCCTTGGTGTAGTCTTTTAAGAAGTGTAAGAAAAATGGAGATATCTATTTTATTGTTTTAACAGTATTGGTGTAAAAAAATATATCGATAAAAATATAGGGTGGTGTTTAACTTTTGTCGGAGTGTATATATCAATCGATATAACTATCGATATGCTACGTAGCTTTTATTATGTACATGTATATGTCAAACTTGTTATGTTCTTTGGTGTATATAAGGATTTAAGCTTCAAATATTATAATAATGCTGACGACGGACAATGACCATATTAATGCCCTCCTTTCATATGTACGTTAAAACTGTCTTAAATTTTATTCTTTCCGAGCAGTGAAGGTGATTTAAGAAATAATTCACGGAAGCCAGAGTTTGTATACAGTTTTAACATGGGTAGCAATATTTTCGTACAAATTGTATCCCGAGCGTTAGCGAGGGCCGAGCGTTAGCGAGGGATAAAATGCAAACGTTAACCCATGTTAAACGTGATACAAACTCTGGCTTCCATGACTTATTTCGATTCTAGTAGGAAAAATCTGTCTTATTTTTTGAAGTGGAAGTCGGTAATGGAAATTCTTTCATAACAAAATTCACCAACATTCATGTTCTACAGTTTACAGTTGTTTTTCTTTTATGTATAAATAGACTGTGATGCTATGCAGTTACTGATATTTTCCAATTTAATGGCATTTTGAATTTAGCAACTTAAACAAGTGAAATGCTCACAAAATCTTAAAATAAATCAGTAACCATGTGTTTCAATGTCATCAGCGTTCCTTGTAAGCGAATTCCGGAAGATGTTAAATTTCAAAAGTCAAAGTCCATTGATGGTTGTCTTAAGTATTTATTCCGGAAAAAATATAGGTAAAAACAATACGGGCATGTTTATGTTTGTTATGCACCACAGTGCTGTATGAATACATAAATTTACTAGGGAATTATGTTTGTAAATTGTTCGTCAATACGCATGAGCGAATTAAAATATATCGTGAGTTTTATCACTTTATTATTTACATAGCCAATGAAAGACGTCATGTTAGAATGTATTACAAAATATCAATAACACCACATTCACATTATTCCCTTGTCACATTTTGTTTTAGTCAATCCTTATAGTCATCCATAGATCAGTAGACAGTTTTCATTTGAATACAACTAAAATAATATAGTTTAATATGGTACCATTACATATACAGCTTCGTATACTTGAATAACTGTAAAACATACAAAACAGTTCATAGATTTATCAAACTAGTAAAATAGTAATAACTGAAAATTCGGGTCTGATACTTTATCGATCATTTATATACATATGCGAAACATGATTAAACATATATTCAAACTACCGAATCATTGAAAAAGATATACCCTGGAAATTTTCAAAAAAGTAGTTGATCAACAAATATCAAAATAAATAGATTTTGAATCTAAGCACCCTTTTTGTATCCAGATCGACTCTCTACTGGCTTGGTCCTCAGTGTTGTATTCACGCAGTCATGTTAAGGTTGTCCATCAACTGAAAATCCATAAAAAACGAGTTTTTACTTTTTGGTTCAATACACGCGAAAATGCATTAATTTTACCCATTTAAGCCATAAACCAATACAATTATATGTGATCTACTCAAAATGAAAAAAAAAAAAATACTACGTATGAATCACAGAGGTCACGTGCACACATTAAAGATAAAGTAGCATGGTGACCAATAAAACCGAACAGAACAACGGCATAGCGGTGATCAATACAAGTAATGAAGGAACCGGCGGATTGGGGATATTCTTTTCTACAAGAAAAATGCATGGCAAAATGTTGAATTTCATTTAATTAAATATGCTAATAGATTGAAAGGACAAATATGAAAGAAGCCCCCCTTTTTCCGAGTTCTGTGGGATTTGTCTTGCTACGTTCAATCCCTGTATTCTCTGCCATTTGAAAATATCGTATCTAATGATCAAGTCGGTTGACTGTTAAAAAATAGCCAAGATCAGTCTTCGGGATGCCGTTGTTCTATTGCATTTTTTAAAATCAAATAAACAAATTCTAAAAAACGATTATGTTAAAGCAATTTAAGGACGTAGGGTTTCTGTATTATCGATTGCGGACGTGTAAATATTCCGGATGAGTTACGTCACAGTAAACGTCATGTAATACAATCGTCGTTGTCATTTCCATTTAAAAATCAGCGTACTAACAATTTTCCTTAAATACATGTTTTACAGATGTGATTTAATAGCTCTCGTCTTCACAAATTAAGTTGTATTGTTTATCTGCTGAAATATATAAACAACATTACCGTAGCATCTTAATTCTTACATGTGTAGGCCCTTTCTACTCAATTGTGTGTACTGCTTTTTGGATAATAACAATTGAAGACACATCTAAGACGGTATTACCATACGATTGTTTAATAAAGTAAAAAGACAGGATATAATAAAGAAATGTTATTGAACATAAATGGAAACAGAAAGTTAAAAATACGTGATTTCATATTACAAGCGCCTGTGGGAAGAACAAAAAAGTGTTGGATTTTAAACAATGTTGTCTGAATTTCCTACTAATACCATAGTTACAAGATGATCAAGATGTGCCACATTTTATATAGAAATATATTTTTTTTCTTCGTTGCCTTGTCTTGTCAGCTTGTATTTACTATGAATAAATGCATTTGGTATTTTGGACTTGTCCTTCATAATAGCATATCCTGTTTAAATCATATGGATTTCTATTTTAAATTCTGTGTTAAAAATTGAAAACTGAAATGCAACCCAAATTGTATCTATTCACTCATCAGAATATTTTTCTATTATTAAAATGTATCAAGATAGATCTTGGTAAAATAAATTACTATATTTCGCATTCAAATTTGGAAAGCAAGAAATATTTAGTAAATTCAGAATTTGTGTAGGCAAACTTCAAATTGAAACAGGGCATCATAGAAAGGTACAAAGAGAGGGAAGGGTCTGTATTAATAATATTGATTCGGAGTATCATTTCATATAAATTATTCATTTTCAAATAGATATATAAACACCATTTTGATAATGTAAAACAAAATTTTGAAACTTTTGATAAACTAAAAAGTCCTTTAAATCGAATTAAATCCTTTATAATGCACCTCATTTTCTAGAATAGAGGACACTGTATACTAATAAAAAATTACATTTGTTGTATGTCCTTTGCATTGTATGTATGTTCGAGTGATTATGTCGCAATGTGTATAAATCTTCACCATTCACTAACAACCAAGCAATAGAAAAAAAATAAATAAAACAAGACTCATTTGTCTCGATTATTTTAAGAATTCAAATTAAATTGGACAAACAATGATAAAACTCATGCCCCAAAGCATGTGTTGTCTACTAACTTGGATTTCAGATCCACAAAAAAACACAAAGTAAAAAATGAGTGTGTATTCATACACCATTTTTATTCCAATTTTCTATCACCTTAAGGCCAGATATTTTGTAAAGAATCACCCAATGCACATTGCAGCCAAATTTGCTTCCAAAAGTTTCAAATGTTTCAGTTAGGAATAATTGTGAAATGTTTTTCATGTAGAGCCCTATGTTAAATTTGTCCTCATGATCATCTTGGATTTCTGATTGTCAGAGAAAAAAGATAATTTTCTAAGGGACCATCCAACGATTACTCATAGTTTCTGAGATAAATTACTTTTTTATAGTTGTTGTGTAGCGGTGGCCATCTTAGATTTCCGATGAACAAAACAAAACTTGTTAAGAAGGTCATATATGACACATTCCTACATAATAACATGTAAATTGTTCATCCCATGTGTAATTTCAGAGAAGATTTTGAAATTTCAGCATCAGAAAAAATTGGTAGTAGCAGCCATATTGAATTTCTGAATCAAATGAAAAACATGTAATGTTAAGAATCACCCAAGTAACATTTCTACCATGTTTGGTTCTAATTGGGCCTGTGGTTAGTAAAAAATAGATTTACATGTTTATGGACGAAGATGGATGCTAAGTGATGGCAATAGCTATCTTTTGTGTTAATACTTAAAAACCATAACTTGTAAAATAATGTATTGTATTTTTTCTATTAAAAAACTACAGACAATATTCTTATTAGTGTCATAAGTTTGATGAAAATCCAAAAATATTTTAAAAGAGAAAGAGTGTTTTTAAATGAATAAATAGGGTAATTTGCAAGAGTTGACATATTTCTGTCATAATAGTGTAATTGCAATGAGTTGTTTCTTGGATATGTTCTTGTATACCAAGGATTAGTATATCAAACACAATAAATCGAACAAAATCTAATTTTATTTCTAGTATGAAGGCCTTCTTTCGCTTTGTGAACAAATGAGCGATTTATCGATTGGGAATAATCTCATTAGGACATGCACAGGTGCATGTGACTGACTTTCCCGTCGTAAATGTTCATGTTGATGAATTATCGTCTGCTCGAATTTGGCAGCATAAATTGAGAGCGACATATTCAGCAAACGTAACTATATATATCCGTCTTCCAATCAAAGAATACTACCGTATTTGTAATCTTAGACAGATCAGAATAGAAATAAATCATGAAAGCCAGAATGGGCTTTGAGCTTTAACGTGATTTTGCGGATATTAGTAAGTTAGTAAAACATACTAATATCCGCCAACCCATGTTAAAACTCAAAGCACATTCTGGCTTCCATGATTTATTTCTTAATTAGATTATGTTAACTTTTCCATGTGATGGAACATAAACAAGTTCCTTGTGTATGGATAATGTCATATTCACAACAATAAACATCAATTGTTTGGAGTGATCATTGGTACCCTCTTGCGATGCATTTTGTCTGACCCTATCCATTCATCCTGTCCCAACCCATGAACTGCATTTCCAACATCAAATGGTGTTGCCCCCGTTTTTGTACATTGAGTGGCGATTGATATTGGTGGAATTGTTGACCATTACTGTTTTAACTTTCTTTTCATAGTCATCTTCTTCTGTTTTCCTTCACGGCCATTATCCAAATGCCACCTTTCAACCATCAATGTTTGGCTGTGAGCTTAATTCTCATCCACGGCCAATTAAAACGCTCAACAATTACTCAATTTACGTTAACCAGCAATCACTCACTTATTTATTCTATTGTAATGAGGGAATACTCGTAAAAAACGTACTTCTTGGATCATGATCAACGGACTATCCTTGGATATCATGTTGTTTTGCTATAATAGACACTACACTTAAGTACAATGGACAGGAAGTAAACAGGTATTGTGTGATTCCAATATCTTTGATGTAAACGAATCATTGAAGCTTGGATATAGTCATTTTTTCTGGATCTTCAAATACATTATCATGTGTTATATGATTCAATTACATATTATATGAAAATGTAGGTCTATAAGTTATATCTAAATCAAAAGATTGGCAAGCCAAACTATGTAGATGTCTTTCAGAGCATGAAATCCAAAGATCCAAATGAGGATAGACGAAATTAGATAATGTTACTTATACATGAGAGAGATGAACCTTAGTTTGAATAATAATTACATATGTGTTAATGTAAGGTACAGTACACCGTATATTGTTCTGTATGACAAATCCATTACTTCGACATAAGGCGTTTGATTACCAAAACGAAAAAACTAATACACAAAAGTCAGAGTTTGTAGCAAATTTTTAGCACCGATATCAATATGTTCGTTGTATTTTATACGAAAATAGTGTTGCTCATGCAAGCAAATCATAAATGATATGGCTTCCTTGTATTATTATCTTTGGGGAAGGTTCTATGAGAACTGCTTCTTTCTACGAAATCCATTAACATTAGCGTTGACAGTAGTTTGTGTTCATATATAGACAAATACCCGTAATGTATTTTTCGTCGGAGTCCGTGTTGCTCACCTGATAAGTTATTTATGTTGCGCATCCTCGTTATTTTTATTGTGCCAAATGTTACCTCTTTATCTGTGTTGTTCATTCTTGTTTGCCCATTCCGTATTCTCTAACATTTATTTACAGGTAGTGTCCAGGTTGGTTGCATTTTTTGTACCCAGTATGAGAGAAAGTAAATGTAGAAAACATATAATACGAGTCAGCAATGATATCGATAATGTTTTCCGACAATACGCATGTGCGAAGTACAGTACATTATATCAGGAATGATAAATAGCCAATGAAAGGCATCAAATTAGAATGTTTTTTATTATCTTCTGGTCCATCTTGGTATACAATTGTAATGATAATACTGTCTTCTTGGTATTTTGTGTTCATGGAAACTATTTATCTCAGGATCAAACAGGAAAAATGCACCAAATAGATTTCATCAAGTAAATATACAATAGACAAAATAGTTACAAATGATAATAAAAAACCACTAACTCATATTGAAAAACTTAAATAAAAAAAAATAATAATATCTGCTTCTATGTGTAAGTTTGGCTGCAAGGTTGACACTAAGTTTAACCTGTACATTTCAATGAAATCGAATGTGTTGCAATTTCGTGCTTTTACGTCAATTCACTAAGTAAAGCAAATCTCCGATAGATGTCAAATACACTGTTATTTAGAATAAGGGTAATTACAAAATTACCGAACTCCGAGCAAACAATTGCTTACAAAAGAATAAGACACGTCTGTTACAATTTTAAAAGCTTACGGAGATGATTATTTTTAAATTAATTGCTGGAATTTTCACTATATTGATTACTTATTAATTTCACTACAATTTCAACTTGTATGTAATAAGCACTGATTTTACTTACTATTTTAAGGGAGTAAGTGATGTTTTCTTTCGTTGTAATGCTCTTTGATTTAGCTTTGAAATGAATGCCAACAATTTACATTGCATAATAAGTGTAATAAAGTCGATTTAAGAAAAGACAATGTAAACATCAATTGGGACATTTTAATGATAACGAATGTATAGACAAATACCCCGAGTTCTAAATCTCTTTCTGATGGGGTTCGTGTTCCTCGTCATTGTTTTATTCTGTGTTGTGTGTCATCATCGTTCTTGGACTTGAGTCCAATATGTTTCGTCTTTCTAAATTGTCCACCCTTAGCTACACCTTCGGTTTTCTCTAACGTTTTCTGACGGATATTTTCCAGATTTATGACACTTTGAACTAGTAAAATTATAAAAACAATGTCGTCAAAGTAGATAGATGGTTGACTTTTGTAATTGTCTCTTCTTCTTGTAAATGGATATATAAATAGTAATAGTGAATCACTTCTTTTCATCACGGTCCTGTATAAATATATGAAATAACCCAGGCGTGATATCAGTGAATTGTCCATAGCATAGGCATCCTCGAAAAATAGTATGGGATTTGATCAAGTCAGCGAAGGACATCAAATTAGAGAGTATTTTATAACCTTACGATTTTTGTGTTCAGTTTTAAAGATAATATTTTCTCCTTGGTATTCTATTCTTTATTCATTTAGATGATTTATCTTATTATCAAATTGGGCATTATACGTGAAATAGCTTTGATCATGTATACATACAACAGAAACGATTTGCAAATAATTTAAAAAAAATCGCTTCCTCGTGTTGAAAAAGTATTTAAATATTATCTGGGTATATGTATGAGTTTAGAACTAGGTTTAGTTGCAGGTTTTATTTGTAGATTAGCCATGTTTATGTTTTCGTCTCTACAATGTTTGATATGTACAGATGATTTACCGCCTGTTTAACTAATGTTGGTGTTTTTTGTTGCTTATTGCATGCTACAATATAAATTTATCCTGTAAGCTTACTATGCAAGGGCCAGTAGCAATTATTCAAATTTCTTGAAACGTCATCTTTATCTGAGAAACTGGCTACTGGACCAGGTCTATAAAAAGATTCGCCTTATTAGATCACTTAAAAAGTTTATATTCCGATACCAAGATCTTGTCGAAAAATATCATGTCTCTGCAGAGACGATAATAAACGATAAGGATTAAGTAATTGTGGCTTAGACATGACGTCATTCAACATCCCATTTTAAATCAAATTGTGTAAGATGACCGTTTAGTTAAATCGTTCTGCAGAGACGATAACAAACGATGGATTATCATAAAGTACTGTGTTGACTACTATTATACCTACTTTGTCCCAGTATTGTTAAAAATACTCTTATAGTGACAACCAGAAACTTTTAACCATAATGGAAGCGGGAGGTTTGGCGCGATAAAATCTGATTCAACCCACCATTTCTTTTGAAATGTCTGTACCAAGTCAGAGCCATTGTGGTTTTCTCAGTTTGTCGGTTGTTGACTAATTTGTCTGTTTGTTAAATTATGACTTTTTGCCTTTCCCTTTGGACGATTGCTCGGTGTTCGGTAATTTTGTTGTTACCCTTATTTGCACCTAATATAAAACAGTATGAATAAGAACACAAATTAAATGGGCTAGAAATGTAGCATGATGTAGCTTTGTTTGGTTTTTTTTTATTTTGTGTTGGTTTTTGTTTGTTTATTTATTTTATGTTTGTTTTTGTTTATTGTTTTTGTTTTTCCTCTTTTTTGAGGGGGAAGGGGGTGTAGGTTTCCATTTTACCTGTATAAATGATGACACAATTCTAAATATAGTGCAACATAGTAATATCAACGCTTTTAAGTTTATTGGTATAATGCCTTTTTCAGTGGCAAACACATTGTTTGAATTATTTCCATATTATCTATACACTATATTATTTCCATTATTTGACGATCCAAGTATTGTTTTATTCAATGTTGATCAGTTGTATATTTTAAGGTTATTTTACCCGTAATGTACCTGTGTATATGATGACATAATTCTAAATATATCATATTTAATGTTGATGCTGGTTTGAGTTTCCTTGTTCTATGCATGTAATACACTGAGGTCATAGTTCTATTTGTTTACATATATGTACAACATGTTACAATCGTATTAATTTATTATATGTGAGGTATTATAATACATGTAATACACCGATGTCATAGCTCTGTTTGATTACATTTATGTATAATATTTCACAATCGTATTAATTTATAATATGTGAGGTATTATAATACATTTAATACAACAATGTCATAGTTCTATTTGATTACATATATGTACAACATTTCACAATCGTATTAATTTATAAAATGTGAGGTATTAAGATACGTGTAATACACCGGGGGTATCGATGGCATAGTTCTGTTTTATTACATGTATCTGTACATTAAATTTCACTAGCACATTTATATTTATTGATGTACTACCGTATATGAGTAACATATCTATGTTATTTACTGTAGTAAGATCACTTCAATCGTCTTTATTATAATGTGGTCATTGTATAAACCATCACATCATTACATGTTCTATATTATTGTATTGTAGGTTTATTGATGACAGTTTTAATCTATAAGTAATTATTTACTTTTATTTCTTTTTCAGTGAGGAGTAAGTATTCTGTTCATTATAATTACTTTTTTATTTAATTATATCAACTTCACAATCACCTGTAAGGTAAGTACTTGTGTATCTAGTCTGTCCATTCATTTAACTATATTGATATATTATATTACTTTACACTTGTTGTTTCACAGTACCTTGTATTATATTACAGACATATATTTTGTATGTCAATCTTAAATTTAAAACAACTGACACCACATAATAATGTTTTACATGCAACCCCTGAATACGCTACTTAGGACCATTGTAATTGTCATTAAACGTTAAATATATCAATCGATCAATCGATCGATACAACCACCGGTCAATCGGCAAACCTCGGGTGAGTCCGCTTCCCTTCCTCAATCTCTCTGCTGTAATATGGTATTTGATATGCGTCTACGCATCACATATCTTCGCCGAAAGACCGTATCAGTTCAATCAAACATTACGCACTGCGAATAAGTTCTAAAATGGCGACAATAGATGAGTGTATCGAGCTTCCTTTGAAAAATCTTGGTCTTAGATGAAGGTACGGAAACAGCCGACATTGCGACGAATGAAAATATATTATTATTGGACGAATATTTGAAAGTGAAATTACTTTAATACCTCCTTCATTGAAGATTTCCGAAAGTAGTTCCACTGGGAGCTATCTTAATACGGACGAGGTTTGATGAAGGTACGGAATCAGCCGAAGTTGCGACTAGTGAACTACCGGTATACTATGTAGCTTTTATTCTGTAGATTTATCCGTCAAACTTGTTCTGTCCTTTGGTGTATATACATCATATAGATGCCCTCCTTTAATATGTACGTTAAAACTGTGTTGAATTTTATTCTTTACGAGCAGTGAAGGTGATTTTATTACAAAATATAAATAATACCACATTCACATTATTCCCTTGTCACATTGTGTTTTAGTCAGACATGATAGTGATCCATAGATCAGTAGACAGTTTTCATTTGAATACAACTAAAATAATATAAGTTAATGTGGTACCATTACATATACAGCTGCGTATACTTGAATAACTTAAAACATACAAAACAGTTTATAGATTTATCAAACTAGTAAGAAAAGTAATAATTGAAAATTCGGGTCTCATACTTGATCGTTCCTTTATATGCATATGCGAAACATGATTAAACATATATTCAAACTACCGAATCATTGAAAACGATCTACTCTAGAAATTTTCAAAAAAGTAGTTGATCAACAAATATCAAAATAAATAGATTTCAGATATATGCACCCTTTTGTATTCGGATCGACTCTCTACTGGTTTGGTCCTCAGTGTTGTATTCACGCAGTCATGTTAAGGTTGTTCATTAATTGAAAATCCATCAAAAAAAGTGTTTTTACTCTTTGGTTCAATACACTCGAAAATGCATTAATTTTACTCATTTAAGCCATCAACCAATACAATTATATGTGATCTACTCAAAATGAAAAACAATAATAATATTAGGAATCAATCACAAAGATCACGTGATCACATTAAAAAGAAAGTAGCATGGTGACTACTAAAACAGAAAAGAACAACGGCATAGCGATGATCAATACAAGTAGTGAAGGAACCGGCGGATTTGGGATATCTTATTCTTCAAGAAAAATGAGTGGGAAAGTGTTGCATTTCATTTAATTAAATGTGCGAACAGATTGAACGGCCAAATATGCAAGGAACCCACCTTTTCCGAGTTCTATGAGATTTTTCTTGCTACGTTCAATCCCTGTATTATTTGCCATACGTAAATATCGTATTTAATGATCAAGTCTGTTGACTGTTAAACAAATTGTCAAGATCAGTCTTCTATAGCATATTTTAAAATTAATTAAACAAATGCTAAAAAACGATTATTTTAAAACACTTTAAGGACGTACGGTGATTAAAAAGTTGAGGTTATTTGTAAATGTACTGAATCTAACAATAAACGTCACTCTCAAGGCGTCACGTGCCGTTGTCATTAGGTGATTGTCTTTAAGTGATGCGCCTTTGGGGGTTATTTAAATTTATTTCCGATTATTTGTCTTATTTCGAAAAAAAATAAATATATTTTTCAATATCATAACAAAAAAAAGTTTGAATTATTTTGTAAGGATTGGTCGAAACGCGGGTTACACGATGTGTACAACCCGATTGAGGTAATTTCTGCATGAACCGAACACAAATTGCGATCAACCTTTAATTAAATAAAATGAGTTTCTGCAATAATCATCAAAGGCAAACGATTGGAAAGCCAAATATTTTACCGGAAATCTCGGAAATTGTAAAATGTGAAGGAAAATATGAATACATTTTTGTATTGCGTTTGAAATAAAGACATACACAATCTTTGTTTAATTGGTGAAAGATGTTGATACTGTTTGTGTTTTTATTTTTTAAACTTTCAGCTTTATACTAAGCAATGCATTTCTTGGTATTAATGGTCGAACTATATCGTCGGACCAGTAGGGATATTTAGTCAATATTTAATGCTGCAGTAACTCGATTCATAACAAGGGGCCCGGGTACCTCAATGAGTTATTTCGTTGAATCTAACAACTCATACAAGCCTATCACCAATACGGCGTGTGTTCGAGTCTAACTTTTTATATTACAAAAAGGGTGCAATCGACTCGCAGCCGCAAGTGATAAAGTTTACCAGTTGCTTGCGGTTCATAACAGGACGTTTGCTTACCTACATTTATAATGTCTAAATGACGCTGTGGAAGACTTGGACAAGTAAAACTTTGAAATTGTGTTTAATACTTGATGAGTTATTATGAGGCTCTGCTGCTGTAGGTTGTTTGATCAAGAAGTACATCACTACTGTTTATTCCTGACCTCGTTTGATTATTATCATGTCAATCATGTCCTTTATTCGGATGAGGTAGAGTTCACAAAGGAGAATGTAGAGAAAAATTAAGTAATCTATCCGGATCCTTTAATTTTTCGTTCCCAAATTAATTCTAGATTGAGATATTTTGTTGATCGCATCTATACCGTTGTGTTTTAAATAAATTAAATCACATATATAGCTAGGTATGCTTCACGAACTGAGATACACCTCGATACTGACAGTGAGGACCAGTTAGGAACGATACCATACGACAACAGAGAATCTTTCTTCATTCATCACTTATCAACGGGTTTGTAGCAAGAGTAGCACGAAGAGTGGTAGATGTGGAGGAGGAACGACTTACCCTTCCGGGGAATAGGTGTTCACTCTAGTTTGATGCTGGGGTTCGTAGTGCTCTTTCTTTGGTTCTCTGTGTCATCTTTTGGACATTGTAATGTCTTTCATATTACTTCTTTTGTATCTGGAAAGTTTTCCCACACCCATATTTCTTCTTCTAGGTGTGGAACTATCCAACATGTGTAGTCTACGGAACCTTGATTGATATATATTCTTAATTTAATTCGTTCACGAATAGGTATCTAAAACGACAAATCACAAAAGTTTTCCTATCAGAAAAATCGAACCTTACATGTAATGTAATAAAAATTCATGACATTAAAATTTGAGTTTACTTTTACGTTGTAACTTTAGTTGATTTATATACATTATTTCTCAGTGATTTTAAATGGACAGAGGGTCACTCAAATACTTTCGAAGTTAGTATTGCCTTCAGTGTTTTGGATAAAAGCGATTTCTTAAATAACATTGCATTTTTTTAAGCTGACTGCAAAAAAAGAACAAAATCATACAGGGTTCGCACGGGTCATGGAATCCTGGAAAAGTCATGGGTTTTTGCTTCGTAAAATAACGGCCTTTAAGGGTATAGGCCTCGGTAACCCAAACATTTTTCCATAGTTCACTTCTTTTTTAATTTGGATCATTGAATATCTATGTCTAAATACATTATCGGCCAAAGTTTCAAGACATTTCTCCGTGCCATTTTCTCCATAGCACATCCTAAGTATAGCAAATTTGAGTGTATTCCCAACGCAAGATGGTAATACTAGTTTTGGAAGCTTCTAATAGATATACACATTTATTTCTGGCTTTAATACCATTTAAAGTGTTATTGTTGAATAATTATGAAATATCTATAGCATATATGAATCTCCTGTTTGGAGATAATCACGTGCAAAACAGTTGAAATTGGGAAAAAGGAGGGATGCCCTGAGATACCACCCTGGTATTAAAATCTGATATTAAAAAATCCTGACGATTAATTTCCACCAAAAAATATCAGAGTAAAGAATATACATTTAGACATCATAGCACTAAATTTTGCAAACTTTTACCGTCGGATTTTTTAAATATCTAAAATTATGTTTTTCATGGATGACGCCCAGAAAAAATGAAATTGTCAAGGAAGGTTATTACACACTCATCCTTTGCTGTTTCTTTATTTATGAGATTTAAAAAAATAGTTACCAATGACAAAAAGCTTTTGAATTATTATATTTGACATAGTGGCTGTCCAAATTATCAAATTACTGCAATTGTCTTTTTTTTTTATTTTCATGTCGGTTGGGGTAGGGGGAGGAGTGGTTGGAGGAGGACTCTACTTGATTAACTCATTGCAAAAATCCAGACAGTCACCCATGCTAAATTCCATCAAATTCTGTCCTCCAGTTGTATTCATTTGATTCTGGTTATTCTTTAGTTGTCTTAAGTAAAGATCTTTTTAGTAGGAGGGCAGAGGTGAGAGGATCAGAGATATTACATTGTTTTCCCAATCATAGCTTTCCATTTTTTAACTACCATAAAATTAATTTACACGTTACACAGTTATTTTCTCTCTGTTTTCTGAAATATGCATCTTTCTCAAACTGTCAGCAATCATATATTATAAGAATATAGGTTATTTTGAAAAAAAATTACATGTGAGAATTTGACATTTCACCTGCAAACTGAAGAAAGGATGTAAAATGTGCGAGTGAGATGGTGTGTTAACACAATACATACATTCGTTGTAAATATCCATTATTATTTATAGATGTATAAGAAATTCCACCAGCATGAAGTTGACTAACGAAATTAAGCATGGTATGCAAAAGTGGAATTATATTAAAATTAGACAAGGCAAAGCAAAAAATTACGATTTTCATATTCTGTAGTGACATGAGGGAACAATTACAGGTCTCCTAATAATTATATGAATGGCAAAACAGTGCAAACATGTTCATGGGGCAATTAAAATGTGCTTCATGAAACATACATCATACAGTTTCAATATCACTTCTGAAAACACTACATTTATTCCAACATTACACTTTCTTTTCAATATATTGATTTTTTCCTACCAATATATTTCAGTATTAAGTTTTTAAATGTGACCATTTTATTTGTATAAAGCATCAGCATTGATAAGTTATTTCCAGTCAAATAAACCAATTGTACTATAGTTTCATAATATCTAAGATTCTGGTGTATATATTAACTTTTTTTTTTTATTTGACAAACCCTTGAAATCCAATGGAAAAAAATGATTTTCACAGAAACATGTGTTACACTCCTGGCATTTTTGATTACATATTTAGAAGACAATTTTTGCTGGAAAGAGATATCTCAATAATATTTTGTGGGCACAAGAATATAATAATAACATCCTGTTATTATCAGTAATAAGATAAAAAAAAAAGGCAAGGAGCACATCTATAGAAAGGTAAAAGGAAAAGTAGTCATTTTTTAAACTGTGCATATCCAATATAAGCAATCTGTGTTGCCAAGAAGCTTATAATTGAGGGGATTATCAAACGCACAGATGACCATATATTTGAGAAGACACTGAAAATAGAGTTGTCTCCCATACCCCAGGCCTACTCCCTTAGAAGTCATGGAAAACTGTATTTTATTTGAATGGTCCTGGAAAATTATTATCTGAGCTGTAATCTTTATTAAATGTATTCAAACATCTAATATTAAGAAATTGTCCCGCTGTCTGTCGTAACTGTTTTCCTTTTGATGTACTTGATGCAAGGCTCCAGTTGCGGTAAAATAAGGATTTTATGTTCGCTTCTGTAAAATTATTATTTTACATATGCAACCGTATGCATAGACTGGTTTCCTAATGTACTACAGTTTACTGCATTAAACTTTGTTGCAATAGGAAACCAGATATTGGAAAACGTACTCTTGACTTGTAAAAATGCCAGGAAACTGCCATTTTCAAATCAAGTGGTTTGATAACCCTGAATATAAACAAATGGTTGGACAGGAGAAGCAGTGAGAGCAAAACAAAATGATGATTTTGTCAACAGGAATTTGATATTTCAAATATGGGTGAAACTGCCTTAAAATTCCCAAGAAGATCACTAAGCATACTGATTTGAAAACAAATGAATCCTCTTCCAATTTTTTAAGATCGTTTTCTTATGAGGTGTATATTTCCATATTTTTAAATTGACAGCTTTCACATACAGATAGAGCATTTTGTAGTTGTTTTACCACAAAATAGCTGGAAATGTTCCCTTTGATATTAAAAGGCTTGAAAAGCCAGAATATAAGTGTCTGTCTCAAACACAAAAGAAATTTAAAGCATGATTTAATGTGTGTAGAATGAATATTGACTTCAGTGCTATGGTAAAGAATGCACTTAACAATCACATAAACTCAACAAACTCTCTGAACTCTTAAAAAAAGCAGCAAACAATTTGAGGCTGTTAAAGTGGATCACTAATAAACAAGTGGAACCAGCCAGTGTCCAGCCAACACACAATATTTGGAGGAGTCTTTGGAGGAGGCAACAACAGATGTGATTAAAGTTGTACAGATATTGTGCAGATTTTTCAGGGCATATTCACAGACGGCATGATAGCAAAAACATGGTCATTGGAGAACAGAAGGCACGTTATTTTGCAGTCTTTGGAATCTATCAATATTTGCTGGAATGGAATCAATCGAAAGAGAGAAGAACGATATGCTCTCTTTTATGATGAATCTCTAAATTAGCAACTTAAAAAACAAACAGCTGACCATTGAAGTAATGCTAGACTTTAGTTAAATTTCAATAGAAAACTGATCACTTCCATTTTGATGGTAGTTCATGTCACTTTGGTATAAACAATGTGTACTCAATTTTGCTTTAAATGGTTACTAAGAGTGGTGATCATGATAGATACTTTCTTATATACTCTACAAAGGTTAGAACATGATAGATAGTATCATTACTGAGGGTTTTGCTTATAGTCGTTGACTGTTTTGCTTAAAGTTGGTCCTGGAAAAACTAAAAAATATCATGGAAAAGTCGTGTAATTTGCTAACAAAAAACTTGTATGAACCCTGAATTCATAGTCTATCATCATTATTAACTAGTGATGTCAAATCGATTAAAACCTAATAATCGGTTACTCGGTCAGGTTTCCGATCAAGTACCCGGTTACTCGGTAGAAAATTTATTTTGTTCGGTTTACAAATGGTACAGCTTGGTTCAATGACACTTCTGTTTTCTTCCTTTCTTTTCATTATTTCACTGTTTTATATTTCAACTCTAATTGTAATGATTCAATTAAATGATAACAAGTTTAAAAATATAAATTTATTATGTACAACACAGTACAAATTATTTACATACGAGGTTATGTCATGTGACATTCATGATTGTTATTCGGTCATTGTGGCACAGAGTTTTTGCTAAGGAAAATAATGTTGTCGATGCAAGAAGATGAGAGTATGTTGCGAAGCTTCGTAACAATCACACCTTTCAAGTCATTACATCGTTTGAAAAACTTCCAAACTTTAGATGTAGGAGGTGGCATTTTCACAGCCTTATCTCTCGAAATTCAATACAAACACACTTTTAATAGTTCAATACTTTAAATTCGAATTGTGTTCATACCAGTTTAATCACTTTGCTTCAATAACATTGTTAAACCTACAAGCTAGTGTTTTGCCGGTGGAATAAACAGATCAGAGATCAATTCCTATTTAATTGACCAATAATTGTTATGCAAACATGTGCCAAGCGCTGCTTTATGTGTACTATTCCTATTATATCTAACATTAATTATGTATTGTCCTGAAAATTTTATCATTATTTTCATAAACAAAGTGTTCCGAGTAACCGAATATCGATTTTGGTATTCGATAATCGGACGTTCGAGCGAGTAACCGGTTAACCATCACTAATATTAACACAATTACGAAAAATATATCTACTATCATTTAAAGCAACTCTGATCCGTTTTATTTTTAGAAAACGAACAGCTTATGTTTTTTTTAATAGTTATAATATCAACTTCAAAAGCTGGTCACTTATTTGACAAATGATTTAAGGAAAATAACTAATATTAAGAATATATTTCGTAATATTAATAGATGTGGTTTTACAAGTTCAATGTTATAGGTCTTTTGTAAGTGTGTGATTTTCCCTATGCATTCACACTTGTATATATTATGTATGCCACACTGAACAAGATATGATTCCCTGTATATGTAATGTAATTTCTGGATATTCCAAGAATTATTTCCCGTGCATTCAATAGTGGAGTAATACCATAAATCATTAAAAAAAAGTTGTTTAACAGCAAACCAAACATCTTGAACGAAGTTATAATTTCAAAATAGACTTAACAGATTTTCTATTTATAAATATGTGTTTGTATCTATAGTTATACATAATGACATTGAATAACTATCATGTCAACCTTCTACGGAAGTTTCTAACTCGTTTTCCCATTTTCTTGTGACAAGTAATAGGCTCTTGCCGATTCCTCTAAAAAAAATATTTTTTAAATATATTTACACAATTTGTTTTCTGCTTTAACATTTATAACTATTTTACACAATAGTCTGTCAAGTTTTATAGTTTTATCCATAATAATTTGATTCCAATTATTTTAAAGTGCACTAATAATAGTGGGATTCGTGTTACTCGATGTTTTATATAAACGTATGTTTTGTTGATCGTTGTTTGTCCTTTTGCACTTTTTTTCATTTGGCCATATGTTGTCTGTTCTTCGATATACGGATTCTGAGTTCCCCTTTGGTATCGTCAAGCTCTTCATACCATACCATTCTACAAAATTAATATTAACATTTTGAGTATCTACAAATTCATTAAATGTGTAATTTTTTTTTTAATAATCGATGATATAAAATCATTAATAACAAAGATAACATTTCACACTGTTACTTATAACAGCACATATTACCAATTATCTTTGTGAATGGGTTGAACAATATGGATTGAGTCAATACGGTATTTTAGTCACTAATGTCAGTATCCACTGATTTGAGTTCTGACAAAATACAAAATACATCGTTTCAGAATGTATTTATCTTCCCTTTCGCTACTTCCAAATACTTTTTTAATTAAGTGCAGTATATTGAACAAGGAAGTAAAGTAAAGTAAATACACATTCAGTGGCTCCAATGATTTATTGACACAATACATTTTCAATGCACAACGGGCTCCTTTTTTATATTGATTGCTAGTAATTTTGAGTTTATTATTTTCATTCTTCACATTCCAAATAAATGTCTAAGTTCTTAAAGATATTTAATATTTTACAATTTTTGTCTAGTACCTACTGGAGGTAGGATAAAAAAAATTTCTTAAATTGGTGCAAAGCGTTTCATTCACTCAAAATTAACTTAAGGATGCATTGTGTACGGACCAGCCCGTCAAACTTCCATCAAATCGCTTGATGCAAATCATCATCAAGCAATGATTACGACTAGAAACTTATCACTACAAACTTTCAGAATATAATCCGGTTGTGAGTTTATCTGTTGAAGCAAACGAGCCTTCACTGGAAAACAGACATATCAAACTAGGTGTGCAGTATTCAACCAAATTGAAGCATTATCTTGCAAATTTTATCATAACCAATCCAATTAAATAAAATCACCTATTGGAAATGTTGATATTAATTTAATGCAAAATCCACTTTTAATGTTGAACTTAGAACGGTAATATGGTAGCTTCAACAGCTGTTTTATACTGATGGTTCTAAGGATGGCGATAAGGTAGCTTTAACAGCTGCTTTATACTGATGGTTCTAAGGATGGGAATAGGGCAGCTTTAACAGCTGTTTTATACTGATGGTTCTAAGGATGGGGATAGGGGAGCCTTAGCAGCTGTTTTATACTGATGGTTCTAAGGATGGGGATAGGGTAGCTTTAACAGCTGTTTTATACTTATGGTTCTAAGGATGGGGATATGGTAGCTTTAACAGATGTTTTACACTGATGGTTCTAATGATGGGGATGGGAAGCTTTAACAGCTGTTTTATATTGATGGTTCATCGGATGGGGATAGGGTAGCTTTAACAGCTGTTTTATACTAATGGTTGTAATGATGAGGATAGGGAAGCTTTGACATTTGTTTTATACTGATGGTACTAGCAATGGTTATAGCGTAGCTTCAACCGCTGTTTTATACTGGTGGTTCTAAGAATGGCAACAATGTAGCAAATGCAGCTGGTTTATACTGATGGTTCCAAGATTGTTGATATGGTAGCTTCAACAGCTGTTTTATACTGATGGTTCTGATGAGGATGATATGATTTGTTCGGTAATCCAACTACTCACCTCATTGAGCCATCCGGGCCCTCATATAAATATAACAAAAACATAAGCAACATACGATCAAAAGGTTGTCAACACACAGCTATATAAAATACATATCAACAAGAAAATAGCACATATACAACATACAATCACAGGTTGGCTGTACAAAACTGCATAATTATAGACGCATTGTTGACAATACAATATATATATGTATATTGACTGACAAGATATTATTGTTATTTTAGGGGAAGCAGGAGACAGAGGCATGACGGAGAAGCGTGATTATATTATACATGATTGATCGTGTTAATCGTCAACGAATAATGCCGGATATAACTCAAAGATTAACTTGTTTAGATACAAAATCATTCATTACTGTAAATATATTCTTTATATCATGCACAAATCCGTGTATTAATTACATAGAATAGCTTAAACTGAATGATGACATTAGAATATTCTAAAACTGTTATGTATTTTTGAATTGTGTTTTTTAATCGTTTCCGTATATAAGTATTGTCGTTTGAGATCCAGTGATCAGAAAAGAAGTGGTGGGGTTGATATCTCATTATCCGGTTTAAGTTCGCTACATCATTGTGCCTATACCAAGGGATGCAATGGATTTCCAAAGTTATATTGCGCAATTACTTGCAAACGTGAACAAAGCTAGCAACGATTAGCAATGAAATATGCACCAATTCAGATCATCTCAATAAGGCGCCATATTTACATTGCAAAATATATTGACAATATAAAACGAATATATGTATCGGAATCAGAGTCCCCTAGTCATAAGTAAAACTCGAATAAATAGATGATCTAGATATAAAACAGTACATACATAAAATAAATCACCAGATCATTCAACATGAGCTCCCACATAGATGTAATATTTTTTAGGGTTGTTTTTAATAAAATTGACCAGTTTATCTATAACTTACCCAGAAAACTTTGATCTCTCACTAAATTCACTATTAATTGCCTTAATGAAATTAAAACGCACGTGTATAAATAAAACAACATTGCTTTGTTTGTTACATGGAGTGTTCCCTGAACTCCAATATTCTTAAATCAACATATAATGCAAATAGCTGTTTTAGCAATTAAGTTGGGGCCACTTAAAGGTTGTTATTAATTTTTTTAAAAGTACTAAATAAGTGAAATATCACGTGCTATATTTAGTTAAAGTCCAATAAAAATTAAGTAAAATATGTTGGTGTAAGAAGACAAATTTACATAAAGAAAATAACAAAATTAATGAGAAATGAAATAATATATTTGTTGTAATGCATTTTTTACTTAAATTAATAATTAATAAGTAAACTATCACATGAAATATTTAGTTGATATCTACTGTAAAAGAAGTAAAATATATTGATTTGATAAAAGCAATTGAAATAAAGAAAATGACAAATGGATTAAAATATTTGTTGTAAATCAATTTAAAAAAAAAATTAATAAGTGAAATATCACATGCTATATTTAGTTAGAATCTAATAAAAAGGAAGTAAAATATTTTGATTGAAGAAGAAAAATTGAAATAAAACAAATGACAAATTTAATGAGAAATATAATAATATATTTTATGTAAGACTGATGTATGGACATTTTTATTTGAAGTAAACATACAACAAGAAAACAATCATAAATTATAATTCTAACAGAAATAATACACTTTAAAACAGTAAAAAGGTTTCGACCTTTCAACGGAAAGACAATGGACCATATTCTTAGAATGAATATATTATTAACTTATATTTTTAGATGTTAGTTTCTTCATATTCCATGTGTGTTTATATAGTTCTAGAGTTTGATATAAATATTCATTATTGTTGTTTTTTTTCCATATTTCATGTGTACTTTTTTTCATAGTTTTAAAGTTTAATATCAATATTCATTATTTTGTTTTAAAATTTGTTTTGTGCTTATATAGTTTTAAGGTTAAACATGAATATTCATTATCTTGTTTTCATATTTGAAGTGTGTTTATATAACATGTAGAATTAAGGCTAAATATAAATATGCATTGTTATGTTTTCATATTTGATGTGTGCTTATATAGTTTTATGGTTAAATATAAATATGCATTGCTATGTTTTTATATTTCACGTGTGCTTATATAGTATAAACATTCATTGTTATGTGATTCCATTTATATGGATAGAGCAAAAATAGAATCATATTTACCTTTAATTTACCTCTGATAATGCCGATAATTCACCCTTTATTCCCTCTTAAGATGAAACAACAACTAGACGAATTGTGTTGAAATACACACATAGCGTATTGTCTGCAGAAATACGTATTACGTGTACAACATTAGTCAATTGGAGAGCTGATTTAATAAGAATGGAATATAATGATGAAATATCAAATATATATAACATGTTTTATCTTAAGGTATCCTTTCATGTGTTTAACTATAAAGACAAATAAAATCGAAATCGACACCCTCCAAACAGAAATGTATTCCCAAAAAGATTAAATGTACAAGATGAACTCAAAACATTATCCGGTTTAAGCCTGCCATATTCCTGTGCCTGTACCAAGTGATGCAATGGATTTCCAAAGTTATATATCTTGTTTTTAATGTCCAATAAGATAAGTTGAGAAGATAGGTGGTTGTTTATTTAGTTGATATTGGTGAAATAGATGACCTATCAGTGCTTAACTTTCCAGTCATAATTGTATCATAAATGATGAATTTTGGAGTGTAAAATCTTATAAGGAGGTACATATTGCACAATTACTTGCAAGCATGAACAAAGCTCAAAACAACGATTAGCAATGAAATAAGCACCAATTCAGATCATCTCAATAAGGCGCCATATTTACATTGCAAAATATATTGACAATATAAAACGAATATTTGTATCGGAATCAGAGTCCCCCAGTCATAAGTAAAACTCGAATAAATAGATGATCTAGATATAAAACAGTACATACATAAAATAAATCATTAGATCATTCAACATGAGCTCCCACACAGATGTAATATTTTTAGGGTTGTTTTTAATACTATAGACCAGTTTATCTATAACTGACCCAGAAAAATTTGATCTCTCACTAAATTCACTATCAATTGCCTTAGTGAAATTAAAACGCACGTGTATAAATAAAACAACATTGCTTTGTTTGTTACATGGAGTGTTCCCTGAACTCCAATATTCTTAAATCAACATATAATACAAATTACTGTTTTAGCAATTAAGTTGGGGCCACTTAAAGGTTGTTATTCATTTTTCAAAAAGTACTAAATAAGTGAAATATCACGTGCTATATTTAGTTAAAATCCAATAAAAATGAAGTAAAATATGTTGGTGTAAGAAGACAAATTTACATAAAGAAAATAACAAAATTAATGAGAAATGCAATAATATATTTGTTGTAATGCATTTTTTATTTAAATTAATAATTAATAAGTAAAATATCACATGAAATATTTAGCTGATATCTACTGTAAAAGAAGCAAAATATATTGATTTAATAAAAGCAATTGGAATAAAGAAAATGACAAATGGAATAATATATTTGTTGTAAATTAATTAAAAAAAAAAAATTAATAAGTGAAATATCATATGCTATATTTAGTTAGAATCTAATGAAAAGGAAGTAAATATTTTGATTGAAGCAGAAAAATTGAAATAAAACAAATGACAAATTTAATGAGAAATATAATAATATATTTTATGTAAGACTGATGTATGGACATTTTTATTTGAAGTAAACATACAACAAGAAAACAATCATAAATTAAAATTCTAACAGAAATAATACACTTTAAAACAGTAAAAAAAGGCTTCGACCTTTCAACGGAAAGACAATGGACCATATTCTTAGAATGAATATATTATTAACTTATATTTTTAGATGTTAGTTTCTTCATATTCCATGTATGTCTATATAGTTCTAGAGTTTGATATAAATATTCATTATTGTTTTTTTTTTTCATATTTCATGTGTGCTTTTTTTCATAGTTTTAAAGTTTAATATAAATATTCATTATTTGTTTTCATATTTGATGTGTGCTTATATAGTTTTAAGGTTAAATATGAATATTCCTTATCATGTTTTGATATTTGAAGTGTGCTTATATAACATGTAGAATTAAGGCTAAATATAAATATGCATTGCTATGTTTTCATATTTGATGTGTGCTTATATAGTTTTATGGTTAAATATAAATATGCATTGCTATGTTTTTATATTTCACGTGTGCTTATATAGTATAAACATTCATTGTTATGTGATTCCATTTATATGGATAGAGCAAAATAGAATCATATTTACCTTTAATTTACCTCTGATAATGCCGATAATTCACCCTTTATTCCCTCTTAAGATGTAACAACAACTAGACGAATTGTGTTGAAATACACACATAGCGTATTGTCTGCAGAAATACGTATTACGTGTACAACATTAGTCAATTGGAGAGCTGATTTAATAAGAATCGAAGATAATGATGAAACATCAAATATATATAACATGTTTTATCTTAAAGTATCCTTTCATGTGTTTAACTCTAAAGACAAACAAAATCGAAATATACCTCCTCCAAACAGAAATGTATTCCCAAAAAGATTAAATGTACAAGATGAACTCAAAACATTATCCGGTTTAAGCATGCCATATTCTTGTGCCTGTACCAAGTGATGCAATGGATTTCCAAAGTTATATATCTTGTTTTTTATGTTCAATAAGATAAGTTGAGAAGATAGGTGGGTGTTTATTTAGTTGATATTGGTGAAATAGATGACCTATAAGTGCTTAACTTGCCAGTCATAATTGTATCATTAATTGTGAATTTTGGGGTGTAAAGTCTTACAAGGAGGTACATATTGCACATTTACTTGCAAACATTAGCAAAGCCAAAAACAAAGATTAGGAATGAAATATGCACCAATTCAGATCATCTCAATAAGGCGCCATATTGTCATTGCAAAATATATTGACAATATAAAGCGAAAATATGTATCGGAATCAGAGTCCCCCCGTCATAAATAAAACTCAAATAAATAGATGATCAGGAAATAAAACAGTACATATATAAAATAAATCACCAGATCGTTCAACATGAGGTCCCACATACATGTAATATATGTTAGGGTTCTTTTTTTAATACTATAGACCGGTTTATCTATAATTGACCCAGCAAACATTGATCTCTCACTTAATTCACTATCAATTTCCATAATGAAAATAAAACGCACGTGTATCAATAAAGCAACATTGATTTGTTTGATACATGGAGTGTTCCCTGAACGCCAATATACTTAACACAACATATAGTGTAAATTTCTGTTTTAGCAATTAAGTTGGGGCCACTTAAAGGTTGTTATTCAATTTTAAAAGTACTAAATAAGTGAAATATCACGTGCTATATTTAGTTAAAATCCACTAAAAATGAAGTAAAATATGTTGGTGTAAGAAGACAAATTAACGTAAAGAAAATAACAAAATTAATGAGAAATGAAATAATCTAGTTGTTGTAATGTAAGTAATGTAATTTTCAAAAAAAAAAAATTAATGAGTAAAATATCACATGCTATACTTAGTTGAAATCTGCTGAACAAGAAGGAAACTATATTGATTTAAGAAGAAAAATTTAAATAAAGAAAATGACAAAATTAATGAGAAATGGAATAACATATTTGTTGTAGTTTAATTTTCAAAAAAAAAAATTAATAAGTGAAAGACCACCTGCTATATTTAGCTAGAATCTAATGAAGAGGAAGTAAAATATTTTGATTGTAGAAGAAAAATTGAAATAAACTAAATGACAAATTTAATGAGAAATGAAATAATATATTTGATGTAAGACTGAGGTATGGACATTTTTATTTGAAGTAAACATACAAAAAGAAAATTATCATCAATTAAAATTTTAACAGAAATTAGAATCATACCATGGATCTTACGAATTAACTTATTTAAACCAACGAGTCCGAAGGATGAGTTGGTTTAAATAAGTTCACGAGTAAGATCCATGGTATATATAGTTTGTAACAGAAATTACATGACTGACAAAAGGGTGTTCTCTTCGACGTCCGCGTTAACTATGGAATAACATGTATATCTTAATATTAAGCCATGCCTTAAGCTCCTCCCACTTCCATGGAAGCATAACTATTATTGTCATGTGATGTCAAAATCATGGGATAAAATCAATATCTTCATGGTAGACAAAGGTTTGTAAAAGTTCACTATGCTTAAGTTGAATACTGCATAAAAACATCAAAGGCAAAATGCATCTTTATGTTACAATACACTTTAAAACAGTAAAACAGGTTTCGACCATTCAAAGGAAAGACAATGGACAATATTCTTAGAATGAAAATATTATTAAATTCTATTTTTAAATGTTATTTTCTTCATATTCCATGTGTGCTTATATAGTTGTAGAGTTTGATAAAAATATTAATTATTTGTTTTCCATATTTCTTGTGTGTTTTTGTTTTTTTTTTTTTATAGTTTTAAGGTTTAGCATAAATATTCATTATTATGTTTTCATATTTGATGTGTGCTTATATAGTTTTCAGGTTACACATAAATATTCATTATTATGTTTTCATATTTCATGTGTGCTTATATACATTGAAGTTTTAAGGTTAAAGGGGCATTATCTGTCAAATCGTAGAATTTGTTTACCCATAAAACCTATCAGATATGATTAATGCCTTAATAAAACGTGTTTCTGTAACTTATGAATGTTATGAAATGTACGCGCATCGGGGAAAAAACCTGCAACTGCTCGTGTTTTGAGATCGATCAAGAAATGGACGTCATCTTATTAATTATCGACATTGTTTACGAAGTTTGTCGAATCGTCATTAAATCGGTACAACAATGCACTTATTTCTTATTTTTTGTGAATCTGCTTTTAGTCGGTGTTAATTACGGACAAAGAACCATGAAAGTTGGCAGTTAATAAGCGACAAAATACAAATTATCCGTTTTTACCTGTCACTGGTAAGGTTAATTGCATAAGGAAAAACGAAGTCAAATTATTTGCTTGCAAGCAAATAAGTAATCGATGGTAATTTTCTTTCTCAAAAGGCAGGAAGTGATCGATAAGCTGTTTAATGTGAAATATTTACCTTTATTTCATCATTTGAAAGCTATTTACCAATTTCCAAAGCATATAATTGTTTGGTCAAAATAGTAGCTAATGCCCCTTTAAATATAAATATTCATTGTTATGTTTTCGTATTTGATGTGTGTTTATATAGTTTTAAGGTTGAATATTGCTATGTTTTTATATTTCACGTGTGCTTATATAGTAAAAACATTCATTGTTGTGTTTCGTTTTTTATGTGATTCCAATTATATCGATAAAGCAAAAATTTACCTTTGATTTACCTGTGATTATGCAGATAATTCACCCTTTATTCCCTTTCAAGATGTAACAACAACTAGATGAATTGTGTTAAAATACACAAATAACGAATTGTCCGCAGAAATACTTATTACTTGTACAACATTAGTCAATTGGAGAGCTGATTTAATAAGAATCGAAGATAATGATGAAACATCAAATATATATAACATGTTTTATCTTAAAGTATACTTTCATGTGTTTAACTATAAAGACAAACACAATCGAAATCGACACTCTCGAAGTAGAAATGTATTCCCAAGAAGATTAAATGTACAGGATGAACTCAAAACATCAGTGGTGATAGGCAATCATTACATAGGTAGTTGTAAATCAAACTATCATACGATCACTGGCAAGACGGCCCCCAAATGACCTGAATGCATTGCTAATTTACTTATTATACAGTTATTTCATGTCTGTTCAGGGAACAGTAAAAACTATTGACCCGAGGTGCTGCGGATGACTTGAGAACTGTTAAATGCACATAACCACAAATCCACTGAAGATGATAATGTCAGCATACCATACCATTAAAAAATTGGGGCACACCATTGTTTTGAAAAACAATACAGCATTTTGTTGA
This sequence comes from Gigantidas platifrons, assembly GCA_002080005.1. NCBI lineage: Eukaryota > Metazoa > Mollusca > Bivalvia > Mytilida > Modiolidae > Gigantidas > Gigantidas platifrons. Next base: position 568,124 of record MJUT01049301.1, on the reverse strand, counting down.
CTGGATGGTCACTGGTGCGCTTGACAGGAATGACGCACTGCGTATCGTTCTCGGGCATGGAACAGTTCGCGATCGGAGGTAGGGGAATAGTCAACTGTTTCACTCCGCCGGCTATTTTTTTTATTTTCTTCTAATCAGTTAAAAATATAGCATATGAAAAATAATTACTATAAATTAATAATGGCTACTGCAATCCAGCAAATCAGGTGAAATCAAACAGAAATACAAATATCAATAAAAGAGACAAAACTTTCAATACGGAGAGACAAAAAAATAACAGTCAAATATAAAATCGTACAATACAAATAATCCAACACTTATTGATTATTTTGTGTTTGTGCCAACAGTTTTCGGCTGTACCGTTGCACAAACTCCAAAGAAAGCACAGTCCTAATACTGGATTTCTTATTACAAACTCACTGCGGAGTAAAACCCTGTTAAGTAAATAATACATAGGTATATGTCTAATAATTTGTGACATATAAAGTCCAGTAATTGTAAACAAATCCAGGTTAATATCATATAATATGTCGTTTGTTTGACCTAAACTTACTGGTAATTTGAACCTGTTTTGGTATATCGATAAAAGTATTAACCAACTCTGCCAGAAATGTTTAGACACCAAAGACTCCATTAGAAGGTACATGCTGTATTCAGTGATTTCCGAAAAGCCTCACATTAAATTTTACATAATTTATGTTAAACATATTCTAAGCCATTGCGAAATATAATAAAATAACGTGTATACCTAGTTCTCCTAAGTCACTGTGCAATATAGGACAATTACGTGAATATCAAGCTCTCCCAAGTCACTGTGCAATATCAAACAATCATGTTTATAACAATTTCTCTGAAGTCACTGTACAATATCAGACCAACACAAGTATATACCAATTTCTCCTAAGTCACTGTACAATATCAAACCAACATAAGTGTATATCAATTTCTCCTATGTCACTGTACAATATCAGACAAACACAAGTGTATACCAATTTTTCCTAATACACTGTACAATATCAGACCAACACAACTGTATATCAATTTCTCCTAAGTCACTGTATAATTTCAGACCAACACAAGTGCATGCCAATTTATCCTTAGTCACTGTGCAATATCAGACCAACATAAGTGTATACCAATTTATCCTAAGTCACTGTGCAATATCAGACCAACATAAGTGTATACCAATTTCTCCTAAGTCATTGTACTATATCAGACCAACACAAGTGTATACCAATTTATCCTAAGTCACTGTACAATATCAGACCAACACAAATGTATACCAATTTCTCCTAAGTCACTGTATAATATCAGATCAACACAAGTGTATGCCAATTTCTACTAAGTCACTGTACAATATCAGACCAACATAAGTGCATTCCAATTTCTCCTAAGTCACTGTACAATATCTGTCCAGCACAAGTGTATACCATTTTCTGCAATGCCACTGTACAATATAAGACCAACAGAAGTGTATACCATTTTCTCCTGTCACTGAACAATATCAGACCAACACACGTGTATATCAAGTTCTCTTAATTCATTTTGGAAGCTCAAACATTGACATTAACTACAACTTGTCTTTCTTCACTTTGTACGATAAGGTAATGTACAAATACGGCTTTCTTACATGTCGATTGTTTGTTTGTTAGAAGGTGTTTAACACCACTTTCAATAATATTCCAGTTATATCGTGGAATTGAGTTTTATTGGTGGGGGAAACCGGAGGACCAGTGGAAAACCATCGACCTGTCGCAAGTCACTGACAAACTTTATCACAAAATGATGTCACCTCGCCCTGATCGAGATTCTAACACACAACATCAGTGGTGATAGGCACAGGTGCAAGAGGTAGTTGTAAATCAAACTATCATACGATCACGCCCACGACACCCCCTGCCTTCCTACGAGGTGGACATCAATATTTGAGACCTACCCGAGGAGACGTGTTTTCCGGATAGCTCGACAGACGAAATCAACCAGTTTTCTAGTTGATAAAACATTTCTATTTACCATATTTCCTCCCAAAATCAACCAGTTTCCAAGCTGAAACAACATTTGTACTAACAATAATCATTACATCCCAAGGGGTCGCCAGGTGTCCAAGATTAAATATTAGACGATGTGAAAGGAAAGTTTTAAACTGTATGTTGCACAATTTTATTTGTACATACTAATTCCTTCTTCCTGGATCGAACAATGTATCTAAAAGTACATGGAATAATAATCAACTCGTTGATGGCGGCCAGTATTAGGCAGAATCATTAGGTGGGTAAATATGGTTTTCCAACACACTATGTCACAATGGGCACAACTTAAATATCTATAAAAAAAACAAAAAAAAAACAACGTTACAATCAATTTGAAATATTAACATAATAACAAAATTAAACTTGTTCATATAGCTTGTTAAGAAATATAGTGTAACTTGTCTAAACCGATTCTTATTGGGACCAACCTTTGTGTGTGTGCAGAATAGACTAGTGTTCAGCGTAACAGGCTATGTTAACAAAGATTTCCTACATCACTAATTTTTACTTTATTCAGACTTCGGTTGAGCGAAATAATAATGTGTGACAAAGGTCTGTCTTGATCTGTTATTTCCTCTGTAATAAACTATAACAACACCATACACAGCAGAAAATTAAAAACTTACATATACAGGCAAAAGATGTACAGCTGAACAAAGTATAAACACAAATTTACTTCACGAACTGTATAAGAATATTAATGTTAAAAAATGAAGGTCAATCATAATAAATCCATTGTTCCCGCAGGGAAGGGAGTTTGCCATTTTCTTTTTTCTCTCCTCACTTTTATGATACAGAAATGAAAGTCCTCAATGATAACAAAGAGGAAAACCTCCTATACGTTGACCCAATATCTTCACATTATAGCTGCTTAGACAACGATAGACATATTTTCTTTTAAAGTATTTGCTAAAAAAAAAAAAAACACAGAAGACCTGCTGATCAGAGGAAAACTTCACCTCTTAACTAAAATACACGACTGGTCTATCTTTCCCAACCCGTTTCCGTGTATAACTTATTAATAGAAACCAAACGGGTACCACCAGTTACAATTCTGGCGGTCTCTGTCTGAATGCGCTCTATTGTATTTATCAATGACACTGACTTATTGTCCCAAATGACATCTCCATATTCTAGTAATGGAAGAATGAAAGACATATAAATCTCTTCTAGTGTTTTTCTGTCAAGAATAAACTTAAATTTTCTCAGAATATTAACTCTAGTATACGCCTTTTTTGATATCATATCTATATGCTTTCCCCAGGTCCCGTCATCAGATATGGTAAGTCCAAGGTGTTTATGCTCCTTCACAGAGGAGATAATATTATTGTCCATCACAAGTGGTGGATGAAATGGTCTGTTAGTCTTCCTAGAAATTTTCAATGTTTCTGTTTTCTGTGGATTGAACTTAACTAACCATTTCATAGACCAGTCGTGTATTTTAGTTAAGTTTCAGTTCAATGTGTCCGCTGTATCTAAAGGGTCATCTACGATTAAGTAAAGACTTGTGTCATCCGCAAATAAATTAACAGACGAGTTAATGTCAGCAACTATATCATTTATGTAAATAATGAAGAGCAGAGGACCCAGAAATGATCTCTGGGGGACTCCCGCATGGATATTTTCCCAATCCGAAGTACAGCCATTTATAACTACCCTTTGTTTCCTATTTGATAAATAACTATCAATCCAAGCAATTAATTGTCCATTAATACCTATAGATCTCAGTCTCCTAAGCAGTCCCCTATACCATACCCTGTCAAACGGTTTACTGATATCGCAAAATATTACCATTAATTCTTTCCCTTTATCTAAAGCATTCCCAAATTCATTCGCTGGTTAACTGCCGAATCGACAGGGGTAAATCCAGACTGATTAGAGGATATGATTTCATTTTCTAACAAATAATTGTAGATGTGCTTATATACACAACGTTCCATGACCTTTCCCACTACACTTAAAAGCGAAATCTGACGATTTTTTAAATTACTGGGATTGTCCTTCTTGAAGATCGGTGTTACATTAGCTGCCTTCCACATCGATGGGAAACTACATGAAGTAAGGGACGAATTAAAAAGTTTACACAAAGGATATTTTAGTATGAACGAGGCTTCTCTTAGAAGTCGCGGATTAATCATATCTGCTCCAGTAGCCTTAGTAGTGTCTATAATTTTTAACATGTCTTCTACATCATTCTCGGTTATAACAATTTGTTCAAGTCCGTCAGTCTGGATATTTGGTATGGCTGGTGGTGAATGTTGGGTGTCGTCTAACTGGATCTGTGAACAGAAAAAGTCATTGAACAGATCAGATTTTGCTATGTCGTTAAATACTAATTATCCATCAAGTTCAATTGGTGGTATGGATCGACTATTGTCGGAATTTCCAACTAGACGTTTTACTAGAGTCCACCAGTTTTTACTACCAGATTTTTCTGAATTGATTTTTTCAGATATACTAGAATAATATGACGCCTTTGCATTTGTAATAAGTTTATTACACTTGTTCCTAGCCAATCTGAATTGAGCCCAGTGGCCAGGTATGTTTGACCGTTTGGCTCTCCTATGGAGTCTATTTTTTCGACGTATACATTTTTTAATATTAGATGTTAACCAGGGTGGGTTATCTTTCCTAACAGTAATAATTCTGTTAGGAATGTTAGCATCAGATGCCTGAATAACTTCACGGGTTATATTACTAACAATATTGTCAATATCATCGTCCACAAATAGGACATCCCAATCGACAGCAGATAGTTGCTGTCTATTCGACTCGTAATCACCCCTGCTATATGAATAAACTTTCCGCTTAAAAGATGTTTGGGGTATACGAGGGTGATTGAGTAAACCTAGAGTAGGCATATGATATCGTATCTGGTCAAGTAGTGGTGGACCTACCTCAGCGTACATAACACAATGGGGATTACTTACTAATAATAAGTCTAACAATGATGAACTGTGTTCAGTCATGTACGTGGGTTCAGTAATTAACTGGTGTAGGCTAAACTGGATTAAAATATTATCAATCTTAACTGTATTATTACTAAGTTGATTTACATTAAATTCTCCTCTGATTATAGCATCACAGTTACTATTTAATGCAAGGTCTAATGAATGTTCAATGTCGTCCCAAACCTGTTGAGAACTATTAGGTGGAATGTAGAATGTTCGGTACAGATATTTCTTATTCCTAAGTTTTACTTCAAGCCAGATACATACAACAATACCAACCTGCAAATCGTTGCTGGTGACACAATTAATATCATCCTTGACGTAGACAATGACACCCCCTCCCATTCGGTCTATTCTATCCCTTCGAAATGGAGCCTTGTATGCAGGTATTTTTAGATTGTCAGTAGTAATATCTGGTTTTAACCAGCCCTCAATAAATGTTAAAATATCATGACATGAGTATTCTGCGACTACCATGTCCAGTTTGGGGATAATACTCTGAATATTAAGTTGTAGGAAGGAAAATGATGTAGTCATGAGATTACTTATACTGGATGATATCGAACTAGCACTACTCAGGCTACTAGAGGAATCGGAAGGGAGCGGACCGGGGTTTATTTCTATCCCAGATATGATCACCAATAAACATAATACGAAAAATAAGTAATCTCTAATATCAAGAGACAATACGGTGCTCTCGGTGCCAATAGTCGAATCTTCTCGGTAAGACGTTTCCTCTTTTACAATACTACTTGGCGAAGAATGGCCAGTAGTGAAAACAATAAGGGTTAAGGGTAGCGCTCGTGAACCATAATACGTGAAAAGATACTCACAAAATATATCAAAACGGTTCAATCTCTTACTCTTCTTAGCAGTGATCGAGGCAAAATAATGTCGACCGGTACTCTCTCTATGCTGGTTTATATCGATTCCCATCAAGTATAACCCGTGTTCTGCATGTAATACATGAGAGAGTCCATGGTACGGTCAACAGTCAAAACGTAGTGATTCACCTTAAAGTGGATGTAGGTTTGCGTGGAGAAAAAGAAAGGATAGTTTAGACAAGAACAAAAACAACGGTCCATAAAAAATGGATAATAAAAGTGTGACTAAGGACAATCAACATATCAAGTGGGTGAAAACAGATACCAGTAGTCGGATTAATTATAAAAGCCCTACATTCAGGAGGAACAAAAATAAAGAAGTGGATTATGGGTACCTTGATTTGTTACGTGAAATACACTAGGACAATTCAATCTTGAATTCAATACGCAAAAAAAACAAAACAAAACGAAAAAAAAGAACCCTTACATATGTATATGTCAAAGTTTTTTTTTCCTTTTGTTTTTTTTTTTTGAGTCCCAAATACTATCAATTTAAACAGTATAATCAAGATGCAACAAATATATACACAAAAATTAATGACAAGAAACATCGAGATAAACAAATACGACATATAAAACAAAAGATACAGTATACACACATATATATATATACAATGATACACGACAAGTGAAGGTCGACATATTACGGAATATGAGCTAATATTCAATATATTGAACTTTTGAATTGGTGGCTTATGTAAGACCTCCATGCCTTTCCATTTACTAATTTAAAGGAATTTTATAGCTCGCTATGAATAATATAATCAATTAATATAATCATGCCATATCAGCCAGGTATGAGTATAATTATACCGACACACATGAAACTAGAAAACACAACTACTTTTTCATGTTCATATTTTGGATGATTTACTAGACTCCCCTTAATACTTATAACACGGCATGATAAATAAATAATATAGACAAGACACAATGTACAATGATTTAATACTAACTATTGCAAATAAACCAGTTAACGGTTATTTTGTTATGAATTTCTTAATTTTCATATGTTTCTTTGTATGTGAAGTCGATTACTAAGATATGGATTAATTTTGTCAGTAAAAGTTGCTACAATTAATGTTTTTCAAACTGGAATCTACCTTTGTGTAAGGTCATGCGATAATTTTAAGATTTACCTCTTCCCGACGAAACAAAATGTGGGTCCACCTGGCTTATATTTAAGACTTCCATACATTTCCATTTACTAATTTATAAAGGGAATTTGATAGCTCGCTATGAATAATATAATCGATTAATACATAGGTGACCCATAACATATCAGCCAGGTATGAGTATAATTATACCGACACACATGAAACTAGAAAACACAACTATTTTTCATGTTCATATTTTGGATGATTTACTAGACTCTCCTTGGGAAGGTCAATACTTATAACACTGCATGATAAGTGAATAATATAGACAAGACACAATGTACAATGATTTAATACTAACTATTGCAAATAAACCAGTTCACGGTTATTTTGTTATGAATTTCTTAATTTTCATATGTTTCTTTGTGTGTGAAGTCGATTTCTCATATAGGCATTCATTTTGTCAGTAAAAGTTGTTACAATTAATGTTTTTCAAACTGAAATCTACCTTTGTGTAAGGTCATGCGAATATTTTAAGCTTGACTTCTTCCCGACCTTAGTTTAACCAATGACGAGCAAGTTTTCAATAGTGAAGAATTTCGATTGGCTGAATACCAGACAATGATATTACATTTACCGTTAATGTAAAGGTTACTACAATAATAATATCGTAGTAAAGTTACTCAACCGTAAGGTCAAGTAGACATATACACGGTTGTGAACAGAACAATAATAATGTTGACTATTATATTGTAACAGTGGCCTATTAATATGTTAAAAATTAAATCAATCAGTTGAAGACAATATATACATAATATGATTTCAAAAAAGGTCAAGTCAGGGGAAACATATATTCTAAGACTGTCAGCTAATTGTAATACAATGGCTAAAAATTAAGCGGCGGAACAAAATGTGGATCCACCTGCCTTGCTACGAACAAAAAGTCATCTTTTGTGCTGACATTGTGTACTGTTCCTTCTTTGTCTTTTAATAGTATTTTACCATTTGTTGTCCAAAGGTTACTGATTTTTTCCCTCTTAAGTAGTTGTCTAGCATGGTAACAGATTTTGCTCCGAGTTATTGTCAGATCTTCATTTATATTACACTTTGTTGTGGCCAGGTAACTTTTTTAGGTTTTTACCACACTTAAGAATTCTGAATTTAATCTTTGAATCAGACAAGCGGACGATTATTTGTCGAGGTTTGCTCTCTGCGATGGCTTGGGCGTCCAGTTTACCAACTCGATGAGATCGAATAACATCGGATTCGTCGTACTCCTTGTCTATATCGGATATGAGCTTTCTGATTTTTTTTAGTTGTGTCGCCTTTGTCTGGATTTTCAGCTATACCCGATATTATAATCAAACTTCGGCGTCCATACTGTTCGAGTGCATCGACGTCGTTTTTCAATCGTGTATTTTCCTTTTCGAGATTTTCAATTTTGGCTAATAGTGGAGCAGTTTTTTCATGGATGATTTGTGCAATGGCATTAAGCATGGTCGCCTTCACGGCGTCAGCAATCTTTTGTATGTCTTCAGTAGAGATTGCAACCTGTTGAGGAATCTGAATATCGGTCATAAGGAACTGTTGTTCAGTATCCATATCTATGCTGGGTTTATTAGGGATGCTCATAGCTACTTTTTTGTTTCTTGTAGTCTTCTCTTTCTGGAGGAGTTGGGATGCTGGTTCTAAATAAACGTTGATTAGGTGTTGCTGGTGGACTGGACATTAGACTTATATAATGTTACTGAGAAGATATGTTTGTTCAGTATGAATAATATGGAACGATGTTTGTATATCAAATTGTAAACAATGTCAATGTAAGCAATGCAAATACCTGTGTGTACCTGTGTGTAAAGTACTGGTATTGAATACAGTTCACCGTTCGAACATTCTTCCGAAAATCACAAATAGTGTAGTCACTTTACATCAAAATAAGTTCGTAATTCTCAAAAATTCCATCCACTCATAATTCACAGAATTCATTGTACAAACTTCTGGTAACCACGAGAAAAGCTAAATCATAGATTTTTACATTTTTTTCTGCTTCGAAAAATATCAACTGCCTATCTTCCGGGCATGCGTGCAAACATTCGAATGTTTGAAATGATGTCCTAACGATATATCGATTTTCTTGATAAAATATCTCAAAATAGCTTGAAATTTCATCAAGCGTTATCTCCCTTGTACCATGTTTTCCTCGGTAAAAATATTGCTGTACATTTTTTCATCGTTATTCTATAGAATACACATTAATGATGTTTTTAACGTTCAATCAGCAGAACAAGAGAACAAGCATACAAACGAAGTCATGTGGGTAAAAAGGGGAGCACTGGGATTGGCTTACTGACACATGTATATCATTACGACTACTAAACATTCGAATACTTTTACTTTGTAACGGGCGACAACGACCACTTCTAAAAAGTTGTTACTTATTATGAGTAAAACATAAATATCTAATTTAGTGCGCAAAAACTATCTAAGTCTTTGGGAGCAAGTAAACGGAAAGTCGTAGATACTATAGCCAAAATGGGCTATGGTCACCTATGGGTTAAGGTCACCTATGGGCTAAGGTCACCTATAGGCTAAGGTCATATATGGGCTAAGGTCATCTATGCGTGAGGGAGATTGAACTTAGTTTTAATAGTAACTGTAAATTTCAAACAAATTGATCTTAAAAATCACTCTGTGCTGAAGCACTGTTTAATGTCTAATGAGTAGATGATACCTTCTGGGATTAATAATTCACGAGCAGAGATATCGAGATATAGGTGTTCTGTGTTCTCTTTTACTTGATAGGAGCGTGACATTCTCTAAACACATGGTCCTCATTGATTACACTCTCTATTGATTGATTGATTACCTGATTGATTGATTATTGTTCAACGTTCAGCGAGCATTATTTTAGATATATTCAGGACGAGAACAAGTTATTATAAAAACTATTTAGAAATGAGGGAAGGGATAGGTCAACCTGATCAACAACTTTTGACTGCAATTGAAAAAGTATGGAGAGTTAGGTAGGGACAAATAGGAAATTGTTTTTGTAGCGGCTAAAATACACCTACACTTTTTCGAATTCTACAAAAGACGTCATTAGCGTACAGAGAGCGTGGCACTCTCAGAGCACGTTACACACAACGTTCTAAGGGCTGGTTGTAGTTGAATATTTATTTTCGGCAAGCAAAACCAGCGGACGTTCGGTTTAAAGACGTTGTACGACGTATCGGAGAAATAAAGCTCAATATTTCTATTCTTTATTGTTCCCTTGACTGAAAATCTAAAGAAATCAAATTAACAAAAGATCGAACAAAGCGAACTAAAATTACTTTTTGTAGAGCGAGTGAGTGAGTGATGGGTGTTTAACGCCAAATGCCCAATTTGTCAGCTATATCATGGATAAGGCATGTTGCTTTCGATGAGATGATAATGATATCTGCTTTGTACTATATCGGCACCCTTAGTTGGATTTTTATACTGCTAGCTCACTGAAACATCAGTTCGCTGGTAGACATGTGGTGTCGCTCCAGTCGGGTACATTATCCCGATTCCGAGCCAACCAGTCTTTGCTGTTTAATGCTGCATGCATAGCGGAGAAGCAACAAATATCAATTTTAAGAATATTTGGTTTGACCCTACCGGTGCTCGAACCCATGATCTATCATATTTTAGGCGGGTACATTTTTAGAAGTTATTCAATTATTATAAAATAGCGGTTGTATACTTCTGAGTTAATAATGTATATGTATCTTAAACTGTGTTGATAAAATATAAAAAGTGCACGAATGATACTTGGGAGATTTGTTTTTTAATACTTCATTCAAAACTGTGTCATTATAATAAAACGTCAGATAGTTTTTTTTCATAAAATTTAAAACTATCAATAATATTTTAATTTAATGCTAAAATTCAAATATTGAATTAATATTTATGTGCACAGGAATAAATTACTACACAAGAATAGATCCTGTCATTCTCTGTAAGGATCAAAGAGCCTCTTATAGTCGCTCTAGAAATACAAGAAAAAATAAAGGTGCTTGCTTTGATGTATAATGAGGGATTCACCTCACTAAAACATAGAATCTATGTTGAAGGTAACAAAAATAAATACGGTTGCCATTGTAACCAAAATTGCTATTTATCTCCATTTCACAAGGAAAAAACAAAAATATAGGTATTGAAAAGGCAATTTTTCATGAATTCTTTTATTACATATACTGTTGTCTTTCTTTTACTTCTTTTCACTTCATTTGTTAAAGGCTTCATATCTCTTAGTTTTCTTATATTTCGACCAGAAAAAATTGGCATGCTGGAACATAAAATGCACTGTCTGTTTTGTAGTGTCCGTCCCCCTTTCTGCTATCATGTTCAAGTCTGAGGTTATCATCTTCAGATGTCATTGAAAACCAATAAAAATCATGCAAATGTATACATACCTATCTATCGAGAGTTGTTATAGCTTTTGTATTGGACAATTTGACTCATGAATTAAAATTGGTGGATTTGTATGTGTTGATATTTCAAATTTTTTTAACAATCTATGACAAATTTTACATTTTCTTTTCTTTCAAATTGATAAAGGATGTTATATAAATCTAGAATGGGTTCAATGCAACAGGACATTCAAATGAATAAATTTGGTCATGTTTTAAGTTCCAGATTTGAAATAAATATAGATCTTAGTGCAGGAGAAGAAGGGGGACGGCACTACAGTTCTGGTGGGACGGACACTACAGTTGTATTTCTGTAAAACATTCTCGCTTGAAAGAGAAATTTTTACCATTCAAGTTAAATGGTTTTTGGTTTAAGCTAATGTATAGCATATACTTAAGGAAAGATTGTAAGAACTGTTGTGTCAGTTTTACTGAGGGGGGACAGACACTACAGATTTTTTCGGAAAATTCAGACTGCTTTTCAACACATTACTTTAATTTTATTACTTTTTAATTTCAATCAAATTAAGTTTTTTTTTCATAAAAATCAGTCATCAAGTTGATTTTAATACCAATATTTCAAATTCTATCTTTCTATAAAGCAAAAAAAGCCAAGTAGAAAAAGTATTATCTAAAAATTGAAAATTTGTTACATGTCTATTTATTTTTTTAAATTTGTTTTTGACAAGATCAAGCTTTCAAACATGATTTAGGTTTCCATGACTGAAAAAGTACTGGTCAATTTTAGAATTGACCACTGATTTTTTAGCACATAATACCATTATTACTTCTAAATTTACTTAAGAAAATAGACAATTTTCTTGATGATGATTTGTTACAATGTTTTTTGCTATTTTTTCAGCACTCATTAACTCATAATTCGGTCAAATCTTGGCCAATTTCAAATATTTTTTTGCGCTTGATAGGTTTTCTTAAGAAGCAAATGTTGCTTATAGCTATTTGATAACTGACCCTGCGAATATCATACTAATTGCATATAACATGTGAAAAAAAAGTTTGTCATTTTACTGTGAAATTACCGTTACTGTAAAACCTCGATACTTTACCTTGTGATGAAGAATGCATGTAGTTTTTTGTTTTGTTTTGTTTAGTTTTTGTTTTTTCATTGAAAAAATGTCAGACATGGGTATTTAAGATGAATATTATAATTTGGGAAAATGGTCCATGTGACACAGAGTATAGTGCAAATATCGTGGAATGTTGTACGCTAACGTATGGTCCCTTCAATAATATTCAAATTAGCACCTAATTCACTGTTTAGCTTACTCAATTTATACCAAAATGAGAAATTCTACCAGATTCGTATTTGGTCTCAGCGTGGTTTTCGCCATGAACATGTGGTGCGAACCATTCAATCGACATGTGTCTCTAGAAACAGGAATTATATGAAATCTTATCTCACAATTATTGTTTTTAAAGTTCAATTTGTTTGCTTAATTTAAAGTTCGTTGTATGTTTCGATTCATAGGTGATGAGGATGGCACTTTGTAAATCTGTGAGAGCCGATAATATTTCGCTGGTTCAGGCTATTCTACAGCATATTAAGATTGCAAGTAAGAAAGTATTTAAATATGAAAACAATTATTGTTGATAAGGTATAATGGTATATAAAGACTTGGCCTGTTGTTTCACATCATATTGCCGCTGAACTTTTTCTCGTCATGAATATGAATGACATACAATTGTGGATATCGAATTTCATGCACACGATGCATTTCTGCAATAACCATCATCGGGTACGGTCAGGCAAAAGGTTGCAAAACCAAATAGTTTTATAAACGTTAGAGAAAACCGAAGGAGGCAATGACGAATGAACAATCCAGAGACATAGACAACATTAGGCATACGAGACAGAACGAAGACAAACAAAACAAAAAACACAACTCATAAAGCTAAAACGATGGGCAACTTTCCACTTCCAGAAGACCAGTGATTAACAAAAGATAGGCAGTCCCTTCTACTTCTCATAAGACACACACCATGTTGCTCGTGCAGTCAAGTCGATTTGGACACCACAATGTATAACAATTTGACACTGGACATATTTAATTTAATCTTGGTGTTGCCGTGTCAATAAATGTCCCTAAATGTCATTCAGAAAAATATCAAGGCCACTGAAGGACGTGCATTATAGTAACAGTTTGAAAGAAGAGTTTGAAGATACCAAAGAGGTGACCAGAATCCGTAAATCGTAGAAGAACGTGACCAAAAGAAAAATTACAAAAGGACAAACAAAACATACACATAAAATTAAAGATTGATTCTAACATGACGTTCTTCATTGGCTATATAAATAATACAGTGATAAAATTTACGACATATTATAATTCGCTCATGCGTATTGACACACAAATTACAAACATAATTCCCCAGTGAATGTATGTATTCATACAGCACTGTGATGCATAACAAACATAAAAATGCCCGTATTGTTTTTACCTATATTTTTCCGGAATAAATACTTAAAGACAACCATCAATGGACTTTGACTTTTGACATTTAACATCTTCCGGAAGTCGTTTACAAGGAACGCTGATGACATTGAAAGACATGGTTACTGATTTTAAGATTTTGTGAGCATTTTTCTTGTTTAAGTTGCTACATTCAAAATGCCATTAAATTGGAATATCAGTAACTTCATAGCATCACACTATATTTATACATAAAAGAAAAACAACTGTAAACTGTAAAACATGAAGGTTAGTGAATTTTGTTATGAAATGCATTTCCATTAGCGACTTCCACTTAAAAAAAATTAGTTAGATTTTTCCTACTATAATAGAAATAATTCATGGAAGCCAGAGTTTGTATTACGTTTTAACATGGGTAACATTATTTTCGTTAACGCTCGGGATAAAATTTGAGCGAAAACAAACATCACCATCATCTTATCAAACATGTCTTATTCTCGCCATGCTATGGATGAAAAATTTATCTTTAGCAACCAACTGTCACTTACCGCATGTTTCAAAATCATCTACCGCCTTTAATCAATATGCTATACTTATGTTATACTTTATTTTTGTAGATGTCTCGGATAATTTCTTTAAAAAAAGAAAATATGATTATCATGGTGAGAATAACGTATTATACATGTTACAATTTTTTTGCAATTCACTTCCGTGATATAACTGAAATATTGATGAAAGTGGCGTTAATCACAATAATTCTAACTTCCTTGCAATTGATAGTCAAGACATAATTTCCTGTAACGGAATGTTAATCTTTTAATTGGTCAATTTATGTTTATATTATACGTACTTATATGATCAGTTGGTTCCGTCGTGGTTGTGATCGCATGGTAGTTAGATTAATAACTACCTATGTAATTAGTACATATCACGCCTAAATGTGTGAGTTCGATGGCGATGTGTACTCGATATAACAGTATGTGATAAAGTTTGTCGGTGACTTGCGACAGATCGGTATCTTCCTCTGGATACTCTGATTTTCCCCATCTATGACACTGACCGCAACTATATAACTGAAATATTGTTGAAAGTGGGGTTACGCGCCATAAACCAAACATACTTCATAAAAAACAATCGTTATTTCTATGATCACTATTATTTTCAGATTCACCTTTATTCATTGCTTGTCAATATGGTTACCCAGAAATTGTGTCTTTGCTCTGTGGATCCGGATTTCTTATAAATGTTGTAGATGAATATAACGGACACCACTGTTGGCTGCTGTAACAATTCATCCGCCTCCTCTTTTAAAATCAGATACCCACTGTAGAGTATATATTACTCAAGATCAGTAAGTATTGAGTATTTGTGCCTATACCATGTGTCACATGAATCATTTTTCCAAATGAATGGTATTTAGTTTTATATTCCCATTCCTTTCCTCTGTTGCATTGAAAATGAAGTGAGTGAGTGATTGTTGTTTAACGTCAATCTAGCATTTTATTTCAGCCATATCATGCCGGGAACAAGCTAATTTCAAGAAGATTATGATAAATTCCGCATTGTACTACACCAACACGTCGGCCTGAATTTTTATAGTGCTAGCTCACTGAAGCAACATTCAGGGGGATAGATCTGTCGCTCAACTCGGGCACATTATTATGATTCCGAGCCAACCCGTCCTTGCTCTTTCTCCTTAATATTGCATTCCTAGCGGGGAAGCAACAAACACCAATTTCATAGTCTTTGGTTTGACCCGATCAGGGCTCGAACACACGATCTACTGCACTCGAGGTGAGCACGATAACCATTACGCCATCGATGCGGTTATATTTAAAATCAAATAATACACTCCATCACAAAGAAATGGTCCATGTTTTATATTCTCCCTTGAAAAATTTGAATGAATGTATATGTTCTTGGTTTTCTCTACGGAGATTTGGCATTATGTGGTGGCCATCTTTGTTTATAATGGAACGCTAATTTGTTTACCTATATTTCCCTCTATATTTTCAATAACAGCTTTCGGTTTATCTGATGATTGTTTTTGAGTTGAATATGGCAATGTTGTCTTACATCGTCAGTCAATCTTTCGGTTTTCATTTACGTTTCTGTTGACATTAAGTAGAATTCCGTGAACATCTGATCAAATGTATCCATGTGTCACTTCGGTATGAACAATGACCGATTAGTCCATGCTGTATCTTCTGTGGTATGCAAATAAACACGTACATTCTCAACGAATCAAATGAAGGATATATTACAGTCAAATTTATTCTACACAAAAAAGTAAACTCTCATGTCCACCGATTCAATGGTCCTGTCGCAAATCACTGACAAACGTTATCACATAATGTTCTATCGAGTACATCTCAGCATGAACGGGTGTTCGAACTCACAACTTTAGTGGTGATAGGCACTTATTGCACAGGTAGTTGTAAATCTAGCTATCTTACGATCGCGACTATGACGGTCCCTCTCACAGATTAAAGGTACGCGGTAAAAATGTTAACCAATAATAATGTGACTATACCAATCAGTTAAGAGAATTTAAGCAATGATATCTGACAACTCATTATAATGCCACTTTTATGTAATTCTCGTTTTCATTGGTTACTATTTACAGCTAAACCTACAGTTGATATATCGTAATGTATTGTTCTAATAAGCTGCCATATTGAATTCTTTAAATCCAGCATTTATTTTTCATTTGACCACATATTTTACGCACATTTTTATATACATCTGATTCTTGTAAGAGAAATAATCAGTGACGGTCAATGATGAGACAATTCTACCTTCAAGTTCACATTTTCGTATTAGAAACTCGGCAAGTATCGTTTCTGACTGGAAAATGTCAACCCTCCAGTGGAATTGTCCTATCTCACATTCCAGACCACGACTATTAACATATCTTCCTTTGAAGTATAAGATATATATATATATATATGTAGACGTCAAAAATGACTCAATTAATCAATCTTGTTCTTATATCAGGCGAATTTGGGCGAACAGAAGGAAATTGTGATTTTATTGATTGAAAAGGGTGCTGATATTAACATTACTGAATCAGAATGCAGAATAACACCATTACACCAAGTATGTTTTGACGGAACTCTCGAAATAGTAAGAAATCTTCTAGATAACGGTGCCAACATAAACGCTAAAGACTCCAACGGATTGACACCACTTTTCTTCTGCCTACGTCTTAATCGTTTGGGAAGAAGATTATTTGTTGGTCAAACAGATTCTGATGGTCACCGTTCACAATCATATTTAAACAATATTGAGGAAGGAAACAAAATAATGAAATATCTCGTAGAACGGGGTGCCGATATAAACTGTAGAGATACCGAAGATCTATCTGTATTAGACCATGCAAATAAGGCATGTAAACCTTTCGGAACGTTTCTCTTGTTGAAATATGGAGACATGATTAGAAAGAACCGTCCGGAGATAATCCGATTTTATGATTGGCAAAAATTAATACTAGCAAACTTGGCAAATGCTCATTTCTGGAGACATCTCGTCAGACATACGAGTGTTTGTAGAAGAATATACC
Organism: Gigantidas platifrons; assembly: GCA_002080005.1. Classification (NCBI taxonomy): domain Eukaryota; kingdom Metazoa; phylum Mollusca; class Bivalvia; order Mytilida; family Modiolidae; genus Gigantidas; species Gigantidas platifrons. Next base: position 550,732 of record MJUT01049301.1, on the reverse strand, counting down.
TTCATTTGTTTGATCTATTTTATAAAGATATTGGAGGTGCTAAAATATTTGAACCGTTTTTTTCGATAAAACCAGATACAGAAATGCCCTTATCATTGAAGGATCAATGTCGAATTTGTATACGTAATACAATATCTACGTACACAGAACCAGGACTTCAATTTGAAAAATGTATAAACAGTTTATGTATTCCAAAGACACTTAAATCATTTCTAATGTTTGAAGAATTGGAACAATTTGTGAGTGTAAGAGACGACTTACCCTGAATAGCTTTGAATTAATGAGAATACTACGAACTTCTGTTCAGCTTTGAATCAATGATAAAACTCCAATATTTTTTTAGCTTTGAAACGATGAGAAAACTCATAATTTTTCCTTAGCTTTGAATGAATGATAAAACTCAGAGCTTTTTTTTAGCTTTGAACCGGTGAGAAAACTCGGAACCTTGCTTAGCTTTGAATCATTGAGAAAACTCGGAAGTTTTTCTTAGGCTTGAATCGATGAGAAAACTCCGAAGTTTTTTCTTAGCTTTGAATTAATGAGAATACTTAACTTTTTTAGCTTGGAATCAATGATAAAACTCGGAACTTTTGCTTAGCTTGAAATCAAAGATAAAACTTTGAATCTTTTTTAGCTTGGAATAAATGAGAAAACTGAACTATATTGGGGTTGAGATCAATGATAAAACTTGCACTTTTTCTTAGCTTGGAATCAATGATAACATTCTGAACTTTTTTTTTACCTTGGAATCACCGAATGAACTCTGAACTTTTTTTTAGCTTGGAATAAATGATAAAACACCAAACTGTTTTTCATAGGGAGCCTTCCATAGATGATTCCTCCTAGGTTTCGGTTTATTTGGCTAAGGGGTTTCAGAGGAGAAGATTAAAATATGAAAAGCTAACGGACGACAGACAAAGGACGACGAATGCCAAGTAATGGTAAAACGATTTTAAAGTTTCCGTGACAACTGAATAAAACTAAACACAACGAAACACATATTTCAGAAATTTGTAAATATTTTGAAAAGTTAATGTGTATGGAAGAAAAGATTAAATGTGAAAACAATATTTTATATCTATAAATATCATTTTATTAATAGGAACAAGTACCTAATTAATAAAAAATTATGTAAATGTAGTGTGAAATAGTAAAGCTTCTCAATTATATAGTGTGTTTATACTAAGTAAAGCAGCAGGGTATTAGTGAATTGGTGGGGTCTGTGTTGTGTTTATACTAAATAAAGCAGCAGGGTATTAGTGAATTGGCGGTGTCTGTGTTGTGTTTATACTAAATACAGCAGCAGGGTATTAATGAATTGGCGGTGTCTGTGTTGTGTTTATACTAAATAAAGCAGCAGGGTATTAGTGAATTGGTGGGGTCTGTGTTGTGTTTATACTAAATAAAGCAGCAGGGTATTAGTGAATTGGTGGGGTCTGTGTTGTGTTTATGCTAAATACAGCAGCAGGTTATTAGTGAATTGGTGGGGTCTGTGTTGTGTTTATGCTAAATACAGCAGCAGGGTATTAGTGAATTGGTGGTGTCTGTGTTGCTCATCGTTTTAGTTCTCTGTGCTATGTTTTCTGTTTTGTTTATCTTTGTCCTGAGTTTTGTTTGTCTAGTATTTCTCTGGATTGTCCATTCTTGACTGTCCCTTCGATTTTATCTACGGAATCATTGTAATCGTTAATTAATTACCTGGACACAGGTGTAATAAGACCTAATGACAATCAAATTTGATATTGATACACAATCATTTGCTGGTCAAATTTATCTACAGACTATTGTTAAATAATCTGTTTTTTTCAAATATTCGAATATTTAAAAAAATGAATTACTTCTTATCAACATAAAGAGAAATATAAGATGTATCCTTAATCAATTGAGGTGCTTAAGGAAAAAGGGGTAGGGTTTTGGTGCTTAACGCCACTACCAACAATATTTCAGTTATATGTTAGTGGTCAGTTTATTCGTGGGGAAACCTAGGTGTACTCTTAGAAAACTAGCGACCTGCCCCAAGTTACTTACGAATATTATTACATAAAGTTGCATCGAGTACACCTCGCCATGAGCTGGATTCGAACACACAACTCCAATGGTAATAAGCCCTGATTGCACAGTTAGTTGTAATTCCACCTACAATACGATCATGACCATGACAACCACCAGATACTAAGTAAAGTGTTATTTAAATTATTATGAAAAGAAAGATTAAAGAGTGATGGTAAACAATTACAACAATATCAACAAAACGAGCAATCACCTCTCGCCACAAACCATTGAATACACACAAAAAAGATTACGACATATATCCTTGGAAATCAAGGTCTTGTTTTGTAAAGTGTACAAAAATGCCGCGAGGATAACCAGGTTAATATGATCCAAATTCCCTTCTTGATAATGGTAACGGCAATACAGATATACACACACAACAACAAACCTGCACAGATTCGCTACCACTCAAAAACATAAACAAGGATAGTACAATGGTAGCGTCAGTGTATACTCGTAGGGTCTGTGATTGACAGCTTGGCTTTCTATTATCATATTTAAAATGTATGCAAAGTGTATTAAGAAAGAAAATAATTCTAAGCTCCTCTTCCAAACCAGATTTCCTCAGAAATAACATCACAATTATCTTGATCTAAGCTAATAATACCTGTTATAGTATTACATCTTTATATGTTCTCGACTGGTTTAAAATGTCGGGGTGTAAGATATCTTCATTTAGCTAAAATTCCAGCTTGCCATTTTTTCGCCTTTCACCGGTAACTCAGCTTCACATGTTGTGAGTTTATCTTTGGTTGCACGTATTGTAGCTTTGTATGAAACGAGGAACGAAAAACACATGATAATCCCTACAGTCACAATTCTGACATGCTAAGCAATAGGGTGTTTTATGTCGCGGAGAAAGTCGTCTGCGTGTTTGGTAATCGAGTCTGAGAATTTAAAACCGACACCGCATAAAAAAACGAAAACATATAAACTGCGTCAGTCATGTGGACAGAATCTCACGAATTTTATTTCCTGTTGTTTTTATTTTACTCAATTTTATTTAGAATAAAATTGTGTTTGTTTTAATTGATATTTAATATAAAATAAACTTGCATTCGAGTAACGTTATTACAGTTTTCTTGGTTTTTTGAATAATACAATACTAAGTATGCAATAATATAGTATAATTACGTGATGTTTTTCATATTGGTCTAGCTATAGGTCCGAAGCCTGTTGTATTGGCATGAGGCGCAGCCGCAGCCCAATACAGCAGTCCGAGGATCTATAGCTAGGCCAATATGAAAAACATCACGTAATGATACCTTTATTAATTAACCAGTCCAATATATTTCGGTACTTTTCCTTGCGAACGTCGAAACGTCTAGCGGGTTCCGATCTAGCTGTTAATGGACTGACTGGAATCGGGCCAATACGGAAAATATCCGTATTGGACCTCTTTTCGTGGCTACTTGTGTAAATGGTTCATATACGAACAGTTACCACTTTTTGTTGTTACTTGTTTTTTTGGGGATCCATGCGTGTGTCTATTTGTGCGAGGGTTTGATTCAACAAATGTATGGAAATTTATAATACAGCAAATTATGTTTCCATTGTCCCTGTATGTAGTATGTTTCCGCAATGATATAAGCTTTCGGTTATTTCTAATGCTTTACTGTGTTCGTACATTTGATCATATTTTATCATATACGAATATTGAGTTATCACCGGATTTTCAACATTAACAGCACGTCTTATGCCACTAGTGACACAGGAACTACTACTTGGTCTTCCGCAGCCTGAATTCATCCCTTGTTTGTAGCGGGGTTCGTGCTCAAACTTAAATTTTCCGTTTAGTGATTTGTGATCCCTTGGTTTTCTTGTCTTTTTGTTCTTGTTTAGGAGCGGAGAGGTTACTGCATTGCCAGTCAGTCATGGATTAGGTATTTTCAAGCATTGTTAGTTTGCTTGATTAAAACATTTAAGAAGGATAAATGACATATTGTTTTACATAGATAGATATACTGGTGGCACTCCTTGTGAATTCGGATAAAACCTATTATTCTTAAAATTGCAATTTACTGTTTCTTCGTTAAGCAAGCAGAATTAAAGAGAACGAGCAAAGATTGGTTAGCTCGGAATGATGATAATGTGTCCGAGTGGGGCGACATGTATATTTGTGGACTGTTGTTGCAGTGTGCTAGCACTATAACAATCCAACTAAGCGTGTTGGTCTAGTACAAAGTGGACCTCATCATCATCTCATTCAAAACTAACATGTTCTCGACATGATATAGCTGAACATATGCTGTGTTGGAGTTAAACACAATAACCCTAATCATTACCCGATTAATAATACATGTATGATATATGGAGCAGCAAAACTGCTTATTCTTTCGGAATTCATCCCTGTTTTTTCATTGGTAATTGTTGCTCAATTTTAGTTGTATGTGCTTGTCAACGTTGATTATCAACCGCATCGGTGGTGTAATGGTTAGCGTGCTCACCCTCGAGTGTGGTAGATCGAGTTTTCGAGTCCCAATCGGGTCAAACCAAAAACTATAAAATTGGTATTTGTTGCTTCTCCACTAAGCACGCAGCATTAAGAAGAAAGAACAAAGACTAGTTGGCTCGGAATCAGAATAATGTGTCCGAGTGAAACGACATGTTTACCCGTGGACTGTTGAATCAGTGAGATAGCTCTAAAAATTCAACTCCGCGTGTTGGTCTAGTAAAAAGCGGACCTCATCATCATCTCATTCAAAACTAACTTGTTCTCGCCATGATATAGCTGAAACTATACTGAGTTGGCGCTAAGCATCATAACCCTAATCATAACCCAAATTAATAACACGACGGGTATAATATGCTGTGTTGGAGTTAAACACAGAAACCATAATCATAGCTGCTTATTCTTTCGGAATTCATCCCCGTTTTTATTGATAAGTGTTGCTTAATTTTAGTTGTATGTGCTTCTGAACGTTGATTATCAACCGCATCGGTGGTGTAATGGTTAGCGTGCTCACCCTCGACTGTGGTAGATCGTGAGTTCGAGTCCCGATCGGGTAAAACCATAGGCTATAAAATTGGTATTTGTTGCTTCTCGTCTACGCACGCAGCATTAAGGAAAAAGAACAAAGACTGGTTGGCTCAGAATCAGGATAATGTGTCTGAGTGGGGCAACATTTATATCCATGGACTGTTGTTTCAGTGTGTTAGCACTATAAAAATCCAGCTAAGCGTGTTGGTCTAGTACAAAGCGGACCTCATCATCATCTCATCATCTCATTAAAAAATAACTTGTTCTCGCCATGATATATCTGAAAATATACTGAGTTGGTGCTAAGCATCATAACTCTAATCATAACCCAATTAATAACACGACGGGTATCATATATGTAGCAATAAAACTGCTTAACCTTTCCTCGGTTTATCTCCTTTTTTTATTGATCACTGCTGCTCCATTTTAGTTTTCTGTGTTAGTCAACGTCGATTGTTCTTTTGTCTTTCTCTTTTGGGGGTGGGGGGTGGGGGTTGGAGAGACATGTGTTTGTTTCCGTCATTAATATGATGATTTTTAAAGTCTTAGAATCTTGTCTGTTAAAACCTGGACACAATCGAATGGTTGAAATGATGTCCTGTAGATATAGAAATCAATCGAATTTGCTTGAAAAACTGTCTCAAAATAGCTTCAAATTTCATCAAGCGTTATCCCCCTTGTACCGTGTTTTTTTCACGACAAAAATAACTCTCTATTGTTCATCATTATTCCGTAGTATACAGCAGTACACGAGTACAAGAATACAAAAAGAAGCCATGTCGATTAAAATGGGAGCACTGGGGTTGGCTTACTGACGAATGTCTATCATTACGACTAGTAGACGGTGAGATAATCTTGTCTTTGCAACGGGCCAAAGCGATCACTTCTAACAAGTTTTTATTGATTAGGAGTCACACAAACGTAAGTATCTAATTTAGTGCGCACGACGCATGTTTGGAATTACATCCATCATAGTCAAAAGATGAGAAAGACAAAGACAAAATCTAGAAGTATTTGAGAGAAGCAAGTAAACCGAAAGAAATAGGACAGTCAAAATCTGCTAGGGTTACCTATACCTGAGGGTGGTTGATCTTTGTTTTAATAGTAACTGTAAATTGTAAAACAAATTTATCTTATAAATCATCATTCTGTGCTGAAGCACTGACTAATGATCAGTAGATGATAATATCTGTGATTAATAGTTCACAAGCAGAGATATCATCCAATTGATTCTAAAACAAATAATCTGAATTCTTTTTTAATTGCAAGGACCGTACGTAACATTCTCTACGCACCTGGTTCCCGTTTACTACCCTTTCTGTTGATTTATTAATTGATTGATTATTGTTCAACGTCCAGCGAGCATTATTGTAGCTATGTTCATGACGAGAACAAATTCAATCATATAGTTAAAACTATTTAGAAATGAGGGAAGGGATATAGGTCAACCTGGTCAACGACTTTTGACTGCAACTGAAAAAGTATGGAGAGATAGGTAGGGATGAAAATGGAAATATTGTTTGTGGCGGCTACAATATACCTGTACTTTTTAGAATTCTACAAAAGAACGTCTTTAGCGTGTAGAGAGCGTGGCGCTTTCCAAATACGTTACACACTACCCGTGCTAAGGGCTGGTTGTAGTTAAATATTTCTTTTCGTGATGCAAAAGCAGCAGACGTTAGTCTTAAAGTCGTTGTAAGACGTAGCGGAGAAATGAAGATCTATATTTCTATTCTTTGTTGTTCCCTTGGCTGAAAATCAAAAGGATAAAAATTAACAAACGGTTGGACAACACGACCTAAAATTACTGTGTAGAGAGTGTGAGAGAGTGAGTGTTGTTTAACACCAAATGGGCCCTTTTTCAACTACATCATGGCTAAAACATGTAATATTCGTTTAGATGATAATAATGTCAGCTTTGTACTTTACCAGCACCCTTAATTATATTTTTATAGTGCTAGCTCACTGAAGCAACAGTGCGCTGGTAGAAATGTCGTGGTGGTCGACTCTGACACATTATTCAGAATCCTAGCCAACCAGTCTTTGCTCTTTCTCCTTAATGCTGTGTGCTTAGCGGGGAAGCAACAAATATGAAATTTATGAGTCTTAGGGTTGATCCTACGGGATTCGAACTCACGATATCACGCACTCTTGGTGAGTACATTTTTAGAAGTTATTCAATTATTTGAAAATAGGGGGGTGTATACTTCTAAATTAATAATGTAAATGTATTTCAAATTGTGTTTATAAAATATGATCAGTGCACGAATTATAATGGGCATATTTTCTCCATACACGTATTTCAATTACAATATGCCGTTCTAATGAAACATCAGATAGTCCATTATTATTTAGATCTTGATGGAAAAATCTAGTGTTACGTGAAAAAAAAATATGAGAAAAACATATCATCGTTATAAAATTAGTATTTTTACAATGTCGAAAGGTAACAACACTATGGCCATTATTGTCTAGATCTTTAATTTTAAATGAAAATTAAAAAAAATAACAGATCAATTTTCACCGTTAGAAAATCAGTAGTTTTACAATGTTGAAGGGTAACAACACGACCCTTTACAATAGATTGTATTTGCAGATACATGATATCTTCGACAGTTCTTTAATTTTATTTTAAATACGGTTTAGTCTTTTGAAAATCAACCAAGTATAACAAATAAATAGTGCTGCTGTACTTCCTGATATAAAATAACAAAGGGGACATAACCAGATTTTTATTATGGTTGGGCGAGATTCACACGGATATTAACAGGTTTGTTTATATTTACTTTCAATCAGAAGATGTAGCTAGACGACAAACACAGTAAAGTTAAGAAATAAAAAAATGTACAAAGCAAATAAAAAAAAAATGTGTTACATATATACATTTACGCATCTACCTCAAAAGTATTGATCGAATGACTAGTATTAAAATAGTCAGTAGACTGTGACATGAACATATTAGTCTGGCGGTCAGACCTTCACAATTTGATTTTAATGTACCCTCCGAACACACACCTGAAACTTTCTGTATGTTATTTTCAATGTTTTTACTTTTATTTTAATCGGGTCGTCACCAATTCGTACCGCCCGTTTTTAAATATACATTTGTTTAGCGTAGGGGTATCTTCACGAAAAATAATGTCTTACTTACAAGATCGTTAAAATCCAATGTTGACTTTATCATTTGGTAAAAGCACATTTTTATGAATGTTTGAAGACTATAGATTGTCTTTAGAAAACAAAAATATTAATTTTATCTACATTTTTTTTGTATGTTAGTCATGTAATAACATTCTATAACAAGTAAGTGTTTTTCATATAAATTGTGACATGTAACTAACCAATATAACAATTCTGTATGAGATGAATTTTTATTTTAGTATTTTCTGAATACAATGCATCAATTTTACCCATTTAAATGTGAAGGTGTTCGATCAAACAGACACAGATAATGAAAAATCATTTAGAAAGTCCAGGCGAAAAAGTTGTAATTTTCCGGAAAAATACATTAACCGGTCGCGTACCGTATTTAGTGTTCTCGTCCTATTAAGTGGTCCGAACTTGCAAATTGCATATGCTTTAAAAGTTGCTTCAGAAAATTAGTTTTTGTGTTTTGGTGTTCTTGAGTTGTCAAAGAGTTGATATCAAGTCATTATTTCAGTATTTCTCAACAATAAGTTGTTATACTTTGGTTATTAATTTAATAGATATTATAATAAGAAAACCGTACTGGTGGTGGCGTGATTTTATTCCGAAAAAAATTGCCAGAGTTGTGTAGTCTTGTTAAATTTGGTACGTCGATCAAAAAGAGAGCTAGGCAGTCTTTAAATTGACAAAATTGTGTTATTTGTTAAGAACCAGGTACAAATGAAGATTTAATAAACATGCAGAGCAAGGGAAACATTCGTTTTTAAGGGCAATGGAGATCCGGAAAGATGATGTTTATTCAAAAGACTACACAACTCTAGCAATTTTTTCGGAATAAAATCACACCATCACCAGTACGGTTTTATTATTATAATATCGATTAAATTAATAACCATAGTATAACAACTTTTTGTTGAGAAATACTGAAATAATAACTTGATATCAACTCTTAGACAACTCAAGAACACCAAAACACAAAAACAAATTGTCTTAAGCAATTTATAAAGCATATGCAATTTGCAAGTTCGGGTCACTTAATAGGACGAGAACACTAAATACGGTACGCGACCGGTTAATGTATTTTTTCGGAAAATTACAACTTTTTCTCCTGGACATTCTAAATGATTTTTCATTAACTGTGTCTGTTTGATCGAACACCTTCACATTTAAATGGGTAAAATTGATGCATTGTATTTAAAAGTATTCAGAAAATACTAAAATAAAAATTCATCTCATACAGAATTGTTATATTGGTTAGTTACATGTCACAATTTATATGAAAAATGCTTCCTTGTTATAGAATGTTATCCCATGGTTAAAATAAATAAAAATGAATATTTTTGTATTTTAAAGACAATCTATAGTCTTCAAACAGTCATAAATATGTGTTTTTACCTAATGATAAAGTCAACATTGCAATTTAACGATCTTGTAAGTAAGACATTATTTTTCGTAAAGATACCCCTACGCTAAACAAATGTATATTTAAAAAATCGAGCGGTACGAATTGGTGACGACCCGATTAAAATAAAAGTAAAAACATTGAAAATAACATACAGGAAGTTTCAGGCGTGTGTTCGGAGGGTACATTAAACTCCTTTAATTAGCGACTTTTTTGGACTTGACCGTAACACTATATCAATATGTGATAGCTAATTGTCTCTTGATTATTGGGTAGAATAACAGGATCAGTGATTAACGTTGTGTACGTAGTAAATCATCTTCGAAAGGGGAAGTCCTCTAGTTATGAGGAACGATTAACGAAATTCATAACACTCCATTCAAACGTGGCGTTATTGAGTGCTATCAAGCTCCTTTCATGTATAAGACAACTGAATAGCTGATCCCGGTGAACCGGCTTTTGTTAGAAGTCCTCATTAGTTTAAACTTTACAATGGTTCATTATATCCCCAGCTCCCCGTGACAAGCAAAGCTTCCTCCTATATGTTGATCCCAGATTCACATGCTGATTTATCCCCAGCTCCCTGTAACAAATGCAGCTTCCGCCTGTATGTTCACACATGTGTGACGTGTTTCCATTATATCCCCAGCTACCTGTGACAAGCACATTTTCGCCTGTATACTCACCAATATGTCACATGTTTCCATTATATCCCCAGCCCCTTGTTACAAACACAACGTCTTCCTGTATGCTCACCCAAGGGTCGCATGTTTCCATTATATCCCCATCCCCCTGTTACAAACACAACGTCTTTCTGTATGCTCACCCAAATGCCACATGTTTCCATTATATCCCCATCCTCCTGTTACAAACACAACGTCTTCCTGTATGCTCACCCAAGTGTCACATGTTCCCATTATATCCCAAGCCCCTTGTTACAAGTACAGCGTCTTCCTGTATGCTCACCCAAATGTCACATGTTTCCATTATATCCCCAGCCCCCTGTTACAAACATAGCGTCTTCCTGTATGCTCACTCAAGTGTCACATGTTTCCTTTATATCCTGAGCCCTCTGTGACAAACATAGCTTCCGCCTGTATGCTCATCTAAGTGTCACATATTTCCTATATATTCCCAGCCTCCTGTGACAAACATAACTTCGCCTGTATGCTCACGTAAGTGGCACATTTTGGAACCCAGGTGCCTTTGACAAACGCAACTTGCTCATGTATGCTTACTAACGTGTCATATGTTGATTTCCACCTCCCTTTGACAAACACAACTTCCTCCAATATGCTCATCCAAGTGTCATATGGTGATCTCCAGCTGCCTGTGACAAACACAACTTCCTTCTGTATGCTTACTAAAGTGTCATGTTGATCCCCAGCTCCCTGTGACAAGCACAACGTCCTCCTATATGCTCATCGAAGTGTCACATGTTGATCTCCAGCTCCCTGTAACAAACACAACTTCCGCCTGTATGCTCACAAATGTTTCTATTATATCCTCAGCTCCCTGTCACAAACACAATGTTGAAACGTAAAAACACGACCCTTTACAATATATTGTATTTGCAAATAAACGATATATTTGACTGTTAATTAATTTTATTTAATACAGTTCAGTCCTTTGAAAATCAACCAGGTGAAAAAAATAGTGCTGCTGTATAGTTTTCATTCAGTTAGAAGATGATGGTAAAAGACAAAAACAGAAAAGTTAAAAAATAAAAAATATACAAATCACGTGTCATCCGCAAATTCAAAAAATGTGCTACATATATACATTTACGCAGCTACCTCAACACTATTGATCAAATGACTAGAATTAAAATATTCAGCAGACTGTAACAAGAAAATATTTTTTCGTTGTGTATGTAGTAAAACCCCGTCGAAAGGGGATGTCCTCTAGTGAGGAACGATTAACGAAATTCATAACTCTCCATTAAAACGTGACGTTATTGGGTGCTATCAAGCTCCTTTTGTGTAGTGTTCTGTGATCCCTTGGTTGTAGCAGGGTTCGTGTTGCTCAATATTATGCTTTCTGTGTAGTGTTTTGTGATCATATGTTTTTTTGTAGGGCTTGTGTTTCTCAATCTTATGTTTTTTGTGTAGTATTTTGTGGTTCCTTGGTTGTAGTAGGGTTCGTATTGCTCAATCGTATGCTTTATGTGTAGTATTTTGTGATCCTTGGTTGTAGTTGGGTTCGTGTTGCTCAATCTTATGCTTTGTGTGTAGTATTTTGTGATCCCTTGGTTGTAGTACGGTTTGTGCTGCTCAATCTTATGTTTTCTGTGTAGTGTTTTGTGATTCCATGTTTGTAGTAGGGCTTGTGTTGCTCAATCTTATGTTTTCTGTGTAGTTTTTTGTGGTCCCTTGGTTGTAGTAGGGTTCGTGTTGCTCAATATTATGCTTTATGTGTCGTATTTTGTGATCCTTGGTTGTAGTTGGGTTCGTATTACCCAATCTTATGTTTCTGTGTAGTGTTTTGTGATCCCTTGGTTGTAGTAGGGTTTGTACTGCTCAATCTTATGTTTTCTGTGTAGTGTTTTGTGATCCCATGTTTGTATTAGGCCTTGTGTTGCTCAATCTTATGTTTTCTGTGTAGTGTTTTGTGATCCTTGGTTGTAGTAAGGTTCGTGTTACTCAATCTTATGTTTTCTGTGTAGTGTTTTGTGATTCTTGGATGTAGTAGGGTTCGTGTTGCTGAATCTTGTGTTTTCTGTGTAGTGTTTTGGGATTCCTTGGTTGTAGCAAGGTTCGTGTTGCTCAATCTAATGCTTTCTGTTTATTGTTTTGTGCTCCCTTGGTTGTTGTAGGGTTTGTACTGCTCAATCTTATGTTTTCTCTGTAGTGTTTTGTGATCCCATGTTTGTAGTAAGGCTTGTGTTGCTCAATCTTATGTTTTCTGTGTAGTATTTTGTGATCCCTTGGTTGTAGTAGGGTTCGTGCTGCTCAATCCTATGTTTTCTGTGTAGTATTTTGTGATCCCATGTTTGTAATAAGGTTCGTGTTGCTCAATCTTATGTTTTCTGTGTAGTGTTTTCCGATCCCTTGTTCGTAGTAGGGTTAGTGCGCAATCGTAGCTTCTCTGTGTAATGATTTGTGATTCGTTCGTTGTTTTGTCTTTTTGTTCTCTTTACGGAATGGGAAGGTTACTGCATTGCCAGTTATTCTTTGATTTGGTATCTTTAAACGTTCTTAGTTTGCTTGATTAAAACGATTAAGAAGGATGAATGACATCTTGTTTTACATAGATAGGTCTACTAGTGAATTCGTATTTCTCTGAGACAAATTGTTATAAGAACTTAGGAAAATGGCGGACATAGTACATGTATATAGACAATATTAGTCCAGTGTCCTAAAATATATCGGTTATGTGTATACGGCTTAAAACCGAGATAAAGTTGAGGTTGGCAAAGTTTTTCCCTAGTTTTGCGCCGAGTACACAATGATGAATTGCTTTGAAGATCGCTATTCAATGTCTGTCTCACAGATGACTTTGAGTGTATTGTCTTAATCTCTTTCTTTTCGCTTGCAAGATTACTAAATTATATATCTACGTTTTTATAACTAGATTTCCCATTTTACCATTACTCTTTATAACATGAGAAGTAGTGGTCGTAATCTCATCGGTGGTGTAATGGTTAGTGTGCTCACATCGAGTGTGGGGGATCTTGGGTTCGAGGCCCGATCGGATAAAACCTAAGATTCTTATAATTGACAGTTGTTGCTTTTCCGCTAAGCACGTAGTATTAATGAGAAAGAGCAAAGCCTGGTTGGATAGGAATCAGGATAATGTGTCCGAGTGGGGCGGCATGTCTAACCGTAGACTGTTGTTTCAGTAAGCTAGCACTATACAAATCCAACTAAACCTGTTGGTCTAGTACAAGTTGAACTTCATCATTCAAAATTAACTTGTTCTCTCAATGATATAGCTGAAGATGTACTGAGCTGGCGTTAATCACTCATAACCCTCATCATAACCCGATTAATAACACGACGGGTATCATATGTGGAGCAGTAAAGCTGATTACCCTTTCGGAACGCCTGGGTTTTTCTCCGTTTTTCTATTGTTCAGTGTTTTTAAATTTTAGTTTTTTGTCTTTGTCAACATTGATTATTATTTATCTGATTTTTTTTCCTTTCGGGGGTGGTGCGGGTCTTGTGTTTGTATTCATATACTGATATTATGATTTTTAGAGTCTTAGAATCTTGTCCTTTAAATCCGGATAAAATTCGAATGATTGAAATCATGCCCTAACGATATATTGATTTGCTTGATAAAATGTCTCAAAATAGCTTCAAATTTCATTTCATCAAGCGTTATCTCCCTTGTACCGTGTATTTCCCGACAAAAATTATTGCTGTGCATTTTTTCATAGTTATTCTGTTGTATACATATTGATGAGTTTTTAGCGCTAAATCAGCAGTTCAAGCTGACAAGTATACATACAAGAAGTCATGTAGGTAAAAGGGGAGCACTGGGATTGGCTTACTGACGAATTTCTATCATTACGTCTATTAGACGGTGAGGTCATTTTGTCTTTGGCACAGGCCACAACGACCACTTCTAACAAGTTTTTATTTATTGGGAGTACCACAGATGTACATATCTAATTTAGTGCGCACGACGCATATATTTCAATTAGAAGATGAAGCTAAAAGAAAAAAAAACAATAAAGTTAAGAAATAAAATATAAAATAACACATGGGACATAACCAGATTGTCATTGTGGTTGGTAGAGATTCACTTGGATGTTAACAGGTTTGTTTATATTTTTTTTAATTAAAAGATGAAGCTAAAAGAAAAAAAAACAGTCAAGTTAAGAAATAAAAATTAGACAAACAACATGTCATCTACAAGTCCAAAAAATATGCTACATATATACATTTACGCAGCTACCTCAACACTGTTGATTAAATGACTAGTATTACAATATTCAGTAGACTGTAACATGAAGATATAAATATGTGATAACTATTTAATGTTTGTCTTGGTCACCGGGTATTTTAACATAATAAGGTTTTTCCGTTCTGTATGTAGTAAAACCCCTTCGAAAGGGGATGTCCTCTAGTTGTGAGGAACGATTAATTAACGAAATTTATAACTCTCTATAAGAACGAGACGTAATTGATAGTTATCAATTTCCTTTCATGTATAAGACAACTGTACAGCTGATCCTCATGAACCAGTATTTGCTAGGAGGAGTCGTTAGGGGCCCGTTGCAAGGGTCTATGACTACATCCCCAGCCCCCTGTGACAAACACAGCCAAACAGTCTTTGCTCTTTCTCCTTAATGCTACATGCTTAATGGCAAAGTATCAAATACCAAATGTATGAGTCTTTGGTCGGACTAAGCAGGGGTTCTAACCCACGATCTACCACATTCTAGGCCAGTACATTTTTAGAAGTTATTCAAATATTCCAAAATATAGGTTGTATGCTTCTGAGTTAATAACGTATATGTATTTTAATCTATGTTGATAACATGTAATCACTGCACGAATGTTATTTGGTAGATGTTTAAAAAATATATCAGTCACAACTGTGTCATTCTAATGAAACGTCAGATAGGCCATTATTATCTAGATATTGATGGGTAAGTCTAGAGGTACGTAAATGAACATTAAGAAACAACATATTCTCGTTAAAAAAATTAATATATTTACAATGTTGAAAGGTAACAACACGACCCTTTACATTATTGTATTTGCAGGTACACGATATCTTCGACGGTTCATTGATTTTGATTTTTTCGGTGCAGTCCTTTGAAAATCAACTAGATATAACAAAAAGAGTGCTGCTGTACTTACTGATATAAAAGAGCACATGGGACATAACCAGATTGTTATTACGGTTGGAAGAGATTCACTCGTATATTAACAGGTTTGTTAATATTTTTTAATTAGAAATTGAAGCTAAAAGACAAAAACAGCCAAGTTAAGAATAAAAAAATAGACAAAGCACGTGTCATCCACAAGTCCAAAAAATATGTTACATATATACATTTACGCAGCTACCTCAACACTATTGATTAAATGACTAGTGTTAAAATATTCAGTAGACTGTAACATGAAGATATAAATATATGTGTCTTGGTCACCGGGTATTTTAACAGGATCAGGTTTTTACGTTCTGTATGTAGTAAAACCCCTTCAAAAGGGGATGTCCTCTAGTTGTGAGGAACGATTAATTAACGAAATGTATAACTCTATAAGAACGAGACGTAATTGATGGCTATCAATTTCATTTCATGTATAAGACAACTGTAACATGAAGATATAAATATGTGATAACTATTTAATGTTTGTCTTGGTCACGGGGTATTTTAACAGAATCAGGTTTTTACGTTCTGAATGTAGTAAAACCCCTTCGAAAGGAGATGTCATCTAGTGGTGAGGAACGATTAATTAACGAAACTTATAACTCTCTATAAGGACGAGACGTAATTGATTGCTATCAAACTCCTTTCATGTATAAGACAACTGTACAGCTGATCCTCATGAACCAGTATTTGCTAGGAGTCGTCGTTAAGGTCACGTTGCAAGGGTCTATGATTATATCCCCAGCCTCCTGTGACAAACACAGCCAAACAGTTTTTGCTCTTTCTCCTTAATGCTACATGTTTTATGGCAAAGTACCAAATACCAAATTTATGAGTCTTTGGTCGGACTAAGCAGGGGCTAGAACCCACGATCTACCACATTCTAGGCGAGTACATTTTTAGAAGTTATTCAAATATTCCAAAATATCGGTTGTATGCTTCTGAGTTAATAACGTATATGTATTTTAATCTATGTTGATAAAATATAATCACTGCACAAATGTTACTTGGTAGATTTTTTTTTTAAATATTTCAGTCACAACTGTGTCATTCGAATGAAACGTCAGATAGGCCATTATTATCTAGATCTTTAGGGGAGAGTCTTGAATGAAAATTAAAGAAAAATAGCATATCAATTTTTATCTTTAGAAAATCAGTATTCCACCGTGACACCTTTATTTGAAGATACACGATATCTTGTTAAAAATCAACCAGGTATACAAAATAGTGCTGCTGTACTTCCTGATATGAAATAACACGGTAGATCTGACAATATTGTTATAATGTTGGGACGAGATTCACAGGGATATTAACAGGTTTGTGATAAATATATATAGTTTTTTAATTAGAAGATGGGGGTAAAAGACAAGAAACAGTAAAGTTAAGATATATATAAAACATGCACGAGTCATCCGCAGGTTCAAAAATCGTGTTACATATATACATACACAGTTTCCTCAACAGTATTGATTGAATGACTAGTATTAAAATAGTTAGTAGACTGTAACATGAACATATAAATATGTGGCAACTGTTTATTGTTTGTCTTGATCACCGGGTATGTTAACAGGATCCGGTTTTTACGTTCTGTATGTAGCAAACCGCCTTCGAAAATGGATGGCCTCTAGTTGTGAGGAACTATTAAAGAAATGTATAACTCTCTATAAGAACGAGACGTAATTGGTTGCTATCAAGCTCTTTTCATGAATAAGACAACTGTACAGCTGATCCTGACGAACCAGTATTTGTTAGGAGTTGTCGTTAGGAGTCCATTGAAAAGATCCATTAAATTCTCAACCCCCTGTGACACAACTTCCGCCTATATGTCATGATTTTAGCTGAAATACTACTCATGTGGCGTTAAGCATTAGTCAATCAATTAATAATCCCAAAACCATTAGTGTGTGGGGATGGGTGTGTGCGTGTGTGAGGGTTGCTTGTCCTTTTTTTCATGTACTAAGGTTGACGACAAGTAAAGGGACAAATCACGAGCAAAAAATGGCGGTGTAATTATTTTATTAACAAATGATATGAAAAGTATACTTAGTCCGTGCACCTATTTAGATAGGTTTAGATTAAAATTATCTGTTTTTATTAATATATCTTAAACAGAATACGTGTAACGTTTCGAATAGGATGGAAAACGGTAATTGTCTTCTGTACCGAAAGGGACCTTCGTAGTCGTGATCGTATGGTAGTTGGATATATACTACTTGTGTAATCCTTGCTTATCACCATGACAATTGTGAGTTCGAATCTCGCTTATGGTGATGTGTACTCGATACAACAATATGTGAAAAAAGTTTCAGTAACTTGCTCTAGGTCGGTAGTTTTCACCGGGTTCTCGAATTCGTCCACCAATAAAACAGATCGCCACAATACAGCTGAAATGTGATTGAATGGGGCGTTAAATGCCATAACCCTAGCTTTCTGTATCGAAAGGGAATCTTAATCAACTGGAGCTAAAGGACATCTCCACTATATTAAATAACAGAAGGGACATTTATATCTATTATGATTACAATGTTATTAACATAATATCGTTAAGACATCTGTCTATGTCAACATTATCTCTGACATACATATATCTGTAATTTAATGACTGTTTCCTTGTTACAAGGAAGAGATTTGTTCTCATGTGATGTTTAATAAGTTGTGAAGTTTATTTTTTTCTTTCAACAATGGCTAAGATATATCGTTACTATAATTTTTGTTGGCAAATAAATCATATTTTATCTCTCATATTCGATTTATGAATATACTGTAATTTTTATTGGTGTGGAAAACGTAGTACCCGTAGAAAATCACTAACATAGCGCAAGTCACGGACAAAGTCTGTGTACGAGTACACCTATCCCGGAGCGGGAATTGAACTAACCACTTTAGTAGGGATATGGTGTAAGTTATTGTTCTTTATTCACTTTTAGCAAATGTTAGTTAATTCTTAGCTACAAGACTGAGAGGATGTGCAAGACTGAACAGGTATTACGAACTGACTCCTGAAATCATCGGCCAATGATAGGTGTCGGTCTGAAAACCTGTGCACTTGAGGTAGGTATCTATACAGGAACCCAGTTCAGTGCTGGTATATTTGTGGTAGGCATCTAGACTGGATCCCAGTTCAGATCTGTTGTATTTGTGGTCAAATACCGATAGGACACTGGTTACATTAGCCGATGTAAATCTTAACTACCATACTATCACATCCCACGACGAACAATATTAAATGGTAGAACCACATCTAATAATTGGTCACATTCCTCCCTCCATTACATGTGCTTGATATTATTAAGCTTGTTCTCGTTCTTTGAAACTCAGTGTCGCTTGGCAACATAAACATATTCAATCACATACCCTAATAAAGTTATACACAACAATGTCTACGATGCATAACGCCGAGTAGAACCAAAAATTATTTTCAATTCTAAGGTTTTACTTGGAGAAAACATATTATTATCCCACAATAATAAATATAATACCTGACAATCTGCAGAGTTACTATTTTGGTATATTTTCATGGTTGTAGTAACATTTATCAGATAGTCCAAGCTCAAGAGACGTCGTCACTTTCACTTAGCAGTTTTTTTAATGGATTCGTTGAATATATGCATTATGTATTAGTATGAAAACATTTCAAATCCACAAGAACGTGTACTGGTCTTGGTACTGATTGTAATTCTTATGCAAATGAATAGAAGGTTAATTATATGTAGTAAAACCAAAGACTATAACATTGGTATGCATTGCTTCTCCGCTAGGCAACCAACGTTAAGGAGAAAGAACAAAGATTTGTTGGCTCGGAATCATGATAATGTGTCCAAGTGGTGCGACATGTCTATCCGCGGAATGTCGTTTCAGTGTGCTAGCACTATAAAAATCCAGCTATGCGTTTTGATCTAGTACAAAGACATTGACAATTTACTCATTCTCGCCATAATATTGCTGAAAAATTACTGAGTTGACGTTAATATGGGAGACCCGACTGATTAGTATTGGTAGACTGTCTCCGATTTGTCCCTTCAAACGAGAAAATATTCTAGATATTAAATTACGATCAGAAGATGCTTTCTCATGGTATTCTGTTCTCTCCATTTCCATTTCACAGTTTGCCATGATAGAGTAAAAAATTAGATGAAAGCAGCTTTAAACGAGTACGTAATCAATAATGCACATGAACATTGAAGAGTTTTGTTTTTATTGTAGGCTTGCTATTAGATTTATACCTAAAAATGCAGAAGCCATCAGCAGTAAGTATTGTAATGTCGTAATATATCAGTATAATAAAAACGTAGATATCTAATTTAGTGTTCATGACGCGTTTCTGGAATTACCTTCATCAGGTATTATTAAGCTTCATCAGGTACGCTCAAAGCCAAATAATGTATTAGTGCTTGGGAGAAACAGAAACAAATGACCATGACAGATTATCCAAAATAGTTCTAAAGTCGCATGTGCCTGATGGAGAGAACCTTAGTTTTAATAATAATTACAAGTGTGACAAATCATCAGATATTCTGTGATTAACCTCACTGACGTGGTTTATAAGAACAACGTAGATATCTAATTTAGAGCGCACGGTACGTTTCTGGTATTACTTTCATCAGGTACGATCATAATCTTTATAATTAAAATTTACAGTTTCTAAATAATTGCAATTTTTATATCTTTGGGGTCATCGTGCTCGTGACTGTATGGTAGTTGGATTTACAACTACCTGTGCAATCAGCGCCTATCATCACTAACATTGTCAGTTCAAACCTCGGTCGGGCGAGGAGTACTTGATACAATATTATGTGATAAAGTTTGTCAGTGACTTACGATAGATCTTTGGTTTTCTGTGAGTACTCCGGTTTCCTCTACCAATAAAACTGACCACCACAATATGACTGATATATTCTTGAAAGTGGCATTAAACACCACAACGAAACCAATCTACTAAATTGTTGCTTGTATGGATTCTTCCGAAATTTCATTATGTGTACTTATACGATAACAGTCTCTGACACAGAGTTATCGTTCCTTGGACTCCGTCAGTAAGGGTAAATAGCTTTGTTAGAGATTGATGGCAGACGACGCGGACACATGAAATGACACCAACTGAAATGATCGTCATTTTCTACACCAATTTATTTAGAACAATTTCAACTGTTATTCCCTTATCTTGCTAAAACATATTATATATATATATATATATGGAGATACACATATATTACAAGGCGAATAACAAAATATATTTCGGTCAGCTTATTAATTAAACCGGGTTGCAGCTGTTAAAAAATACGGCACGATAGTACACGTATTATAAAATGTCAGTAAAATAATTTAAAAAAAAATAATTAAATACTGTAATTTAAATTTAGATGATATCATGCTTTGTAAACTTTGTATATAAAAACTGGGAAAAATTGAAGTTCAATAATAAAAATATAACATTGTAATTTAAATTTAGAAGATATCATATTTTGTAAGCGTTGTAAACTTTGTAAATAAAAATTAAGTTGTGAAAAAATAATTTGCTGGTATTAGTTTCTTCTCTCAATTGCTATAGCTACCCTTTAAAAAGAAAAAAAAAGAAAAAATAGATGTAATCTTTGTTTCAGTTTTCATCAATCCTTCATAGAATATGGCCGTGGAGAAAAGTTCGCTCCTACAGTCTCGACAAAGCAGTTAAAGAGACTGATATCGACGATGTTATAGACATTCTTAAACGCTATAACAATGAAAAGGTACATTCTTCCATTTTTTTAAGATCATCGGAATGTTTTATTTGAAAATCATATATTTGTCTTTTACCTTAAGTGTAATATGAGTGTATTTGTTCTGATCGCGAATTGTTCTCAAATGGAAGCCGAAAGATTGGCAGAGGATGTAAAACAACATTGTCATATTCAATTCGAAAACAAATCTCAGATAAACAGAAATGTGTTATTAAAAATGGTTGTGAAACTTTAACGAAACAGGGTCTAATTAGAAACAACGATGAGACCATGTAATGTTAAATATTCATAGAAAAGGTCAAGGACATACTAGTACTCATTCATTCACTTTTCGAGGAAGAAAATAAAATATGCTAGTCCCAAGTTTGGTAGATCATGGCATCAATCCCCCGTTCCTGTCAACCCCGAAAACTATGATTGGTATTTCCTGTTTCTCTGCCAGGCACACATCATTAAGGAGTAAGAGGAAAGACTGCTTGACTGGGAAACAAGATAATGTGTCCGAGTACCGCGACTTGTCTACCCACTGACTGTTATTTCATAAAGCCTAGCAGTATAGAAATCCAAGTGTGTTAGTATAATATAATATGCACTTCATTATCATCTCATCCAAAAGTAACGCGTTCTCATCACGATATAGCTACAACACTGCTGACTTGGTGTTAAGCAACAATCAATATATTACTGTAAAACCTGGACACTTTACCTTGTGATGAAGAATTCGTGTATTGTTTTTTTTTTTTATTTTCAATGACCAAATGTAAGGAATGGGTATTTAAGTTCATTGTATGTTTCGATTCATAGGTGATCATGGAGGCCCTTTGTAAATCTGTGATAGCCGATGATATTTCGCTGGTTCAGGCTATTCTACAACATATTAAGATTGCAAGTAAGAACGTATTTAAATATATAATTTTGTATTGTTGACAAGATATAATGGTATCTTAGGACTTGCCCTAATGCTTCACACTATACCCAGAGACACAGGCAATATTGGCTAAAAGACGCAGAACGAAGACAAACAAACCAAAAGCATAACACATTAAGCAAAAACGTTGAGCAACATGGATCCATCCACTTCCAGAAAACCAGTGTTTAACCCATGTGCTCGCGAAAGGTAGACAGTCCCGTCTGCTCCTTATAAGACACACACCGTGTTGTTCATACAGTCAAGTCGAGTTGGACACCACAATGCATAAATATTTGACACTGGACATATTTAATATAATCGTCGTGTTGCCCGTCTCAATAACTTTCCCTAAATGTCATGCAGAAAAATACATTGTGTCATAATAAGGAGAGACAGGGTCAAGTCCAATGAAGGACGTACATCATAAAAGAGGTAACCAGAATCCGTAAATCGTAGAAGAACATTGCAAAAAGAAAAAGTACAAAAGGACAAACAAAACATAGCCATAAAATTAAAGATCGAATAACACGAACCTCACTAAAAACCGGAGGTGAGCTCCGGAAGGGTAAGCAGTTCGTGATCCACTAGTGGAACCCATCGTGTTAATCTAGTTACAAACCCAGTCATAAGTCATGAATGAGGAAAGGACCGGGAAGTGTTTATGACCTGTGGAACATATCAAAGGGGTAATCAGGACAGAAGTCGTAAAAATATTTAGGACAGAAGCCGTAGTTCGAGGAAGGGCAGACAATATAATGGTCATAAGAAAAATCATAAAAAGACGAACAATGGTCGATGCAATACTACACAGACAACTGGAGATTAAGTAATGCGAACCCCACTAAATGACGGGGAGGTTTATTTTGCAGCTTTTATTAATTTAGGATGCAAAGGGACATCACTCCACTGTCTTGCGAATTTCAGTTATATGCATCATAAACAGATCGATGGTGTGATGGTTGACGGGCTCACCTCGAGTGTGGTAGATCATGGGATCCAGCACAGCTTGGGTGAAGCAAACGACTTTGAAATTCGTATTTGCAGCTTCTCCTCTAAGTATACTACATTGAAGAAGTAAGAAGAAAGACTGGTTGTCTCTGAATCAGGATAAATTATCCAAGTGGAGGGACATGTCTAGTCTACCGGTGGACAATTGTTTTTTCAGTGAGCTACCGCAATAAAAGTCTAACTCAGCGTGCTTGTCTAGTACAAAACAAACATCACCATCATCTCATCAAAAATGTCTTGTTTTCGCCATGATATGAATGATAAATTGGTCTTTGGGCGTTTAACCACCTGTCACTTACCCCATGTTTCGAAATCATTTATCGCCTTTAACAAATATGCTATACTTGTATTTTACTTTATTTTTGTAGATGTCTGGGATGATTTCTTTAACAAAACAAAATGTAATTGGAATGGTGAGAATAGCGTATTATACATGTTACAGATTTGTTGCAATTGATCGCCATAATATAGCTGAAATATTGATGAAAGTGGCATTAATCACAATAACTCTAACTCCACTGCAATTGATAATTGTCCAAAATGAGGAGAAAACCCTTGACAATGGTCATAGTCTGCATGTCCAGATATCCTAGCATTATATCTATTTGGCAGTTAAATTAATTTAGCCAGCTTTCCCATAGCGTGTTTGTTATGTATAATTACCTAATTTAACAAGAATTGACATACCTGGTTGTCACGCATAATTAGAAATGCTTCTTGGGTTTTCAGTGGACAGCCTTAGACCGTTCTTGCATCATATGTTATACATTCTGGTAGTTACGACACAACTTCCTATAACGGAATATTATTTTTTTAATATGTCAATTTAAGTTTATATTACACGTACTTCATAAAACAATCGTTATTGGAATAATCACTTGGTTCCGCTGTGGTCGTGATCGTATGATAGTTAGATTAATAAATACCTAAGCAATTAGTACATATCACCACTAAATGCGTGAATCCGAACCCGGCTCATGGCGATGTATACTCGATATAACAGTATGTGATAAAGTTTGTCAGTGTCTTGCGACAGATCGGTATCTTCCTCTGGATACTCTGATTTTCCCCACCTATAAAACTGACCGCCACTATATAACTGAAATATTGTTGAAAGTGGGGTTACGCGCCATAGCCCAAACTTACTTCATAAAACAATTGTTGTTTTTATGATCACTTGTTATTTTTAGATTCACCTTTATTCATTGCTTGTAAATATGGTAACCAAGAAATTGTGTCTTTACTCTGTGGATCCGGATTCCTTATAAATGTTGTAGATGAATATAACCGGACACCACTGTTGGTAGTTGTAGCAATTCGTCAGAATCATCTTACCACACATCGAAATACATTAGAAACTATTCCACGACAACAGTAAGTATTGAGTATTTTTGCCTATACCTTGAATCATGTGAACCATTTTGTCCAAATATATGGTATTTATTTTTAAATTTCCATTCCTTTCCACTGTTAAATTGAAAATGTAGTGAGTGAGTGATTGTTGTTTAACGCCAAATCGGCATTTTTTTTCAGCTATATCATGACGGGAACAAGTTAATTTCAATAAGATGATGATGTGGTCCGCTTTGTACTTTAATAGTGCTAGCTCACTGAAACAACAGTAGACGCGGGTAGACATGTCGCTCCAATCGTGCACATTATTCTGATTCCGACCCAACCAGTCTTTGCGCTTTCTACTTATTACTGCATTCATAACAGAGAAGCAACAAATACCAATTTTATTGTCGTCGGTTTGACACGACCGGGGCCCGAACCCACCATCTACCGCACTCGAGGCCAGCGCTCTAATCATTACGCCACTGAATCAGTTATATTGAAAATAAAATAATACACTACATCACAAAGAAATGATCCATTTTTATATTCTCCCTTGACATTTTGAATGATTTAATATGTTCTTCGTTTTCCCTACGGAAATTTAACATATCGTGGTCACTCTTCTTCTATAATGAAACGCTAATGTTAATAAGCTGCCATATTTAATTCTTGAAATCCAGCATTTATTTTCATTAAACCACATATATTAAGCATATTTTATGTACATCTGATTCTTATGAGAGAAATAACCAGTGAGGGTCAATGATGTTAGATGAGACAATTCCACCTTCCAGTTCACATTTTCGTATCAGAAATTCGGCAAGTATCGCTTCTGACTGGAAAATGTCAACCCTCGGGTGATATTGTCCCATCTTACATTCTAAGCCATGTCTGTTAACATGTTTTCCTTTTCCCCTGTGAAAAATACGATATCCATCTGTAGACGACGTCAAACCATCACTCAATTAATCAATATTGTTCTTATGTCAGGTGGTATTGGAAGAACACAGGAAAGGAAATTGTTTCTTTATTGATTGAAAAGGGTGCTGATATTAACATTACGGAATCAGAATACAGAAGAACACCATTACATTACGTATGTTTTGATGGAACTCTCGAAATAGTAAGAAATCTTCTAGATAACGGTGCCAACATAAACGCTAAAGACTCTCAAGGAAATACACCACTTTTCTACTGCCTACGTAATCATAATCCTATGAGAGGATTACATGCTCATAAACCGTCTTATTATGATGGCGATATGCAATTATATTTAAACAATATTGAGGAAGGAAATAAAATATTGAAATATCTCGTAGAACGTGGTGCCGATATAAACTGTAGAAATACCGCAGGTCTATATGTATTAGAACTTGCATATATTAAATGTAGACCTTTCGCAACGTTACTCTTGTTTAAATACGGAGGCGTGAATCGACGGAACTGGTGTGGGATATTCTGTGCGCTTACCTGGAAGAAGTTAATATTAACAGATTGGGCAAATGCTGATTTCTGGATACATCTCGTCAGACATACGAGTGTATGTAGAAGAATATACCTTGATATTATTGATGAATTAGGTAAACGTTATGTACATGCTAACATAACTGGACCGTTTGTGTCGATGATATCAGAAACAGAAATGCCCTTATCACTGAAGGATCAATGTCGAATTTGTATAGGTAATACAATATCTACGTATACAGAACCAGGACTTCAATATGAAAAATGTATAAACACTTTATGTATGCCAAATACACTTAAATCATTTTTAATGTATAAAGAATTGGAACAATTTGTGAGTATAAGAGACTGCTTACCTGAATAGATTCGAATTAATGAGAGTAATCCGAACTTCCGTTCCGCTTTGAATCAATGATAAAACTCCAAACTTTTTTTAGCTTTGAAAATATGAGAAAACTCAGAATGTTGCCTTAGCTTTGAATCAATGATAAAACTCAGAACTCTTTAGCTTTGACTCATTGGAGAAAACTCGGAAGTTTTCCTTAGGCTTGAATCGAAGAGAAAACTCGGAACTTTTTTTTAGTTTAGAATCAATGATAAAATTCAGAACTTTTTTTTTCAGCTTGGAATCAATGATAAAACTCTGTACTTTTCTTAGCTTGCAATCAATGATAAAACGTCAAACTGTTTTTCATAGGGAGCCTTCCATTGATGCTCCTATGAAGTTTCGGTTTATTTATTTAATGGGTTTCAGAGGAGAAGATTAAAATATGAAAAGTTAATGGACGACAGACAAAGGACGACGAATGCCAAGTAATGGTAAAACGATTTTATAGTTTCCGTGACAACTAAATAGAAATAAACACAACGAAACACATATTTCAGAATCTTGTGAATATTTTGAAAGTTTAATGTGTGTTCAAGAAAAGATTAAATGTGAAAACATTGTTTTATATCTATAAATTTCATCTTATTAATAGGAACAAGTCCCAAATTAATAAATAAAATTATGTAAATGTAGTGTGAAATAGTCAAGCTTCTCAATTATACATTGTGTTTATACTAATTAAAGCAGCAGGGTATTAGTGAATTGATGGGGTCTGTGTTGTGTTTATAATAAATAAACCAGCAGGGTATTAGTGAATTGGAGGGGTCTGTGTTGTGTTTATAATAAATAAAGCAGCAGGGTATTAGTGAATTAATGGGGTCTGTGTTGTGTTTATACTAAATACAGCAGCAGGGTATTAGTGAATTGGTGGGGTCTGTGTTCTGTTTATACTAAATACAGCAGCAGGGTATTAGTGAATTGGAGGGGTCTGTGTTGTGTTTATACTAAATAAAGCAGCAGGGTATTAGTGAATTGGTGGGGTCTGTGTTATGTTTATACTAAATACAGCAGCGGGGTATTAGTGAATTGATGGGGTATGTGTTGTGTTTATACTAAATACAGCAGCAGGGTATTAGTGAATTGGAGGGGTCTGTGTTGTGTTTACACTAAATAAAGCAGCAGGGTATTAGTGAATTGGTGGGGTCTATGTTGTGTTTATACTAAATAAAGCAGCAGGGTAT
>MJUT01049301.1:503197-514186 GCA_002080005.1 Gigantidas platifrons | reverse complement strand
TCTAGTAGTCAGTACTTTGGTACTGACGTGATAACCTGGTGTACTAATAGTTCATGTAGGTATAATACGTCTAGTAGTCAGTGCTTTGGTACTGACGTGATAACCTGGTGTACTAATAGTTCATGTAGGTATAATACGTCTAGTAGTCAGTACTTTGGTACTGACGTGATAACCTGGTGTACTAATAGTTCATGTAGGTATAATACGTCTAGTAGTCAGTACTTTGGTACTGACGTGATAACCTGGTGTACTAATAGTTCATGTAGATATAATACGTCTAGTAAGCAGTACTTTGACGTGGTTTAAAATAACAAAGTAGAAATCAAATGTATACGACGTGTTTCTGGTATTACCTTCATCAGGTACGCTCATAATCTGTATTATTAAAATTTACAGTTTCTAAATAATTGCAATTTTTATATCATTGGGGTCGTCGTGGTCGTGATCGTATGGTAGTTGGATTTACAACTTACCGTGCAAAAAAAAATCAGTGCATATCACCACTAATGTTGTGAGTTCAAACCTCGGTGAGGTGAGGTATACGCGCTACAATATTACGTGATAAAGTTTGTAAGTGATTTACGATAGGTCGGTTATTTTCTGTGAATACTCTGGTTTCCTCTACCAATAAAGCTGTCAGCCACAATATGATTGAAGTATTGTTGAAAGTGGCATCAAACACCACAACCAAACCAATCTACTGAATTGCTGCTTGTATAGATTCTTCCGAAATTTCATTATGTGTACTTATATGATAACAGTCTCTGACAGAGAGTTATCGTTCCTTGGACTCCATCAGTAAGGGCAAATAACTTTGTTAGAGATTGATGGCAGACTACGCGGACACATGAAATGACACCAACTGAAATGATCGTGATTATCTACACCAATTTAATTAGAACCATTTCAACTTGTATTCCCTTATCTTCCTAAAACACATTATATATATATATATATATAACGTCTGAAAAACCAGTCAACGATCAATCTTACGGGATGTTGGATCGCTACGGTATAACGATACTATGCAACTAAAATAAAATTTATAAACGTCTAAAATGGTTTGTAAAACAACACCAAGTACACAAAACAAAGTGATAAAGAATTAAACACTTCGTTGAATGACAAAATTTTCGTCCCACCGAGGGACTTTATCAATGTCTATTAAATAATACTTAGAACCAATATGGCGTCTTAATATCAAAAAAAAGTTTTTGACGGTCCATGTACGGAACAAAAGAACCAGAAATTGCACATATGAAATTACATACATAAAAGAATTGAAACTCCTCATATCATTTGGACATTTACCACTTGCAAGTGAGTTAGAGTTATAGTGATTAGCGCCATTTTCATCAATAGTTTAGTTATATCATGGCGGTCGATTGCAAACAAATCTTTAACATGTATAATACGTTATTCTCACCATCAAAATTATATTTTATTTCGTTAAAGAAATTATCCGAGACATCTACAAAATACAAAAATAAAGTATTACACAGGTATAGCATATTGGTTAAAGGCGGTAAATGATTTTGAAACATGGGGTAAGTGACATGTGGTAGCTACACGTCCAAAGACCAATTTTTCATTCATAACATGGCGACAACAATTCTTTTTTGATGATATGATGATGATGTTTGTTTTGTACCAGACCAACACACTGAGTTGGATTTGAATAGCGGTAGCTCACTGCAAAAATAGAAACTGTCCATCGGAAGACTATACATGTTCCTTGACTCCTTCACTTGGCCAATTTATCCTGATTCAGAGAGAACCCGTCTTTCTTCTTACTTCTTCAATGCAGCATGCTTGGCGGAGAAGCTGCAAATATGAGTTTCAAAGCCGTTTGCTTTACCCAAATTCATGGGTTATACATTCTGGTAGTTAAGACACAACTTCCTGTAACAGAATATTATTTTTTAATAGATACATTAAAGTTTATAGTACTCACTTGTTTCCATCGTGGGTGTGATCGTTTGGTAGTTAGATGCAATTAGTACATATCAACGCTAAATGTGTGAGTTCGAACTCCGTTCATGGCTATGTGTACTCGATATAACAGTATGTGATAAAGTTTGTCATTGACTTGCAACAGATCGGTGTCTTTCTCCGGGTATTCTGATTTCCTCCACCTATTAAGCTGACCGCCACTACAAAACTGAAATATACTTGAATGTGGCGTTACGCGACATAAACCAAACCTTCTTCATTAAAACAATCGTTATTTTTATGATCACTTCTTAATTTCAGATTCACCTTTATTCATTGCTTGTCAATATGTTAACCCAGAAATTGTGTCTTTACTATGTGGATCCGGATTCCTTATAAATGTTGTAGATGAATATAACCGGACACCACTGTTGGCCGTTGTAACAATTCGTCATCTTCTTCTTTTTCGTCCAGATACATTAGGTCCTATTCCACGACAACTTTAAGTATTGAGTATGTTTGCCTATATCCTGTGTCACGTGGACCATCTTGTCCAAATATATGGTATTTATTTTTATATTCCCATTCCTTTCTTCTGTGCATTGAAAATCAAGTGTGTGATTGTTGTTTAATGCCAATTCAGCATTTTTCAGCTATATCATGGCGGGAAGAAGTTAATTTCAATAAGATGATGATGAGGTTCGCTTTGTAATAGACCAACATGCCGAGTTGGATTGTGATAGTGCTAGCTCACTAAAACAACATTCCGCGGATAGACATATCTCTCCAATCATTATTCTGATTCCAAGCCAACCAGTCTTTGCCTTTTTTCCTTAAAGCTGCGTGCATAGCAGAGAAGCAACACATTTTTTAGTCTTTAGTTTGACCCAACTGGGGCTCGAATCCACGATCTACCGCCCTCGAGGTGCGTACGGTAACCATTAAGCACGGATGCGGTTATATTGAAAATCAAATAATAAACTCCATCATAAATAAATTGTCAACGTTTTATATTCTCTCGTAATAATTTGAATGAATGAATATGTTCTTGGTTTTATCTACGGAGATTTGACATTACGTGGTCGTCATCTTAGTTAATAATGGAACACTAATTTGTTTACCTATATTTTCCTCTATATTTTCAATAACACCTTCTGTTAATCTGATGATTGTTTTTGAATTGAATATGGCAATATTGTCTTACATCGTCAGTCAATCTTTCAGTTTTCATTTACCTTTCTGTTGACATTAAGAAGAATTCCGAGAACATCTGACCAAATGTACCCACGTGTCACTTCCGGCATGAACAATGGCCGATTAGTCCATGCTGTATCTTCTCCTTATGCGAATAAACACGTACATTCACAAAGAATCAAATGAAGGATATATCACTGCGAAATTTAAGTCTACAATAAAACTAAACTCTCATGTCCACCGATTCAATAGACCTGTCGCAAAATCACTGAAAACTTTAGCACATAATGTTCTATCGAGTACACCTCAGCAAGAACGGATGTTCGAACTCTCAACTTTAGTGGTGATAGGCACTAATTGCACAGGTAGTTGTAAATCCAACTATCATGCGATCACGACCACGAAGGTCCCTATCTCAGATTGAAGGAACGTGGTAAAAGTTTTAACCAATAATGCTGCGACTATAACAATTAGTTAAGAGAATTTAAAAAAAATTGATAACTAACAACTCATTCTAATCCCATATTTATGTAATACTCGTTTTCATTGGCTACTATTTACCGTAAAATCCACAGTTGATATGTCGTAATTTATTGTTCTAATTTGAAAAAGCTGTCATTTTGAATTCTTGAAATCCAGCATTTATTTTTCATTAAACCACATATTTTAAACTCATTGTTATATACATCTGTTTCTTGTGAGAGAAATAATCAGTGACGGTCAATGATGCTAGATGAAATAATTCAAACTTAAAGTTCACATTTCAGTATCAGAAACTCGTCAAGTATCGCTTCGGACTTTAAAATGTCAACCCTCCAGTGGAATTGCCCCATCTCTCATTCTAGACCACGACTGTTAACATGTTTTCATTTTCCCATATGAAAAATAAGACATCTATCTATAGACTTCAAACAAAGACCCAATTAATCAATCTTGTTCTTATGTCAGGCTGTTTATGGTGTACAGAAGAAAGATGGTCCATATGAAAGAAATTGTGTCTTTATTGATTGAAAAGGTGCTGATATTAACATTACGGAATCAGTATACAGAAGAAGTCCATTACAACAAGTATGTTTTGAAGGAAATCTTGAAATAGTAAGAAATCTTCTAGATAACGGTGTCAACATAAACGCTAAAGACTCTCACGGAAAGACACCACTTTTCTACTGCCTACGTAATGATAATGGTAAGATATGATTACATGCTCATTTACAAGAGTCTGATGGTCGTGTCCATTTACAATCCGTTTTAAATAATCATGAGGAAGGAAACAAAATAATGAAATATCTCGTAGAACGTGGTGCCGATACAAACTGTAGAGATGTCGAAGATCTATCTGTATTAGGCTATGCATATAAGACATGTAGACCTTTCGCAACGTTTTTCTTATTTAAATATGGAGGCATGATTCGACGGAACTGTCGTGAGACAATCCAATTGAAGGAGTGGATTATGTTTACAATAGCAAATTTAGCAAATGCTCGTTTCTGTAGACATCTCGTTAGACATACAGGTGTATTTAGAAAAATATACCTTGCTTCTTTTGACGATTTTCATAACTATGAAATGTATGAGCCGTTTATGTCGATAATACCAGAAACAGAAATGCCCTTATCATTGACGGATCAATGTCAAATTTGCATAGGTAATACAATATCTACGTATACAGAACCAGGACTTCAATATGAAAAATGTATAAACACTTTATATAAGCCAAAGACACTTAAATCATTTCTAATGTATGAACAATTTGTGAGTGCAAGAGACGACTTGTCTGGGTAGCTTTGAATTAATGAGAGCATTCCGAACTATTTTTTCTTAGCTTTGAATCCATGAGAAAACGCGGAACCTTTTTTTTAGCTTTGAATCAATAATAAAACTCGGAACGTTTTTAGCTTGAATCCACGAGAAAACTCGGAACTTTTTTAGCTTTGAAGCAATGATAAACTCGGAACTTTTTCGTAGCTTTGAATCAATGAGAAAACTCGGAACTTTTTTCTCTTTTTTCTCTGAATGGATAAGAAAACTCGGAACTCTTTTTTTCAGCTTTGAATCGGTGATAGAACTCGGAACTTTTTTTCAAAAGCTTTGAATCAATGAGACAACTCGCAAACCTATTTTAGCTTTGAATCAATGATAAAACTCCAAACTGTCTAAATAGAGAACCTTCCACAGAAGATTCCTGCCACATTTCGGTTCATTTGGCCAAACGGTTTCAGAAAAAAACATTTTAATCGACCAATCAGAACCAAAAATTGCCTATGGCGGCCATGGTTGTAAGCAAATCGGGACTAAATTAGTATAGCGGATCATCCATAGATGCTTCCTACTAGGTTTCAGGTCATTTGGCTAAAGGGTTTCAGAGGAGAACATTAACATGGGAAAAGTTAACAGACGACAGACGCCAATTGATGGAAAAAGCTCACATTGCCTTTGGTAAGATGAGCTACTAATGTACTAGATTATCCTGCACTTGCATTAGTGTGTCTTTCGGCACTGGCATTGTTGGGTTTACCGTTCCTAAATAAGGTAATCACTATTAAGACTAAAGTTCTCCTCCTGCCGGCATATGTCACCATATGGCTGGCTCTGGTAATCCTATTTAGGCCCTGTGGTTTTCTAGCCTTCTCCCAAAAACAAACTGTTTCAGCTATTTGAGTTTCCAATCTGTTGACTATGAGCATATCTGATGGAGGGTATGTCAGTAACCCGTCGTGTGTACTGAATTAGATATCAATGTTTTATTGTAGTGTGTGTTCTTCGGTTTTTCATGTACTGAATATTGATCATTCATCAATGTTGAGTGGGTTGTAGATTTGTGTAGTGTTCTATAGCATTAATATTTCGTATTTCGTATTTCGTCTGTCTTGTTTTTATTTTCCATAGACATATTATAGCTATGTGTAATGTAAATAAAAGGTATAGATCAAATTAGCATGCAATAACACTTTCTGAAATGTTGCAAGTAGCTCTATACAAAGATCATTAGAGTCTTACTTTCTGATAAGATATAGCGGTAGTAAGGAAAAACTGTTTCTCCATTTTGATGGTTCCCTGTTACCTAGGAATAAGACTTGTTCAATTACTCGAAACTATTTTAACTTGAGACATCAGAACATACTCGCTCATATTCTTTCAGATTATGCAGACCTATATATATATGACAAACACGAAATTAATGGCGAAACAATTAAAATATGTCAAAGTGGCCAAAAACTTCCTTATTTGGGCTATAGTTCAATTAAATTTGGTCGTTGCATTGAGCTGATGGCTCGATTAATTTGTTTATTTTTTTACGGATTCCAGATAGTTACAAAATTATCAAACCTGACACTTCTTGTAAATTGATGTCTCTATACATTTTGTCAAAATTTGTGTTATTGATTAGTGCTTAACGCCAAGTTTTGAAAAAAAAATTAAGTGTTTTTGCAGTTAGGGTTAGGGTTAGGGTTATGCTTTGAGCATAATAGTTCAATGGAATGATCATTGTTTAAAGCCATAGGAGCAAATTGTCAACAAACAGTATAAGACCAATGGTTGTTAGACAATATTATTCTTGTAACTGAAGCCTGTTCAAACACAAACGGGTAACAAACAGACCATGCGAAGTAAATAATTGTACTGAGATATTGGAAAATATATAAATGCATAACAGAAATAATAGATAATAATCATAATAATAAAAACATATAATAATTATCCATTGTCATGACAAATCATCCTTAAAGATCCTTACTCTTGGGACAAAAAATCAAACTTGAAACTTCTAACAGACTTAATATCCATTAGTCCTACGCTGTGAAGCAAGTTAGAGAGTGATTGTTGTCTCATGTCAAGTGAGCACTTTCTCAGCTATATCATACCATTTCATGGTGAAGAGATGTTAATGATGGTGTCCATTTTGTACTAGGTCAACATAATGGGTGGTAGCCCATTGCACCAACAGTCAACGGATTAAGCTATATTATTATTACCTTGTATTACCTTGTATTATGTGTAACTCGACCACTCTTGTGAGAAAGTGAAGTTCATCTCCAGTAAATAAAGCTTTGATTTGCCTAAGGAAAATGGGGTCATAACATTGTATTTCAATCGAATTAGTTATTGCTTTTACATAGATGTAATATAATTGCGTAAATCTATAGATAAATAGATTAGCAGGTCGTCCATATTATATAGGTTTTAATGGTGATTATAAGTACACTAATACTGAGGTTTAGAAGTTTGCTATGACACACAAATCAAGAAAACATTTACATTGGAAGGGGGTAATCCTAAATCGTACTTCAAAGATCAGCCTGTTGCAATCACTCAGTATACATATACTACGCATATTCCAACATCGATTTGCAACTAAAACACGGGTTGAATGAGTTATGTGAATGATGATACCGGACAATGGACGTGAAAGAGAAGATATATGCTATACTCTTTTCGTGATATCGTTTATGCAAATTAGAATTAAATACCTTAACGAAACACCTATCATCAACGATCATAATGTTGAAAAACGCCTGTCTTATCTCCGTGTCAGTTATGCCCTCCCTTCAGACAAGGACTCAACAGGTATGTTTAACCGCCATTTGCCTGTGTACATGCAAGCAAGGTCCATTAATTTCCTATGCAATACTATTGAATTATAAAATTTATCTATCCTTAACAAAACTAATCCGTACCGCCACGATACAACTGAAATATTGTTGAAAGCGGCATTAAGCACCATAAACCACCTAACCTCTTATTCTAACAACATGTTCCCTGTTTTTTTAATGTTTGGTTGACGTGTTTTTCAAGAGGATCGACATTCCTATGGGTATCAACTTTGATCTTCCTCTATCCGAATTGTTCCTTTATTTATATGAAGCAAACTTAAACAAAAAGGAATCTAGATAAGTCCTACAATTTCACGTTCTCCCATACACATACATTTCATTAAATAATTTGCATTGTGACTACGTTGGTTGCATCTTTCTAGTTGAACCTGAAATTATGAACTCTCCATTTATATGTACCAACATTTTGTCAGCTCCTGCTGATGGCGTATATACATTATGCGATATTTCTAAACTTATGGTTCCTGTCATGATTTCTTGTATAGAGGGCAACATCTATCGAGGAAGCCTCTCAACCAATTTTTCTGAGTGTTTATATATGAAGTCGTCACTTAACTTGGAAAACCGATACAGTATATCTGTGTCACTACGGACCACAAATATATTCCGTTTGTCTCATCCACAATCCAATCGCTTCCTTATCAATGGGTTATTAACTAGAATAACTCCAGTGGAGCAGGAATAACCCTTACGTAGCACCTAGGATTACACCCGTTTTAGTGGAATGCGTGTAGTTTATGAATCAATTACATGTTTTCAAGTTTTTAGTTCGGTGATGTGATGTCCATTACTATTTCGGTGGAAAAACCATGCTTGGTTTGTTTTTACATATATTCCTATTAGCTTTGAAAGGGGTTTTGTTACTTATGTTATTTGCATATATTCATGTACATGAATACTGGATACGATAATTAGGGACTGGGACACCCTATGCTTGCAATGACACAATCGATACTATAGGTATCCTATCTAGCCCTACCGGTAGATCGACAAATGTGATGGACATTTCCAACTACGATATTCGGCGTAAGCGAAGCCATGATCATCGCCATTATACATCCCCTATACATCATGATGTTTCACTAAATGACCGTCTACCATTTATGCAGAAACCTTTGGGTATCCATCACATTCGCTCGAAACATTTTCACTACCAATTTCAAAACTACATGCCTTGTAAAACTCATATTCCGTTTGTCTCATCATCAATCCATTCGCTTCCCCATCAATGGGTTATTAACCAGGATAACACCAGTGGAGCAGGAATAACCCTTCCGTAGCACATAGGATTACACTCATTTTTAGTGGGAACCAGAATAACACTAGTGGAGTAGGAATAACCCTTCCGTAGCACATAGGATTACACCCATTTTTAGTGGGAACCAGAATAACACTAGTGGAGTAGGAATAACCCTTCCGTAGCACCTAGTAGTTTATGAATCAATTAGGGTTTTTTTCAAGTTTTTAGTTCCGTGATGTGATGTCCGTTACTATTTCGGTGGAAAAACCATGTTTGGTTTGTTTTGACATATATTCCTATTAGTTTTGAAAGGGGTTTTGTTATTTATGCTATGTGTATATATTCACGTATATGAATACTGGATACGATAAACAGGGAATGGAACATCCTATGCTTGCAATGATAACATCGATGTTATAGTTATCCTATCTAGCCCTACCTGCAGATCGATAAATGTGATGGATATTTTCAACTCCGATATTCGGCGTAAGCGAAGCCATGGTCATCGTCATTATACATTCCCTCTATTTCATGATGTTTCACTAAATGACCTTCTACCATTTATGCAGAAACCTGTGGGTATCCGTCACATTCGCTCGAAATTATTTTCACTACCCATTTCAAAACTACATGCCTTGTACAACACATGTTTGGAAAACAATGTAACACACCCGAATTCAAATGAATACAAACTCACAACAACCGTCTTGGATATAGTCGGTCACATACTTTTCAAAGCTGATGGCACTAAGAATGATGATATAGATAAACATTATTTTCTGAAGCTGTCGTTTATCACAAATAAGTCATATCTAAAATTACACCATATGTTAAGGATCAGTTCGTAACTATAATTTTGTATGCATATGGCATATATATAGCAACACAGCTAGTTATCTACAAGACGGTATTGCATGACCTCAATATTGACGATTTCAAATCTAAGCCTCCTGATTGCACCTATACATGTTTCCTGTTCATATATAATCCGGATGACCACGTTATTACTGTTCATCTACGAGATGTGTTCGCCAAAGAGCCCAGATACCGTGATCCTAAATCCATAAACTGGAAGCATAACTGTAAAATTATTAAGAATTCCGTCTAGGATTGTGCCAGACAATGGGCAAAACGTAAAAGGCAGGACTTATATA
Source organism: Gigantidas platifrons (assembly GCA_002080005.1). NCBI lineage: Eukaryota > Metazoa > Mollusca > Bivalvia > Mytilida > Modiolidae > Gigantidas > Gigantidas platifrons. The sequence continues at coordinate 504,053 of MJUT01049301.1, read as the reverse complement.
CTCTTTCCGAAGTAGTGAAGAGTGTGAGGTCGCTGATGCAAATTAGAATAATAAAACTCAATGGGTATATGAGTACTCGCTCTATATCAATCTTTAAGGAATCAAATGTTGCTAAATACGTAAATCACATTATGTAGACTGCTTGATAAAGGAATTTGCTATTGACAATGCACTTGGCAACCCCACATATACCCCGACGACACCTACGAAAGGGGAAATCGTGTGACAATCATATGTCTCTTTTATGTTCCTTTGGTATTTCAACAAAGATGAATAACTGGATATATCGTCACTCTACTGGATTCCTAAATTACACAAGTGTCCTTTCAAACAGCGTTATATTTATGTATCTGCCAAATGCTCCTTGAAACATCTGTCCAAATTATTAGCATGTATTCTATCAGCGGTCAAAAATGGGTTTCAGAAATACTGTGACACTAGCTACTCAAGGGGTGGTGTGAATCATATGTGGATTCATAAGAACTCCAAAGATCTAATAGAGTACATACAATCTAGTCCCCTCTCTCCCTGCAATAGCACTAAAGCATTTGACTTCTCTACCCTGTACACAACTTCCTCACTCTAGACTTAAAGACAGACTAAGGGAGTTGGTCCAAATGTGTTTCATAAGAAAAGAATGGAGATTGTAGATACAAATAACTTATGCTAGGAACGGACATATCTTATTTTGTAAAACAAAACACTCTGATTCTTCCAACAAGTTTTCTAAAACTGATATCATCAACATGCTCGAGTGTTTGGACAACATATTTGTTCTGTTTGGTGGACGTGTATTTCAACAGACAGTCGGTATACCTATGGGTTCAAACTGCGCTCCTCTTCTCGCCGACTTGTT
>MJUT01049301.1:443753-490851 GCA_002080005.1 Gigantidas platifrons | reverse complement strand
TATGTTTTTGTAAATGTAAGTTGCTTCCCTTTTTCCCGCGTTTTGTGGTTGTGACGTATTATTTGAGAGTTTTTAATACATGTGATAATGACATCAGACGTGTTTTTGTTCGGCCAGTGAAGATAAAGATGGTAGATTAGGGATGTGTCCCCCTAGCCTATTACAAGTGGACCTCTGAATGATTGTCTTGCACGTAGGCCATTTTCACGCAGTCTGCGACGCACTGTTCCTGAGCTGATCCGGGGATTGTGTCTTCCTGGAGTTTCCCTAGCAGTTGATGCAGCTGTTTTGAGTCGGTTGCGTACATGCTGTAACCGGTTATGACGATCATGTAGGTCGGTTGTTACTTTTGGTTGTCCTGGCCGAGGACGATCGGACACATTGTTCGTGGTTTGAAACCTCTGCCTGAGGCGTACAACAGTACTTCGATGGCAATTGAATACTCGAGCAACTTCTCTGGCTCATATGCCTGCTCTCCACATACTCAAAGCTTGGTTGCGATCATTATTACTCAGACGTGGCATTTTTGAAACCCAATAAAAACTTTACCATAGCAAACAGTGCTGATATCTGATTATCCTTTTCACAGGTGGACACAGTTCTTTCAAAAAGCGGGTTTAAAAAATTCATATCACCCGTTCACGATTTGCACATGCAAGAAATACTGTTTTAAAAATTCAATAGATACCTGTTTCAGGTGATAAGACACATCAGAAAATGTACCTGTATTTTTTTAAGGAGGACATTATTAACAATTACATTTAATCAACTTTTTTTTTATTTTACCCCAAAAAAAATATTTTCTAGTGATGCGTTTCTAATGATGGTCAGTATATATAGAAGTGGAATATTTGCAATAGACATTTCTATGGTAAATTTTCAAACATGTCCAAGACATAGAGATGATATGAGAGTCTATTGGAAACGACAGAAGAGGACCTACCGATCTCCATCTCATCCTGCTAAGAGTTATGCGAAATGTTCAAGAGGCATACAGGCATCAACATGTAAAGATGTTTGACTGATATCCATAACTTTTCTTACAGTTGCAGCAGGTAAAAATCTTATCAATTGCTAATCTATGTATATTTTAAAAATGGGAAGGATCTATATCTACATAAAAGCATTTAACAAATTAATAACTTCAAAATGATCTCTTGATTTGCTTATCATTCCCCTTTTGCCTTTACTGAATATTAAAATTGAAGGGAGTTACTAAATGTACACAGGACTTGAAGTACAAATTTTTCATGATTTACATAATATAGAGAATACATGTGTGTACATTGCCAAACTAGCTGTATTTAACGTTTGCAACAAGTAAAGCTCCATACAAAACCAACATTTTTCTAAATATTTTTATGAAGATATGTATACTATAGACAGCAGTGATCCCTGAGCCGTTTTATCATCTTGGTAGATGTATGGTAAGTTATATCTGATAAGATTTTGATGGGGTTTATATCATCGCATTCTGTATAAATCTACATTTTTGTAGCTCTCACTTCAGTAACAGGTGTTTTGAGGAACCAAAAAGGGGTCGTTTTTTGTAATATTAAATAGAATTATAGAGATAAGTGCCCATGCACCATAGCCATATATATTCTGACTCAGTATCATGCGAACGGTTGAAAGCAGTTGATATTATATCCAAAGAAGACGTTCATTTCTGCCCTACATGTACCAACCCCCTAACCCCACTCTAAAAAAATAAACAACAACAAACAAACAAACAAAAAATGTACAAATATAGTACAACCTTGCGGTACCAGCAATAGTACCTTTTGAAATATTTGGGAGTCCAGCACATTTCTTATCGAATGTCTTTGGGTGTGACCGCGGCCAGCTTATTAGTGTGTAAATCGACTCTGTGTCTACACTTGCCTCAATGTTCCGAGTTGACTTGTTGCTGTCTCATTATTCTGTGCTATGCGAAGCGGTTTATTAAAAAGAATCGTCTCCTTACTATGTACTACAAAGATAACTTTATGTGGAATTCAATAATTGTTACCACTGATGGATTGCAATAAATGATTTAATATTGTATTTTTTTCTTCAGATTCTGACATTCAGCAGTCATCACAATCTATAGAAGTATTTTCCCAGAGAACCCAAATACTCTTGACTGAGAGGAAGACAATATGGCCCAAAAAGAAATATTTAATTCTGCAATGAAAACATTGTCCAGACAACGCTGAATTCACATATTAGTTTGATTTGGGAAAGTCTATCTTAAAGTTCAATGTCATATTATTTGAAAATGATAACAGAAGATTTTCAAGTTATTCTGAAATATGTTGCACCAGGTCAAGAAGACATAGTTATACAGAAGGTTTGTAAGAAGTTGTCATTTGCATCTAATGATTCTGAGGAAAAACTTGACACAATGACTGAAGCACTGAATGTAGCTCATCAATAGCAAAATGACAGGACAAACCAGCTCCAAATTTTGTTTCTATTTGCACACTAACTCGCAAATGAAAAATTACTGAACTCAGTACTAGGACTTACTGTGCTTAAAATTGATACAGAATGAAAACATGCAGCACTGACATCTCCAGGACAAATTTTAAATCCTCATCTACCATCCTTATCAGTTCAATTCCTTCAATATTGTGCTGTTGATTTTATTAATTATTACACAATGAATGCTCATCATGTGTTATGAATTAATTTGATTATAAATTGAGAATTTTAAATTTTAATGCTATGTGAAGAAAACATTAATTTTTCTATTGATTTCTAAGCAAATTATATCCCTTTGATTATATGAAATTTGGTTAAATCTAGAAATTATATGTATTTACTCAAACAAACTTTGTTATTTTATATACATGTAAATGTCAAGAATATGTATTTATCATTGAACATGTTGAATATGTCATTTTCAAAGCAATTTTATATTTTTGCAAGGATTTTGTTGGGACAATCCTGGCCTGCACTACCAAAATCAAATGTATTGGCATTTTAAGGATATTGGTATATTTCATGTAGTCATTTTATTTCAAGCAAAGTCGTAACTCAATCATCAGTTGCAAATTGTACACCTTTGAAATAATTCGACAGTAAAAACATGTATATGTATGAGTAAGATTGCGTTTTTTCTCTCAAATTAGGCAATATTACAAAAAAGGGGGAGTTTCGGTAGATCATATTGCAAATGATATTCCAAAGCAAAGCAAAACATATTATCTGCTATATATTTAGTCAAAGAATATTGCTTAACAACCAAAATAAAACAAATTAATGTGTTACCTTCAGGGATATAGCGCTCAGCACATAGCCCATTTTTGCAAATTAGGCAATATTACAAAAAGGGGGGGAAGGGTTCGGGGTTCGGTAGCTCATATTGCAGATGATCAAAAGCAAAGCAAAACATTTTATCTGCTATATATTTAGTTTAAGAATATTGCTTTACATCCAAAATAAAACAAATTAAAGTGTTACCTTCAGAGATATAGCGCTCAGAACATAGCCTATTTTGCAAATTAGGCAATATTACAAAAAGGGTGGGGTTCGGTAGCTCATATTGCAGATGATCAAAAGCAAAGCAAAACATTTTATCTGCAATATATTTAGTCAAAGAATATTGATTAACAACCAAAATAAAACAAATTAAAGTGTTACCTTAAGAGATATAGCCCTCAGAACATAGCTTATTTTTTGCAAATTAGACATTATTACAAAAAGGGGGGATTTCGATAGCTCATATTGCAGATTTTATTCAAATACAAAGCAAAACCTTTTATCTGGTATATATTTAGTTCAAGAATATTGCCTAACAACCAAAATAAAACAAATTAATGTGTTACCGTCAGAGATATGGCCTTCTGAACATAGCCTATCTTTGCAATATTGAAAATTTGGATATTTGCCAAGTTTTAAGAGTTATCTGTCCTTGAATGATAAAGAAAGAGGTTCATTTAAGTATTGATCATATAAAGTTCCGTATACATATATTTCATTACCACTAATGTTTAATTAATAATACTGTGCTATAAGTAACAAAATAGGTTTCAAAACTGACCTTTTTTGGCTAGTTTCTTGTCATATTAATGGGAAAATTGTAGAAATATAGGTGGCGCCTCCTATGGTCATGATATTCGAAAATTTGAAAAAAAAGTTGATGTATTTGCAAATACTGTATGGTGGTCTACATACCAACAAATTTTGAAAAGGATTGGCCAACCTTGCTTCCGCACTGTTTTGCCTGGTTTTCTCATAGACAAGCTCTTAATATATCAAGAAACTAGCAAAAAATGGTCGGTTTTAAAACATATTTTATTACTTATAATACATCATTTACTAAACCATAGTGGTAATGAAATATATGTATAACTTTATATGTTCAATACTGAAATGTACCTCTTTCTTCATCATCCAACAATAGATAACTCTGAAAACTTGGCAAATTTCCAAATTTTCAATATTGCAAAAAATAGGCTATGTTCTGAGGGCTGTATCTCGGAAGGTAACACCTTAATTTGTTTTATTTTGGTTGTTAAGCAATATGAGACTTCAAAATCCCCCTTTTTGTAATATTGCCTAATTTGCAAAATTAGGCTATGTTCTGATGACTATATATACTAAGGTAAGACGTTAATTTGTTTTATTTTGGTTGTAAAGTAATATTCTTAGACTAAATATATAGCAGCCGGCGTGGAACGAAAGGTGGGAGGAATGTCCAACGTCCTATACGCACCGTTATAAGTTCTGGTAAATACGATTTCAAAAGTAAAGGAAGTGGTGTGAATTGTGGTAATTTGATCCAATTTATTGATCAATCTGGTACTGCTAATTTAGACACCTTTATTCCAACAATCGTTATAGCTAGAAACTATAGTAATTCTCGTAGATCGACATTGAATTTGACGAATTTATTACGGATTAATAAAGTCCTGTTCATAGTGAGGAGAAAAATATGTCGTTCACGTTGCTAATGTTCTGAGGGCTATATCTACTAAGGTAACACTTTAATTTGTTTAATTTGGGTTATTAAGCAATATTCTTAGACTAAATATATAGCAGATAAAATATTTTGCTTTGATTTTGAATATCATCTGCAATATGAGATACGAAAGCTCCCCGTTTATGTAATATTGCCTAATTTGCAAAAATAGACTATGTTCTGAGGACTATTTCTACTAAGGTAACACTTTAGTTTGTTTCATGTTGACTGTTAAGCAATATTCTTAGACTTAAATATATAGGAGATGAAATGTTTTGCTTTACTTTTGAATATCATCTGCAATATGGTTGGTGGTTAGGGCTGGTCGGCGGCTCCCACTTCGTAAGTGCTATTTTTCTGTGTTTATACTTACAATTTCAAAACCATACTTGCTGTGGAAGATACCATAGACATTATGCATATAATGGACACAACAGAACTCTTATATCTGATGAAAAACTTTTCAATTTAACTGGGGAATATTTTTATTTAAATTTGTTATAAGACATAGTGATCAATCAGCCATGAATTCATCGAGTGTTTATAGACTATTTATCAACTACACTAAATCAATAGTCAATCGTCCATGGATAAATTGTAATCATCAATACATGCCGGCCGTTGTGAAAGTTACTCGCCGCAGCCGGCGTGGAACGAAAGGTGGGAGGAATGTCCAACGTCCTATACGCACCGTTATAAGTTAAAAATTAAAAAAAAGGTTGGACAGCGCGACTTAAAATTACTGTGTTGAGAGTGTCAGAGAGTGAGTGCTGTTTATCACCAAATGAACACTTTTTCAGCTACATCATAGCTATAGTATGTTATATTCGATTAGATGATAATAATGTCTGCTTTGTACTATACCAGCACCCTTAGTTGAATATAGTCGTGGCGTTCGACTCTGACACATTATTCAGAGTCCTAGCCAACTAGTATTTGCTCTTTCTCCTTAATGTTGTGTGTTTAGCGGAGAAGCAACAAATATCATCTTTATGAGTCTTTGGTTTGGTCCTACTGGGTTCGAACTAACTATATAACGCACTCTAGGTGAGTACATTCTTAGAAGTTATTCAATTATTTGAAAATGGGGGGGGTGTATACTTCTGAGTTAATAGTGTAAATGTATTTTAAATTGTGTTTATAAAATATAATCAGTGCACTGGAATGATAATGGGGTACTTTTTTATTCCCATTTTTCAATTACAATGTGTCGTTCTAATGAAATATCGGATAGTCCATTATTATTTAGATCTTTATGGAAAAGTCTAGCCTTACATGAAAAAAAAATAAAAAAACATATCATCGTTATAAAATTTCTATTTTAACAATGTTGGAAGGTAACAACACGACTGCCATTATTATCTTGAGTGAAAATTAAAAAAATAATATTTCAATTTTCCACGTTAGAATATCAGTATGTTTACAATGTTAAAACGTAACAACACGACCCTTTACAATATATTGTATTTGCAGATACACGATATCTTCGACATTTAATTTTTTTTAAATACGATTCAGTCCTTTGAGAATCATCCAGGTAGAAACAATAAATAGTGCTTCTGTACTTCCTGATATAAAATAACACAGGGGACATAACCAGATTGTTATTATGGCTGGACGAGATGCACACGAATATTAACAGGTTTGTTTATAGTTTTTATTCAATTAGAAGATGAAGGTAAAAGACAAAAACAGAAAAGTTAAAAAATAAAAAAAAAATATACAAAGCACGTGTCATCCGCAAATTTAAAAGATGTGTTACATATATACATTTTCCCAGCTACCTCAACACTATTGATTGAATGATTAGTATTAAAATATTCAACAGATTGTAACGAGAAAATATTTGTTCATTGTGTATGTAGTAGAACCCATTCGAAAGGGGGTGTCCTCTAGTTGTGAGGAACGATTAACGAAATCCATAACTCTCTATAAGAACGAGACGTAATTGATTGCTAACAAGCTGCTTTCATGTATAAGACAACTGTACAGCTGATCCTGAGGAGCCAGTATTTGTTACAAGTCCTCATTAGCTTACCAATTACAAGGGTCCATTATATCTCCAGCCCCCAGTGACAAACAAAACTTCCGCCTATATGTTCATCCAAGATTCACATGGTGACTCATCCCCAGCTCCCTGTGACAAACACAACTTCCTCCTTTATGCTCACTCAAGTGTCACATGTTGATCCCCAGCTCCTATGAGAATCACAACGTCTGCCTGTATGCTCACCCAAGTGTCACATGTGGATCCCCAGCTCCCTGTGACAAACACAAATTCAGCATGTATGCTCATCCAAGTGTGACATTCTCCAGCCCCTTGTGACAAACACAACTTCCTCCTGTATGCTCATCCAAGTGTCACATGTTGATCCCCAGTTCCCTATGATAAGCACAAATTCTGCCTGCATGCTCACCCAAGTGTCACATGTTGATTCCCAGCTCCGTGTGACAAACACAACTTCCGTCTTTATGCTCACTCAAGTGTCACATGTTGACTTACATATTGCATTGGTGTTCGTCTTGTTATTGTCAGTAATTTAGCTAAAATATTGAATATGTGGCATTAAACAATATTCAATCAATCAATAGACATTATGATAAGTGTGGCGAGTTACCGAAACATGCCATTATGACAAGTGAAGAGAGTTACTGAAATAATCCATTATGACAAATGAAGCGAGTTGCTGAAATAGTATATGATGGCAAGTGAAGAGAGTTACGGAAACAAGCCATTATGACAAGTGAAGCGGGTTACTGAAACCAGCCATTATGACAAGTGAAGCGAGTTACTGAAGCCAAGTATTATGACAAGTGAAGCGAGTTGCTGACATAATCCATGATGACAAGTGAAGCGAGTTGCTGAAATAGTATATGATGGCAAGTGAAGAGAGTTACGGAAACAAGCCATTATGACAAGTGAATCCGGTTTCTGAAACAAAGCCATTATGATAAGTGTGGCGAGTTACCGAAACATGCCATTATGACAAGTGAAGAGAGTTACTGAAATAATCCATTATGACAAATGAAGTGACTTACTGAAACAAGCCATTATGACAAGTGAAGCCGGTTACTGAAACAAGCCATTATGATAAGTGAGGCCAATTACCGAAACACACCATTATGACAAGAGAAGCGAGTTACTAAGATAATCCATGATGACAAGTGAAGCGAGTAATTAAAAGCAGCCATTATTAAAAGTGAAGAGAGTTACTGAAACAAACCATTATGACAAGTGAAGCGGGTTACTGAAACCAGCCATTATGACAAGTGAAGCGAGTTACTGAAGCCAAGTATTATGACAAGTGAAGCGAGTTGCTGAAATAGTCTATGATGACAAGTGAAGCGAGTTACTGAAACAGGCCATTATGACAAGCGAAGCGAGTTATTGAAACCAGCCATTGTGACATATGCAGCGAGTTATTTGCAGACTGTCTCCGATTAGTCCCTTAGTCAAACGAGAAAATATACGAGATATTTAACTACCATCAGATGATACTGCTCTCTTCATTGTTCTTTCACAGTTTGCCATGATATAATCAAGAATTAGATGAAAGCAGTTTTAACGAGTACTTAATCAATCATGCAAATGACTATTTGAGATTTTTTTTCTATTTTAGATTTGCTATTAGATATATACTTGCAAAATGCAGAAGGAATCGGCAGTAAGTATTTCAATGTCGTAATATATCAGTATAATAAAAACGTAGATATCAAATTTAGTGCTCACGGCGCTTTTCTAGAATAACCGTCATCAGGTACGTTACTGGAATAACCGTCATCAGGTACGTTACTGGAATAACCGTCATCATGTACGTTACTGTAATAACTTCATCGGGTACGTTACTGGAATAACCGTTATCAGGTGACGCTCAAAGCCAAATGATTTACAAGTCTTTGGGGGGAAGAAAAATAAACATCATCATCAGGTTAGCCAAGACAGCCAAGGTCATCTATGCCTGAGGGAGGATAACCTTAGTCTTAATAATAATTATAAGTGTGATAAATCTTTAAGTACTTTATGTCTATTTTAGTAGAGAAGATATATTTTCCACATTAATTTATTTTATCCTATTCTTACCATTAATATGATAGTTGTTGCATATGTGTAACGAGCGGAAGTAAACTAGCAATAATTTCACCCACAGGCTGATAAACCATATCAAAGACGTCTCTGGCAAAACATCCATAAAAGTGCTTCAGGTACACTGGTACAAATTACTGCCGGGATTGTCGGTGTCCTCTGTTTACAAACATTACCTTACACACAAAGATGAGTGGGGTATAGGGGCATCCTCGTGGTTCACGAAAAATTATGTTTACCAATAACATTTTACATTAGTTTTTACACTATTAATATTTTTAAAAGATTCTCGGAAATTTATACATATGTTATTTGCATTGATCTCTGCATGAAAGGGAGCCCTTTACCAGCCTTTTAGGCAAGACACTAATGTTGAACATGTAATTTTAGAACCAAAGTCGAAAATGTGCAAATGCTATATTCAAGAGTTGCTTTAGTTTATATAATGATATACACACTTGTTTAAGCTTGTCTGGTTTTTTTTCAGAGGGGCCCGGGTGGCTCAATGGGTTAGGTCGTTGAATCTAGCAACTCATACAAGCCTATCACCAATACGGCGTGGGTTCGTACCCAGCTTTGCAAATTACAAAAAGGGTGCACTCGACTCTCAGCCGGAAGAGATACAGTTTACCAGTTGCTTGTTTAGGGTGGGTGGTTCTCTCCGGGTACTTCAGCTTCCTCCAACACTAAAACTGGTCGCCATGATATTGCTGAAATATTGCTGAAAGTGGCGTTAAGCACCAAAAAATCAAGTTCAAATTCAAATTCTATTCTTTCAGAAATCAACTGCCCAAATCACCTGCCGTAATGACTTGCGGCAACATTGTGGTGTTTTCCGGGTACTTCTGTTACCTCCGGCAAGAAGCAAAAATAACGTACATATCTAATTTAGTGAGCACAGCGTGCTGCTGGAATAACCTTCATCTGTTAAGCTCAAAATCAAAAGACTGGAAATCCAAAAAAAAATAAATCCTGTCAGGAACAAGCAAATGAGAGCTAAACGGGATGGACTAAATCGATATTAGGTTACCTGAGCCTGATGGCCTCAGTTTTAGTAATGAAACTATACATTTCAGTAATACATGTATCTTATAATAATCAACGTTTAAAGATATCTTAGTGGTAATGAAAACCTGCTTAATCGAAGAGGGACAGACAATATAATGCTCAAAAGAAAAAGGACAAAAGAACAAAACACTATACACAGAAATCTATAAAGCATGTCATATAAAGCTACTGGCGAATGACTCTGTCAATATGTTTTTGTTGAAAGTGGTATTCGTTACCTGCAATCCAATGCAAATATATTTATAGAATACAAAAGGAGTGATCATGGGCAGGGTAAAGTCTTTATCCTTATTTCAGGTTGTTTCTTATCTGCGTCATTATGCATGGGAGGATGTTAATCATTACTGCCATAGAAGAACAATCAGAAGAGTTAAAGAAGCAGTTCATATACGTGATGTTAATAGAGTACGCCAAATCCTTAACAACTGTAAGAATGAACAGGTATGAATATTAAGATTTAATTGGTTGCAATTTTGCTCTAGTCTACATAAAAAGATACAACAGGGACGAAATACGTTTGTTATCAAACAAATTATTGATGAGTTGCCATAGCAATGTAGTTGGCGGATGAGTTGTCATGACAATGGAGTATTATTATTTGTTTTCTTTTATTTCTTTTATGCATTTATATATTTTCCAACTTTCTTTCAAAAACCAATAATTCAAACATTTTATTATTTGTAAGTGTAAATATATGTTCCCTTTGTTTAAGTAATGTTTTCTCGTCCAGCTCCACATGTGTAAAGTCTTGTCCTATGTGCACAAGTGTATTTGTACATTTGTGTATTTTGGTCAATTTGTACATGTGTAAATTTGTATTTTATTCGTGCAAGTGTGTCCATGTTAATGTTGTTTTTTTTTTTTTTTTTTTTACGCATTTCGTCTTGTTCTTACATGTGTATATGTTAGTCCTTTCTTGTACATGTGTAAATGCTTGCTCTATTTGTACATGTGATAATGTTATTTCATTTTAGAGTACCTGAATTCATCCCCAGTTTTTAGTTGAGTTCGTGTGGCTCAATCTTGAATTTTCTGTGTTGCATTTTTTGGACAATTGTTTGTCTTGGTTCTTTTTCTTTTTGTTATTAAATTGTCCATCCTTCTTTGACTTATATCTTCTGATTATTTCATTGGTGCCTTGTCTTATTTGAGCATGTGTAGCCGCTTGACTTTTTGAAAGAGAAAATTTTAATTATTTTGCTTAGGTGATACGATCTGCTATTTGCTCTGCTGTTAGCGACACATCAATGCTTCAGTCCATACTAGATCAAGTTAAACATTCAAGTAAGTATACAAGATATTATATATTTTATTTGACGTTGCTGTCAGTAATAGTGGTCTTCGGGTTTCTCAATTTTCCGTTTTCTTTAAGGTTTCGTAACTGTTTTTATACAGAATAGTCATGGTGTAACTGAAAACTCCTGAAAGAGACGACCAACAACCTTTTTAAAAAATATATAAATATGGAACGAACGTTTGTGGGTCATTTTCAAAAAATGACAATATTCCAGATAGTAATTTCAAGCAAAACCAACATCGATTGAATTCAATTCTAATAATACCAATGCACTCTTCAACATTAACATGAACAAATTATAAAATATGCAATCTTAGCTAAACTTCGAAATATATTATGTTAATGAAAAATTAGATAACCCTTAACAAAGAAATGTCAACTACGTAACGATAGGGATTCTGCTAATAACTTTTTGCAAGATACAAATATTTTGAACCTTTTGGCTAAAAAAAACAACAAGACTTACCAGTTAAAGATTGAGATTTACTCGAGTAAAAAGTAAGAAAAACAAACAAGTATATAGTGTTTTGTAGTGGACATTTGTGTCATGTAGTTGACATCGTTATGTGGGGGACAAAAAACCAAACTTTGCTTTTACTGACTAGATAAAACAAAATAGCATCAATAATTATACAAAATATGTAATATTAACATAATTAGTAATGCATTTTACGCTTAGATAAGTCAGATAAGGCATAATTATGCATTTAATATTTATGCCAACTACATAACTGTATCAATCGTTATGTAGTTGACCGTTTTGAAGTGGACGTATTCGCACATTGATGCGTTTTGTCTTACTACTAATACTACTAATACTACGACATGAAAAGTAATTTGTTTTTCAAATAAAACACTGGAATATGAATATAATAATACGGGTCTATGTCTATGTCTACTTACTTAGATGTCAATAATGAAACTTGTAATTTAGTTATTGCGCCATTACTTCAATTGTGTGTAGAATTAGTCCTGAGTCACTTTTTTTGACAACAAAAGATGTCTGAAACTGTATATTAGTAACCAGATACGTTTTCGTTATGTAGTTGACACAATATCAAGGACACCATAAAGAAACAAGATTTATCTGAGCCGATAGGGATAGTTGAATTTCTCTATAATATAATTCTACAGTGTATGTTCTACCTCATATCAGAAAATTCTAAGATTTGTATCATTAAAAAGGTTTCAATTTTGATCAGATATTCCGTGTTTTGTTGTTTGAAATATACAGTTTTTGGCAATTTGATGGCTTTGGACATTAATTGCCCCTATTGTTCACCAATCTGTTGTTTATTTTTCTTCTGCAAGTATTAGAACATACCTTGCAATATACAGTGCACCCAAATTTAAATCCCTATTATACCGTATTTTTCCTATAGGCCAGCCGGACAAGAATGTTGGCAATTTTTGAAAATGACCCTTGTAGCACTTTTCGGTTTCTTTTTGCAAAGAAGAGTGGAGATTATGTTGCCGTGAACGTAAAGAAGAGTGGTGATTGTGCTGCCGTGAACGTAAAGAAGAGTAAAGATTGTGCTGCCGTGAACGTAAAGAAGAGTGTGGATTGTACTTCCGTGAACGTATACCAATTTGATTTACATCTATCTATGCTATCAATTATCATCAACAGGATTATATTTCTGAGTTTAACTGGGCTATGTAATTTGTCAATGACATATAGATAAATTTCTGCAAGTACTCTGGTTTTCTTCAGAAACAAAGAAGACTGCATATATATCCACTTGATTTTGTGTTTACCTATGACTTACGTGGTCACCATATCGACTGCTTTGACGATTTCACACATTCTATTGTTTCTCCATTTATCTAAGCTAAAGCCTATACCATTGGCATACTTGAATCTTTGAATCCTCTACAATATTAAATGTGTACAAATAAAATGTATTTCCATACTATGACAGGAAAACATAGATGATATGAAAATATGGTTTAGCATCGTCGGTAACTCACAGTTGATCACGCTCCGCATATTTTCTATTCATCACACGTGCGTCAACTAGCAGAGAAATCATCGATTCGTTGAGAAAAAAGTATATTAATAGTTAACAATCAAAAGATATGCACTCTGTGTGCTCCTATGTTTTGCAAGGAAATCTTCACGATATTTCGATCCAGTTAATAGCAATGATTTGATTAACTTTTAAGACAGTTGTCGGGGCTTATCAAACTGGTTTATATTTACCACGTGACTACGGGAACATATCTACCAGTTGACTCACGGGTGTTGAGTGGAGAGTAATCGACATGTATTCAGCTTTGATGTCGTTGTAATATAGACAATTGAATATGATTTTAAGTATATGGGATTTCTGTGGTATTTATATGGACAACAGTTGCAGAAATTATTTAACCGTTTTTTCCTGATATTTTGAAGACATAATTTGGATGGATTCTTCTCTTTCTCTTTTCAATTTGCATGCTTTAATAACATCTTGATTTTATTAATCGTCATTTAATCTGATTTATTCAACCTTAACAGCATAAACAAGTAATATTTATTTTCGCATGAATTTGTGTAACCGTTTAACTCGAATAACCGTGATATAAATGATTTGTATCATGAAGCAATGTCATATCACATCTAGATCGGTGATTATTGCACGGCTCTCTGTGACAAATAAAACTACAGCCTAAATTTAAAGTCTGCAATTTCGTATCTGCGTGTATCATTTCATAGTTCTTAGCAGTTGCTTTAATTCTGGTATAAAAAGGGATCAGAGGAAAAAAATGCATTCATGGTACAATTTTGTAGATATATCTTTCACAAGTAATTACGATGATTTCTTTTATTCAGACTGTACAAAGGCATCTAAATAACATGTGCAATATCATTAAAATATATATATAGTTACATGGCTCTGTTTACAGATGTGTCTGACAACCTGTACAAACGGAAGCATTGTCGATATAATGGTAAGCATTAATTTATTATCTTTTTATTTACATGCTACATGCTCATTAACTTACAATCTCTTAATTCCATGCTACATGCTCATTAACTTACTATCTCTTAATTCCATGCTACATGCTCATTAACTTACTATCTCTTTAATTACATGCTACAGACACATTAACTTATTATCTCTTTATTTACATGTTACAGACTCATTACCTTACTATCTCTTTAATTACATGCTACAGACACATTATCTTACTATCTCTTTAATAACATGGTTCAGGCTCAATAACTTACTATATTTTTATTTAGATGCTACAGACTCATTAACTTACTATTTCTTTAAAAACATGATTCAGGCTCATTAACTTACTATATCTTTAATTACATGATACATGCACATTAAATTACTATCTATGTAATTACATGCTACACACTCATTGAATGACTATGCATTTAACTACATGCTACACTACAGGCTCATTAACTTACTATCTCTTTAATTACATGATACATGCTCATTAACTTACTATCTCTTTAATTACATCCTACATGTTCATTAACTGACTATCTCTTTAATTACATCCTACATGTTCATTAACTGACTATCTCTTTAATTGCATGCTGCAAACTCATTAACTTACTATCTCTTTAATTGCATGCTACATGTTCATTAACTGACTATCTTTTTAATTACATGCTACAGGCACATTAACTGACTATCTCTTTAATTACATGCTACAAACTCATTAACTGACTATCTCTTTAATTAAATGCTAGAGACTCATTAACTTACTATCTCTTTAATTACATGCTACAAACTCATTAACTTACTATCTCTTTAATTACATGCTACAAACTCATTAACTTACTATCTCTTTAATTACATGCTACAGGCTCATTAACTTACTATCTCTTTAATTACATGCTACAGGCACATTAACTTACTATCTTTTTAATTACATGCTACAAACTCATTAACTTACTATCTCTTTAATTACATGCTACAGGCTCATTAACTTACTATCTCTTTAATTACATCCTACATGTTCATTAACTGACTATCTCTTTAATTTCATGCTACAAACTCATTAACTTACTATTTCCTTAATTGCATGCTACAGGCTCATTAACTTACTATCTCTTTAATTACATGCTACAGACACATTAACTTACTATCTCTTTAATTACATGCTACAGACTCATTAACTTACTATCTCTTTAATTACATGCTACAGGCTCATTAACTTACCATCTCTTTAATTACATGCTACAAACTTATTAACTTACTATCTCCTTAATTACATCCGACAGACTCATTAACTTATTATCTCTCTAATTACATGCTAGAGACACATTAACTTACTATCTCTCTAATTACATGCTACAGGCACATTAACTTACTATCTCTTTAATTGCATGCTACAAACTCATTAACTTACTATCTCTTTAATTACATGATACAGGCACATTAACTTACTATCTCTTTAATTGCATGTTACAGGCACATTAACTTACCATCTCTTTAATTACATGCTACAAACTTATTAACTTACTATCTCTTTAATTACATGCTACAGGCACATTAACTTACTATCTCCTTAATTACATCCGACAGACACATTAACTTACTATCTCTCTAATTACATGCTACAGGCACATTAACTTACTATCTCTTTAATTGCATGCTACAAACTCATTAACTTACTATCTCTTTAATTACATGATACAGGCACATTAACTTACTATCTCTTTAATTGCATGCTACAGGCACATTAACTTACTCTCTCTTTAATTACATCCGACAGATTCATTAACTTACTATCTCTCTAATTACATCCTAGAGACACATTAACTTACTATCTCTCTAATTACATGCTACAGGCACATTAACTTACTATCTCTTTAATTGCATGCTACAAACTCATTAACTTACTATCTCTTTAATTACATGATACAGGCACATTAACTTACTATCTCTTTAATTGCATGCTACAGGCACATTAACTTACTCTCTCTTTAATTACATCCGACAGACTCATTAACTTACTATCTCTTTAATTACATGCTACAGACTCCTTAGCTTACTATCTCTTTAATTACATGATACAGGCACATTAACTTACTATCTCTCTAATTACATGCTACAGGCACATTAACTTACTATCTCTCTAATTACATGCTACAGGCACATTAACTTATTATCTCTTTAATTACATACTACAGGCTCATTAACTTACTATCTCTTTAATTACATCCGACAGACTCATTAACTTACTATCTCTCTAATTACATGCTACAGGCACATTAACTTATTATCTCTTTAATTGCATGCTACAAACTCATTAACTTACTATCTCTTTAATTACATGATACAGGCACATTAACTTACTATCTCTCTAATTACATGCTACAGGCACATTAACTTACTATCTCTTTAATTAAATGCTAGAGACTCATTAACTTATTATCTCTTTAATTACATACTACAATTTCATTAACTTACTATCTCTTTAATTACATGCTACAGACTCCTTAGCTTACTATCTCTTTAATTACATGCTACAGGCTCATTAACTTACTACATTTATATCTTTAATTACGTGCTACAGGCTCATCAACTTACCATCCCTTTCATTACATACTACAGCCTCATTAGCTTTCTGTCTCTGTACATGCTACAGACTCGTTAGTTTATTATCGCTTTAGTTACATGCTCATAGAGAATCATAGTTTTTGAAGAACGGTAAACGCACCAACAGAGGTTTGGATATACGAACAACATGTTAACGGTATTTTGCTTTATCTTAGAAATACCATGAATAGATTTATTTTATTATTTAATACAATTGTCTTAAAAGAAAGATATTCGTATTAGCATCCCACACTATGCTATGCCAGGATGATATTTCTCTAAATCACGGGGAGACGTATTTAGTGAGAGCTATCGTATAGTTGTCAAGTGATATATTTATTAATACAATCGGTGCCTAACATCACTGTAGTTTATGGGTTGGCTTCCACTCGTGATGAGGTATACGCAATGCAACATTTTGTGAACGCATATGACAAGTGGATGGATATATCCTGTCCTGCGGGAATCATGCATCACGAAAACTGACTGCCACGAAATATAATCAAAATACAATAACATCTTGTCATCTCAAATTCTGGTAAGTCATTTTCAATGATTACTCGAGTTAATATATATGCCGAATACTTCTTATTTTTTTCTTGGTCACTCGTGTGTAGATCTAGCCACTCTCCATTAAGGGTCGAATCCGAGGTCAGCATGAATGCATTATCCGAAATTTATATTAGCCAATCAGAAATAGAATCGACTTTGCAGAACATCCAATAAGAGAACCGCTTTCGCCGTGTCTTCGACGTTGTGTAAAAAGCATGACAGCTTCAATGCGATATGATTGACAGCGCTTCGACAGATAGTTTACCACTATTTGGCATCGATGAGCTGAAAAAGTAGCATATAGCAATTCTGGAATGTCTCATCGACACAAGATATTGTATGGCAGTATTACCAACTGGTTTTGGAAAGTCACTGCCGTTTGGTAAATCGACAACTAACACTAACAACGAATGAAAACACGATAGTATGCAGTCCACTTCATGACTTATAGCCTTGATGCAAGATCAAGTAGACGGAATGTCGAATATACCAGATATGAAAACAGATTATGCAGGTCATTAATACATTATCATACCTTATTACCCATTCACGATTTGAAAAAGAGAGAGGCTTGTCTTTTTTTTTTTGCTAGATGATGGTTTCAATTTAGCCTTTTAGTTTATGGCACTTAATTCTTAATAAGAAACAAAAATGAAGTATGCAGAAAATAATTGTAGAAGACCATACATTATATAGTACTTTTGATGTCAATTTAAGTCCATAGAAATAGATCTACTTATTTTAGTGTACATGTGTATTTCAAAATGATCATTTGATACAGTAGTGTCATGGTGGATATATCTTACAAGGATTGCATCTAGTTCAGTGACAGGAATTTGTACTTTTAATCCAGCTTGCTTCTTTATGGTCTACTGTGTTATCATTGATAAAGCTTAATAAAGTTAATACAAACATCTCTGTCTAAATACTGCTGCCCAAACGAAGACTATTTTTAATTTCAATTCCAGATAGGAGTGTGTAGAGACATAATAAGCTGTTTTGAAAAGCTTCTCATATCGGCAAAGTTCATTTTGATTTAATTTGGCAATAGTTTTGTGTTTAGTTTTAATGGTGTCCTTCTATCATGACACGAGGCAATTAGCACACTTTGTAGATGATGGCGACTTGGTAAAATATCTATGTTGTCCACGATTGTGGCAATAATCATTCACGGTATTTCTTGCAGATATAGCAATATGAGACACTATCTGAATCAGCATTCATCAGTAATCATAGGAAATCGGCTACCTAGTTGAAAAATCCGTTGTGTGTTTTCTCTCAAATTGTACATCATTTTGATAACTTCGGGTGTTATTTCTGTTTGTGTGATTCCACATATTACACAAAAATGGTTTCTTATATACTTCTTTTTTGGCGTATCAGAGGTCGCTGATTGCATGTTTTTGTTATTTCATTTCTTCAAGTGACAAACAATGGCGCAGACCTTTTATTTTTTAACCATTCGGAGTCTATCGGGTGCGTTGGAAAATGCGTGTCATTGTAAATTGTCTTCATGTGTTTATAGAAGAATCGTTGATTGGTCAGTTTTAAAGCATTCATGTTGACCCCTAACGCGACCCTTAACGGAGAGTGGTTAGATCTACACACAAGTGACCAAAAAAAAACACCGATAGAAAATAGGGAGCAAGTGCGTAGATCTCATTTTAATTAGATTGATACTCACATTATTAGTTTGTTGGATACTTACTGTAATATATGTTTCGAATACTTACTGTAACATTTGTGTCGAATACTTACTGTAATATTTGTGTCGAATACTTGCTGTGCTGTAATATTTGTGTCGAATACTTGCTGTACTGTAATATTTGTGTAGAATGCATACTCTAATATTTGTGTAGAATCCTTGCTGTAATATTTGTGTCGAATACTTGCTGTAATATTTGTGTCGAAAACTTACTGTAAGAGTTGTGTCGAAAACTTACTGTAAGATTTGCTTCGAATACTTACTGTAATATTTGTGTCGAATACTTGCTGTAATATTTGAGTCGTATACTTACTGTAATATTTGTATCGTATACTTGCTGTACTGTAATATTTGTGTAGAATACATACTCTAATATTTCTGTCGAATCCTTGCTGTAATATTTGTGTCGAATACATATTGTAATATTTATGTCGAATACCTGCTATTATTCGAACATGTTAATATAAAATCATTCCGAAGCAAAGAAGAATGTCGGTATTGTCATGTTAAGTACTGACACACCATAATCCAACTATTGACGCAAATATTCGACGATAATGCAATCTGACTAATATGTAAGCACGTTGCATATCCGAAATGTTCTATTTAGATGTTTGTCGTTTCTTTCTCCCTACCTCTAACATCGAATCGCTTCTAATGTTTTCCCCCAATTAATGGGACAGATCTCAACTTACACTTCATTTGAAAAAATGAACGTAACCTTTAAATACACCTTCTTGTATTTCAGCTTCTCCTTTGCATTGTGCCAGTATATTGGGTGAAGAAGAAAGTGTATTACTACTTCTTAAAGCAGGATTCACGGCAAATGTTTTTGATACGCGCAACATAACGCCATTATATTTTGCACTATTTACGAAACATTGGTCTATTGCAGATGTTCTTCTTTCAATCGATGACATAGATGTCAATAGTGGGTAAGTAATGTTTCATATTGTGTTCATATCTAATTGTGGCAATGTTTATATCAAAAACAAGGGCCTAAATATCGTGAGCCTACATACATAAACTGGAAACATGACTTTAACATTTTTATGGATTCCGTTGAGGATTGTGCCGGACAATGGGGACAATGTGAAAAGGAGGACTTAGAAACTCTTTTCGAGTGAGTGAAGAGTGTGATGTCGCTGATATATTAGAATTAAAAACCTCAATGGGTCTATGGACACTCGCTCTACATCAATCTTTAAAGACCTAAATGTTGCTAAACACCTGTTTCTCCTCCATGACAAATATGTTATTGTCTCCGCCGACAATATTGTTTTGGTACGTAAATCACATTACGTAGACTGCTTGATAAAGGAATTAAGTATTTAAAATTCACCTGGAAATGCTGCATATACCCCGACGACACTTACGATAAAGCAAATACTGAAAAATCGTAGGTCTGTTTTATGTTCCTTTGGAAATTCAACCAAAGATGGAGAACTTGATCTACCGTCACTCTACTGGATTCCTAAATTACACATTCAGAGTTACTATGACACTAGCTACTCAATGGGTGGTGTGAATCAGATGTAGATTCTGAAGAGCTCTAAAGATATGTTAGAGTACATAAAATTTAGGTCCCTCTCCACCTGCAATAGCAATAAAACATTTGACTTATCTAACCTCTACACAGCCATTCCCCACTTTAAGCTGAACGAAATTAAGGTAGTTGTTCCAATTGTGTTTCATTAAAAAGAATGGCCAACGTAGATACAAATACCTTGTGCTACGACGGGACAGATCGTATTTTGTATAAAAAAAAAAGAAAAAAAAAAAGGGAAATAACCTCTCTGATTCTACCAAAAGGTTTCGTGAAGCTGAGTTCAACCCCAGATTTTAGTGGGGTTCGTGTTACTCCATCTTTAGTTTTATGAGTATGTTTTGTAGATCGTTGTTCGTCCTTTTGTTCTTTTTCTTTTGACCGTTGTGTTGTTTGTTCTTCTTCCGTTTACGGATTCTTCATTCGTTTTTAAGAATGTGAATTACTTGACACGATTTTTGTTTTTCTTTTCGGACAGGTTAAACCGACGACTAAAAAATAAACGCTAGGGACTTCCGAAGAGACAATAAAAAATGGAAAATCCCGAGAAACTGGCAACACATGGTGCGCAAGACTTAGAAAAACAAAGCAAGAACACGACACAACATGTGTTGGACATCACTATACGCAGAAAAACACAAATAACGTAAATAAGACATGAGCCCTCCTACAAACAACTGGAGGTAAAGGGGAATCGAACATTGTTTTTTATCCGGAAATCGTAGCGGTCACCACAACACAGAACTAAGAACATAAAGACAAATAATAGGGTAACACGGAAAACTAAAAAATATGAGCAACACGGACACCACGGAAAAACCGGCGGAGAACTTAGGCGCTTGCGAGGTATAAGTGGTTCCTGCTTCTTTTTAAAATACCCGCCATGTTATTGTTGTGGCATTGTTGCTTCCATGCTAAGCAAGCAACATAGTAGTTAGCAACGAGCATTTACTCTGAGTTGATATAACATTCATTGTCGGGTTGGTTTATGGTATTTAGCACCACTTTTAGCAATAGTTTAACAATATTTATTTCAGTTATATCGTGGTGGTCAGTTTTATTAGTGGAGGAAACCCTTCAAATCCACCGACCTGTCAATTACAAAATACCGATTTTAGGATTGGGACATTACAAAAACACAATCCGTGTAGACAAAAGGTCAGACATCAGTAATTGCCAATGTTAGGGGACATTACACAAAAATCCCATCCAGATAGACAAAATACCTCCAATTCATGAAAAACCCAATAAAAGGGGATTTGTAGGCCTTATTATGGCATTTCATTCACCCCCCCCCCCCTTTCTGTCAACTTAAACCAATATTTGCCAGCTCAATGCAACTACCAAATTTAATTGGAAGAGGGGTGTGCTGGGGCTAGAAAACCAAGTTGACAGAAGGAGAACCATTGTTTTAATGATAATAACATTATTTAGGAATGGTAAATTTCAATAAACCAAACCATATCAGTGCCGAAACACTATTTCTAACTACAAACGAGAAACCTGAACGCTTGTGTTTCGTAAAGGGCACCACTGACTGCACCGTGCATGCAAACATGGCCTTTCTTTGACACGGGAATCGTATTGGGCACCACGACATGGAGAACTAGGCTATAGCTCACCAAGCAGATATAAGTTTACAGAAACCATCAGCAAAACACTGTATTCATACATTATTGTATGGATGCTTTAATATGTAAAGTTATATGCTACATATATGTTTTCTCCACAGAAAAACACCCTTGCAGCTTGTATGTAGAGAGGGATATATAGACAGCGCCCGTACCTTGTTGTCATGTGGTGCTGACGTCAATGAACGTGGTGGATATGATTGGACACCTTTATTTGAAGCTTGTAGTAATGGTTATACTAATATTGTAGAACTCCTACTTCAATCAGGTTAAGTATTTTAAGCTTAAGAGGAATATATTTAACTTCTATGCAATATATATAGTACTTATAGAATATTCGGTAGTATATCTACGGATATTTCTGTGTTGTACGGCTTTTGAGATAAACACGATCGAAAAAGACCGAAAAGTACAAATTATAACATTTTTCTTTTTCTTACAATTTTAATGCAGTTTTTTCGAACTGTTCATCTTAATGGGTTTTTGAAGGGCCATTAAATAATTGATGTTTATTTTTAAAAGAGGTCTAGCAACGGACCAAATTAAGAAATGTCGCATATGATTCCCGAGTGTAACATCCGAACAGTAATCAGGGTTTCGTCAGTGACATGATTCATAAGGGTAGCATCCGACCAGTAGTCAGTGTTTTTTCACTGACATGATTCCCGAGGGTAACATCCGACCAGTAGTCAGTGTCTCGTCACTGACATGACTCCGGAGGATAACATCCCACCAGTAGTCAGTGTTTCATCTCTATTTACCAAGATGTCCTGCATACCTCCCTTGAATGGCTCTAGGGTAAGGTAGTCAATGCAGATTAACTCCATGGGCTGAGTCGTGGTGATATTGATAAGTGGTGCTTTCTCTGGTTCCTTCTTCAGCTTTATGCAACGTTCACATATGTGTATCCGGTTTTCCACGTCTTTGTACAATCCTTGCCAGTAAAACCTTTCTCTTATCAGACTGATGGTCCTGTCTTTTCCTGGATGGCCAATCTCATCATGTAGTGCTTCCATAACAATCTTGATGTAAGATGC
Source organism: Gigantidas platifrons (assembly GCA_002080005.1). Taxonomy (NCBI): domain Eukaryota; kingdom Metazoa; phylum Mollusca; class Bivalvia; order Mytilida; family Modiolidae; genus Gigantidas; species Gigantidas platifrons. Next base: position 467,431 of record MJUT01049301.1, on the reverse strand, counting down.
TGGCAATACAAGCTGGTGATGTTGCTGTCCATCAACTGCCACTTCGCGATACAGGACGTCATCTATTAGTCGAAGATGAGAAAACTGTTTCTGTATTGGAGTTGAAGGTGTCTGCCCTTTCTTTGGTGTCTGTCCTGCCTTCAACAGTTTAATGCAGTGGTGAAGTGATTGATCTTTGACTTGTGCTTCCGACAAGTTGATATCAGTTGATACATCCAGATGCATATCGGGCTCGCTAGACTTGACGGCATCCGGTGATATGGCATATGCCTCTACTAATGGGGTCTGCATACTTCCACATATAGCCTTAATGGATTTCTGGTCAATGGTTGCCAATCTGGATAAACTATCTGCATCTGCATTTGACTTTCCCGGTCTGTAATGGATCTCAAAATCATAAGTAGCCAAGGCAGCAAGCCAACGATGTCCGGTGGCATCCAGTTTCGCTGTGGTTATGACATATGTAAGTGGATTATTATCCGTCAGCACCTTGAATGTGTGTCCATACAGGTAGTCATGGAACTTGTCTGTAATTGACCACTTGAGGGCAAGAAATTCCATCTTGTGTGCCGGATAGTTCCGTTCTGCCTTTGTTAATCCTCTGTTGGCGTATGCAATTACGCGAGGTGTTCCTGCTTGTTCTTGGTAAAGAACTGCTCCGAGACCTTTACCACTAGCATCGGTATGCAGCTCAAATGACTTAGCATAATCTGCGTATCCTAGAATAGGTGCGGATACAAGTCGTTGTTTCAGTGCTGCGAATGCCGTTTCCTGTTTGTCGCTCCACTCCCAAGGTCTCTGTTCATGTTTCTTCTTTTTCTTCCCTTTCTTGGTAGTTGGCGATGGCATAAGCGACGTCAAAGGTTTCGCAATCTGACTGAAGTTGTCGATAAATCTTCTGTAGTATCCAACAAAGCCGATGAACTTCCTCACATCCTCTGGTGTTTTCGGAGTGGGCCAATTGGATACTTTGTCGACTTTCTCTGAGTCGGTCTCTACTCCAGCTTCGGATACTATATGTCCAACAAACTTGACTCTGGGTTTGAAGAAAGAGCATTTCGATGGCGAAAGCTTCAAGTTTGCTTCTCGTATTCTGTCGAAGACCATCTTTAAGCGTTCCATGTGTTCCTCATAATTATGACCAAAGATAATGATGTCATCTATGAAGACGCAACAAATACTCATATGGAGCTCCGCTAGGCAGTCTTGCATAAGTCGTTGATACGTGGCGGGAGCGCAAGCAAGTCCGAAAGGCATCCTGTTGTATTCGAACAGTCCTAAAGGGCCTACGGTAAATGCTGTCCGTTCCTTTTGCTCCTCCAATATTTCCACTTGATGAAATCCGGATCGCATATCAACTGTCGAAAAATATTTGTTCCCTGTCATACAATCTAGCATATCCTCAGTCCTGGGGAGAGCATAAGCATCTTTCTTGGTCTTCAAGTTTAGTTGTCTGTAGTCAACACAGATTCTAAGGGATCCATTATTCTTCTTTACCAATACAATATTGGATGCATATGGGCTATGCGACTTCCTGATGACTCCGGCTCTCAGCATTTGATGTAGATGACTCTTGACGTCTTCATACATAGCTGGAGGTATATGTCGATAGCGCTGCTTGAATGGTCTCTCATCTTCCAATTCAATTATGTGTTTGACTGAAGTAGCATTTCCTATATCATAGTCATCCTTAGAAAATATGTCTTGGTATGACATGATAAAGTCTTTTCCTAGTTGAAGTTCTGTTGATGATAAGTTGCCAGTGGATATCTCTATTTTTTCAAGTAATGGTGGTGAAAATTCTTTGTCCTTGTCAATAGGTGAGTCTTGAATAAGTACAGGTTGAAGCTCACAAATAATGGCATTAGGTGGAATAGTCACTGTTCTTGTGGTAATATTGCTGACTTTGACATGAAATAGTCCATTCTGTTGATATCTGTAATCTATAATAGATGGTTCTATATCTAGGTCTGTAGGGATAAAAGATGATTCTGTTGGATGAGTCATAGCAGGTGTAAGATGATAAGGTATCTCCTTAGTTGTCATAGCCTGGATGGTAACATTGGTGTTTGGTGGTACAATAGTCTTAAGATGTTCTGCTGATTTCACCAAAGATAGTCTGTTGTTGGTCTTGTTGAGTTCTTTTTCACATAGTTGGATGCAACGAAACGATTAATACCATGGTGTTGTTAAATCTGCTGTTTGAAGAAAGCGAATTCCAAGCCGATCTTTGTAGTTTTCCATAATGACTGATAATATCTTTGTGCCTAATAATACTGGTACAGTGGAATGGTACTGACTATCTGGAATTATCAAGAAAATACATGGAAAAGTGCTGTCTGTTTCTTTAAGTTGAATGGCTGTTTCAATATATCCATGGTAAAGTAATGAATTCCCATCTGCACATTCTATGTTGATGATCTTTTCCAAAGGTTCTAATGGTATGTGCTTCAAGTGTTGATCATAAAATGTCCAAGATACTGTTGAGACTGTAGATCCAGTGTCTAAAAGAGCAGTTGTTTTCACTCCATCGATGAAAATGACACTTTCAGTTGGTCTTCCACAAAGTCCTGGGGGTATAGTTTTGTCCAAGTTCTGATTAGGGCAATGTATATTCATGTCAGTCGGCTGCCCTGTGTCGCTGACATCCTTCAGTTTAACGATTTCCCATTTACATCGGTGTTACTTCGGCATCCTTTCGCAATATGTCCTTCCCGATGACAACGGTTGCATATGACTTCCGGAAACTTGAAGTTACTAGGCTGCTGTTGTTGTTGTTGCTGACCATAGCCTCTGTATCCTCTACCTAATCCTCTACCTCTAAACCTACCTTCTTTTGCTCGTCCTCTGTCTCCATTGGCATCATATCTCTGCTGGTACTGATATGGTTGTTGTTGTAAACCTGGTTGTTGTTGATATGGTTGTTGTGAACTTGACTGTTGTTGTTGATATGGTTGACGATGTTGATACCTGTTGTGTCTTCACTGACATGATTTCCGAGGATAATATCCGACAAGGAGTCGGTGTTTTTTCACTGACATGATTTCCGAGGATAACACCTGATCAGTAGTCCTATAGACAGTAACGGTTTCTTAACTGACATGATTCCCGCGGATAACATCCGACCAGTGGCTAGTGTTTCGTCACTGACATGATTCAGGAATGTAACATCGGACTATTAGTAAGTGTTTCTTCACTGGCATGACTCCCAAAGGGAACGTCCGAACAGTAGTCAGCGAGTATTATCTGGCATGATTTCCGAAGGTAAGATCCGAATGGTAGTGACGAAAATAACAACCGGTCAGTAGTCGATGTTTCTTCACTGACTTGATTCCCGAAAGTAAACATTCCCACCAGTAGTCAGTGTTTCTTCACTGACATATTTCACGAGGGTAACATCTGACTAGTATTCAGTGTTTCTTCACTGGCTTGATTCCCGAAGGGAACGTCCGAACAGTAGTCACCGTTTCTTACCTGACATGATTCCCGAAGGTAAGATCCGACTGGTAGTGACTTGATTTCCGAGGGTAGCATCCGACTAATTGTCAGTGTTTCGTCACTGACGTGAATCCCGAGGGCAACATCCGACTGGTAGTCAATGTCCTTCACTGACATGATTCCCAAAGGTAACATCCGAGCAGTAGTCCATGTTTCTTCACTGGCATCATTGCAGAGGGGAACATCCGACTGAGTTAGTGTTGAGTCACTGACATGATTCCTGAGGGTATCATTCGACGAGCAGTTAGTTTTTCTTCACTGGCATAATTTATAACATATAATTTTGCATCAACACTTCTGGGGAAGAGATAATGTTTTCTTCTCGTCTGTCCGCTCGGCACGATAGTTTTGCACATGTTACTCATCCTACATTTTAAATAGAAATTTCGAGCGGTGGTTGTATATCTTGAGCTTATATTTGGCACTAGTGAAGTATTGGTGCTTGTGAAATATTTTATAAGAAATCAAAACGTATGAATGGCGGCAACTTTAATGACATACTAACACCGTTTTTATATTTGTTCATCTGTAAGTAGAAGGTGGTTTGAGATCTTCAACTTATAAGAACTTGTCCTCGCCATGATATAGCTGACAAATGTCTCATTTTCCGTAAACATTAATCACTCACTCACTCCAAACGAAATGTCGATCGTATGTTGGGGCCGTCGTGGTCGTGATCGTATGGTTGCTGGATTTACATATTTATATTTTGTCATGGTTACCATGGTATCGTCGGTTTTATTAGATATATTGGTTGGAAAAATCAGACAGGAAAAAAATACTTTGATGAATGTGACCCTACAAGTACCGTGACTTTTCTTGTTTGAAATGTTTTTATCTGTGTTTTATAGGTGCCAAAATCAATCAAGACGACGACATTAGGTTTATGAGTAAACATTATAGATGGTATAAATTTCCACTTTTGGCTGCAATACAGTTCCGTTATCCAGAAATGGTCTCTTTATTAATTTCACATGGAGTGAAAATAAACAATATGATCATATCACATGAAGGAACATATTTACATGTTGCCTGTAGTAAAGGAACGCTAGGCATGGTGAAGACACTTGTAAATAATGGTTCTTGTATAAATGTTGTAACACAATCTGGAAAAACACCTCTTTTCCATTGCTTAAGGAGTTGTTATGTTCGAGGTGGCGTGGTTCCCAGATACACAGGTATTCTTTCTCATTCTGATCAAAACCTGCAAAAATCTTTTGAAGAGAGTATTCAGGAGGGAAATGCTATCATGGAATATTTAATTCAGAAAGGCGCAACTTTGAGCTGTAAGGATGAAAGAGGAAAAACGCCACTTGGCTATGCAATGATTACATATATGACTTTCTCAACTTTTATTTTGTTAAAATATGGTGGACGAATATCTGGTAAATATGTGGATAAGTTTCTAAAGAGTCTTCGCAGTCGGGGTGGACTCAGACAAGACCATATTCCAAATGTACACTTGTTTCGTCTTCTCTGGAAGAGCAACTTTGAATTCAGGAAATTAATACCCGTATATTTAGAAAAGATACGAGACTTGAAATCAACTGAATCAATCTTATCATTTTTGAAAGAGGTTGAGCAGCCTTTGTCACTCAAGGACCAGTGTCGTATATCCATACGTAATGTGATATCTACGGATACAGGTGTACAATTTATCAGTTCTATAAATACTCTAGGTCTTCCGAAATTACTTCAAGGGTTTTTAATGTTTGACGACTTCGACCAATGTAAAGGTCTTCCTCTTTTCCTACACAGCAATAGTTCTTAGTTCCTCCTGAGTAGGTGATAGTATTTAGGATAAGACCATAACATCCTTATTTGTCTGTACCAGTCTTCCTCCTTACTTATGAGGTAATAGTCTTTCTCATTAGTAGGTTATAATATTCCTCCCTCCTTGTTTCTTAATAGTGTGAATCCCTCCTTATTAAGCACTAGTATTTCTTCGTACTTATTTAGTACCAGTATTTTCCTTATTTATTAAGTACCAGTATCATCCTACTTATCAAATAGCAGTATCTTCCTTGCTTATTAAGTACCAGTACCTTTCTTACTTATTAAGTACCCGTGTCTTCTTTACTTATTAAGTACCAGTATCTTCCTTGTTTATTAAGTACCAGTATCATCCCTACTTATCAAATAGCAGTATCTTCCTTGCTTATTAAGTACCAGTACCTTTCTTACTTATTAAGTACCCGTGTCTTCTTTACTTATTAAGTACCAGTATCTTCCTTGTTTATTAAGTACCCGTATCTTCCTTACTTATTAAGAACCAATATCTTTCTTACTTATTAAGTACCCGTATATTCCTTACTTATTAAGAACCAGTAGCTTTCTTACTTATTAAGTACCCGTATATTCCTTACTTATTAAGTACCGGTATCTTTCTTACTTATTAAGTACCAGTATCTTCCTTACTTATTAAGTACCCGCAGCTTCCTTTATAAATCATCTTCCTTACTTTTAAAGTACAAGCATCTTCCTTACTTATTAAGTACTAGTATCTTCCTTACTTATTAAATACCATAATGTTCCTTACTTATGAAGTACTAATATCTTCCTTACATCTTAAGTGCCAGTGTCTTCCTTACTTATAATTAACAGTATATTCCTTACTTATTAAGTACTATAATATTCCTTAATAATGAAGTACCAATATCTTCCTTACTTCTTATATGCCATTATCTTCCTTACTTATAAATACCAGTATCTTCCTTACCAATAAAGTACCAGCATCTTCCTTACTTTTAAAGTACAAGTATCTTACTTACTTATTTAATACCAGCTTATTACTTGCCTATTTTGTAGTAGTATCACTCTTTATTTCTGTCTTATGTCTTACTTGTGAGAAGAATAATTTTATAAACGTGTTCAATATTATTGCAGAGCATATTATATCAATAAAAACAAAAACACTGCTGTAATGTACTTTCATAATTATATACATTATATACATGTATTTTATCTTGGTGTATCTTGTCATTGCCACATGTTATAATAAACTTGTATATTAAACATCATAGATAGATATATATAATATATAATAAATGGAAATGTGCAGATATACATAATATTGTTTTATCGATCAAGACTTCATCAGAATCAACAAAGACATTATATCAATTTACAACATATTATATTTTCATTATTCAACTGTTTTCTCCAAATAATCTCTATTTAACAATTACTATTACATTGCTATTCTAAACTAATCAAAGGCCATACTCAATGCAGGAAAATATAAAATTGAATTACATTAAAGTTTTGTTGATGGTTTGGCTTATGGTGTTTAACGCCACTTTCAACAATATTTCATTTATATCGTGGCGATCAGTTTTACTGGTGAAGGAAACCGGAGTACTCAGAGAAAACCACCGACCTGTCGCAAGTCACTGGCAAACTTTATCACATAATGTTGCATAGAGTACACCTCGCCATGAACAGTCTTCGAACTCACAACGTTAGTGGCGATAGGCACTGATTGCACAGGTAATTTTAAATCCACCGACCATACGAAAACGGCCACGTCGGTCCCAATTACATTAAGAAAGAAAATGAAGATACCAACGGAGCTAATCAGGAGCCATAAATCGCAGCACAGATAATAGTACTGGTCGAAGGAACATGGACAAAAGGGCAAACAATTTGTAAAATTTGAATATTTCTGATCGTCCTCAAAATATCCATCCGGAAGTAAAGTGCTGTACAACTGACATCCGAAACACATGAGTGAATTTTTCCAGAATCTTTATTGCGAAACTGGTTCGTTACATTATGTAATATGAAATGAGCAAAATTAAGCAAAGCTGAATTATCACATTGTTTGTATCATGATACAGGTATAGAACAGAGGCCAAGCTAATGATTACAGTATTAGTGTTGTATTATATTAATATACAATTAATGACTTTGGATGAGGTTAATACCACAATTTATCAACCCCAGAGATCTGATTATCACCGAGGCCATCGGCCGACTTTGGATGAGGTTAATACCACGATTTATCAACCCAGAGATCTGATTATCACCGAGGCCATCGGCCGAGGTGATAATCAGATCTCTGGGTTTTATCACCGAGGCCATCGGCCGAGGTGATAATCAGATCTCTGGGTTGATAAATCGTGGTATTAACTGAAATCCAAAGTCATCAATTGTTTTATTAAATGAGTAAATCCGAAGTTAGTGATATTTTGGGGTTTTTTTCACTGTAATACTCATCACAAAAACGACAAAAAATATCCGGTTCCCCAAGGTAATACTTGAGCGAGCCTCTTATCCACCTGTGACTTTCGCAGGAAGATGGATAAAATTTAAAACAAACAAAATGTCGCGAAAAGGAAAACAATGTGGGGTAGACATAAAACAAGAAGATGTATTACAAGCTGTTGCTAGGAAAACGCTGATTGGATAGCAAAACCGCTTCTTTAAATATCGACCAATTAGAGAATACATTTTCAAAATAAGCAACCTGGGCTTTCCATGCTACTATTTTTGGATACACGCTACAGTCTTCAAAAGTAATGTTAACTTCGTGTGCACTTTTGACCGGTGATAATCACATTTTGAAATGGAGAGTGAAGTAGTGCTTTGTCCTATCAGAATCTAGGATATTTATAGTCATATAATAACATATCTTAGCACCAAAACAAAAAGAATCAGAGGAAACTGAATAATACATAGACTCAGATCTAGAATACCACTAAATATTGTAAAGTAATAGACGGTACATTACCTTTTTCTCCCAAGCCGTTCTCTTGGTAACCATCAGAAATTGCGCTTGTTCTTATCATGATAACAATTTTACTTTCACTAATATATTATTATAGAATAATTACAGGAATAGAATCGTCATCATAATAAAACAAATAATATAATACTACTGTCTTAATGCTGTATTTGAGTATATTCACTCTAACTGTTAACGAATGTCATATATACAGGTACAGTCAAATTTCCCGTGCGGTCACCTCTATTAAGCAGTCACCTGTATTGAAAGATTACATTTTTTTGTCCTATCATAGAAAATTGTATCGTAATTTAACATATTTTAAGCGATCACCTGTCTTATAACGCCAATGATGACATCTTAATACTCTATGTATTTGTCCGAATCATCACAACATCTATCACAGTTTGATTTATCACTCGTTTTCTTTATATTTTTGACAAGGAATAATATTGGCTTTAAATAAGCATTCTGTCGCTGAAATCGTCCCCTGTTTCTGTACAGCAAATACAGAGTTTCTCAATATTTCCCAAAATGAGGTCCAACATGTCCAATATCGATACTATCAATGATGATCAGTATTGTTTTAATAAGAGTAACGGTTGACAATAATAATATCAACACTGGTGACCGGACCGAAAGTCGTTGGTGGAATTATTTTACATAAATGTATTCTTTGGCTGAAAAAGGTAAGAAGTGAGATGGTGATACATCTAACGAGTGATACAACAAACAAAACATTATAATTATGACAAAAACACATATATATATATACATGTAAATACAATCTCACACAGATTGGATGTTTGTGGTTTACTTTAGTTTTGTATTCATCGATCCATTATCCTTCTTGTATCATATCATGTTATCTTTCACTATAATCTGAGGCTCTCCAATTTCTACGTAATAAAGCTGTGTTTGGTACATAAATATTGTGTAATAAAATCTTATATTTAGTGCGTACGATGCCTTTTTAGGAATAACTTTCATCACGAAAACACTGAACATCAACAGATTGGAAAGACAAATAATTTGAAAGTGTTTGGGAGCAATAAGTGTAGGCTCGTCGCTGATTGGTTATTAGAAATATGACATTTGATATTACTCAATACGTCACTGGACTGACGGATAGAACAAATGAAAACAAAGCCAACAAACACGTGATTTTCAATATATTGGTATAAACACAAACAATGTTAAGGTCGATGTTTCGGTAAAGTACAAAATGATTATGGTTAATATATTTTCGCTTGATAGCATAAATGCGTGATGAATACGCACTCCCATTTACCGTAACCATAGAGGCCACTAAAATGGCTGTTAGAAGAAATACTTGGTAGGACATGAAAACACGTGAGTGTGTTGGTATGTGGGGAGCACAAAATTAAAACAAATAACAATAAGAAGTAAACACTTAATTAAATTCATATTTGGCATTGATTTGGCCAAAGTTATTGCCCAATCTAACCAGACGTGCAGAGATTATTTCGTCATGTTCTTAAAAAAACTTTTGAAGATACTAAAGGGGTAATTGATAAACCGTAATTCGAAGACGGAGAGACAACATAACGACAAAAAGAAAAAAGACAAAAGGGTAAACAAAGATCTACAACACACTACACAGAAAACTAAAGATCGATCAATACGGACCCCACTTAAAACCCTGGATGAACTCAGGTGATCTGGAAGACTTAGCAGTTCCTGCTCCGCATGGAACAACCGTCGTGTTACTCTTGTTGCCAACCCGGTGATAATTCATTAACTTGGGAACAGAGTTTTATTTACTCTATTGTCTTCACGACCAGCCTGCGATAATATGGGAGATAGTAGTAGAACATTTTCCTATTGCAGCTATTTTCGAAGAAAAACTCTCCTCGCCTTTATTTCAAAGAAGATATTTACTTTGAAAATCACTGCGTTTATTTCTAGAAATTATCTACTTTTGGTCTACGGAAATATCTACTATTATTCTCAGAAAATATTCGCTTTTGCTCTAAAGAAAAAAAACATCGGCTACTTGTCTAAGAAAATTGCGGTCACGAAGCAGAGATTATTACCAGCGACGCTGCCTGGTGTATATTAACTTTAGGTTAGGTTAGGACAGATCAGTACCGTAGATATTGTCCACCTTTCCTTCCAATCACGTTATATAACCAGAATAACAACGTGCATAGACCAGAGTATAATATATCGAAGAAAGTTTTGAAGATACCAAAACAAGCAATTAGAAGCCGTAAATAGAAAAAGGACAAACAACACAACGGCCAAAAGAAAAAGGAAAAAATTACAACAACGATGTACAAAGCTTTAGGATGTTCGGTTCGACTTTACCTCCAGTTGTTTGTAGGAGGGCGCATGTCTGTTTTACCTCGTGTCCGCTTTCTTGCGAATAGTGGTGTCCAACGCATATTGTGTTGTGTTTTTGTTTTGATTTTCTTCGTCTTGTGTACCCTATGTTGCCACTTTGTCTGGATTGTCCTTTTTGATTGTCCCTTCGGTATTCTCTAACGTTTATTTCCACAGAAAACTAGAGTTTGAGCATCACGAACCACACTAAAACCGGGGGTTAACGCATGTGCTACTTTTGTCACTATGCGTGTCAATGATACTTTTTGTCACACCTGATTGTAATTTGCTCTGTCCACATAAACCTGGAAGTTCAAGATTTCCATACAAATAAAAGAGCATTCAAATCATTACTACTATTAAGCATGCAGAATCTAGTAGGACATTTGGATAGGCACTTGGAAGTGTTTCTCGCGTAAATTGTACATTACTAATAAGTTTTCATCCGTACAACATACATGTAATTACTATTCACAAAGGAACACATCAGTCGCGGATACAGAAGGAACGCATTGGATGCTCACCCCCTCCCCTCCTAAAATTTCAAAAGTATATGCTATACAGTACATAATAAATATTTTGAAATCAGAAAAATAATAATGACTGTAATTCGTCAAACCTCGGGAACTTCCAGGGCGCTTCGACCTTTTGTCCGCCTATTGGTGGGGGGGTTCTATATTTCACAACATTTGAGCCTTTAGTGTCATTTCCATTTACATCGCTTACAACATCACTAAATTAAGTATCTACGTTTGTATTGCTATTTAATAACACGACTAGTACCACATGTGGAGCAGGATAAATGCTTATTCTTTCGGAGAGCCTGAGTTCATCTCAATTTTTTATTGATCATTGTTGCTAAATTTTAATTTTCTGTGTTTGTCAACGTTGGTTATTGTCCGCATGACACTCACCTTTTTTTCTTTTTTCTTTTTTTGGGTGGGGGAGTGAGGGGTCCATATGTTTGTATTCCTATATTGATATAATGATTTTTATTGTCTTTGAATCTGATTTTTTAACAAGTGAAAATAATCGCATACTTGAAATGATGTCCTAACGATATATTGATTTGCCTGATAAAATGTCTCAAAATAACTACACATTTCATTTCATCAAGCGTTATCTCCCGTGTACCGGTGTTTTTTTTTCGACAAAAATTATTGCTGTACATTTTGTTCATCGTTATTCTGTAGTATTCACATTAATGAGTTCTTTAGCGTAAATCAGCAGTACAAGAGAACAAGTATAAAAACAAGAAGTCATATAGGTCAAAAGAGGAACACTGGGATTGGCTAACTGACGAATATTGAACGGTCGGATAATTTAGCCTTGACGGCCTACAATGGTCATTTCTAATAAGTTGTTATTTATTAAGAGTAAAACAAACGTAAATATCTAATGTAGTGCACACGACGCATTCATCGTGTACATACATAATCAAAAGATTCAAAGACCAAAACATATAAAAGTAAACGGAATGTCCTAAGGTTACCTATGTCTGAGGGAGGTTGACCTGACTTTTAATAAATTACATCATTAAGGAACTGTAATCTTCAAACATAAATATATACATTAAATCATGTCAGTGTCCAGGCACTGACTACTTGGTGGATGATACCATCTGTGAATAATACAAAAATGTAGTTCACCAACAGATATATCGAGATAGTAATATTTTGATGTGGGTTATCTTTTACTTGGAAGAAGCGTCATATTATTATGTGATTATTGCGTAATGTCCAGTAAGTAGTATTTCAGTTATATTTAGGACGAGAACAAGTTCAATCATAATACAAAAACTATTTAGAAATGAGGGAAGGGATGAGTCAAACTGGTCAACGACTTTTGACTGCAACTGAAAAGTATGGAGAGTTAGGTAGGGACGAAAAGAAACAGATTTGTAGAGGCTACAATAGGCCTACAAATTTTCGAAATCTAAAAAATATTTCTTTAGCTTGCAGAGAGCGTGACACACTTCAAGCACGCTACACGCTACACACTACTAAGGGCTACTAAGGGCTTGTTGTGGTTGAATATTTCTTTTCGTCAAGCAAAACCAACAGAAGTTCGTTTCAAAGGTGTTGTACGTCGTATCGGAGAAATAAAGTTCTATATCTTTATTCTTCATGGTTCCCTCGACTGAAAATCAAAAAAAAAAATTCAACAAAAGGTCGGACAACACGAGCTAAAATTACTTTTTGTAAAGCGAGTGATTGAGTGAATGCTGTTTAACGCCAAATTGGCAATATGTAATCTATATCAAGGCTAAAACATGTTACCTTCGATGAAATGATAATGATATCTGCTTTGTAAATTACCAGCTCACCGGGTATATTAACAGGGTCCGGTTTTTACGTTGAGTACGTAGCAAAGCGCCTTCGAAAGGGGAGGTCCTCTAGTTTTGAGGAAATATTAACTAAATTCGTAATTCCCCATTAGAAAATGACTTTATTGGGTGCTATCAAAGCTCCTTTTATGTATAAGATAACTGTACAGCTGATCCTGATGAACCAGTATTTGTTAGGAGCTGTCGTTAGGAGTCCATTGCAAGGGTCCATTAAACCCCCAACCTCAGCCTATATGTCATGACTTTAGCTGAAATACTGCTCATGTGGTGTTAAGCAATAGTCAATCAATCAATAATCCCATAACCATTATTGTGTGTGCATGTGTGTGTGTGTGTGTTTATTTTTGCTTCTCCCTTTTTCATGCACCAAGGTTTACGACAAGTGAAGGGACAAATGAAGAACAGAAAATGGCGGTGTAATTATCTTATTAACAATGATATAAAAGGTATATTTAGTCCGTGCTCCTATTTAGATCGGTTGTGATCGGTTTAGATTAAAAGTAGTTGTTTTCGTTAATATATCTAAAACAGAATACGTGTAACGTCTCGAATAGGATGGACAATTGTACTGCTGTTCTGTACCGAAAGGGACCTTCGTGGTTGTGATTGTATGATAGTTGGATATACACTACCTTGTATTCCGTGCTTATCACCACGAAAATTGTGAGTTAGAATCTCACTCATGGTGATGTGTACTCGATACAACAATATGAGATAAAGTTTTCAATAACTTGCAGTAGGTCGATAGTTTTCACCGGGTTCTCCGGTTCCCTCCACCAATAAAACATACCGCCGCAATATAGCTGAAATGTGATTGAAAGAGGCATTAAAAGCCATATCCCTAGCCTTCTGTACCGAACGAGAATCATTAATCAACTGGAGCTAAAGGAGATCTCCACTATATCAAATAACAGATGGGACATTTATATCTATTATGATGCCAACATACTATCGTTACGACGTCTGTCTATGTCAACATTATCTTTGGTATACCCACGAATATACATATTGTGAATACACGTTAAAGGAAAAGGCCATGGTCTTAACAAGTTAGCGTGAAAATTTAAATGACAGTAAATAAAAGACAGTTGTGTTAATGAATGTTAAAAATAGTATACCGTAAGGTAGAATTTGGTGATTGAAGTTGCCTGTAGCACCAAATAATGGGGATCGCCATTTTTCAAAACTCTTCAATGTGGAGGAGACAAAACGCATAATCCATTCTCGATTTTATCCTGCCCGTGACGTAGTACAAGACGCCATAGTATAATACATGTATATCAGCACTGTGTCAGTTGCATTTTTATCATTAAAAATTATGTAAATCGTAAAATAACGTCGTATATTTATCTTTTGATATTTACAATATCATTATGACTTCATGTCAAGCATTTTATTGCACTAACGAAAAGGGAAAGTGTGTGAAGAATTTTTTTTTGTAATTACCGGTGAGGACTAACCTTCTCAGCACATCAACCAGTGACTACGAAGAACACGGGAAAGTACGACAGCATTGGGGACAAAAAAGAACTTAAAACCGAAAGTTATTTAACCTACGGCCAATCACGTAAAACACCGAGAACTCCTTTGTTTTATGAAAATGTAACATGGGATGGGAATATTAAGAACAAAATTAGAACGATATACAATTATAGACATTGTATTGCAATTGATCTGATATTAAAACATAACCAAACGGGCACGATGTTGGGAAGAGTCAGATACATGTTATTTATTTAACTAACATGATCCGTCCATGTGAAGTCACATGAAGAGGTGTTATGGCCACTTACACTACGACAGGAAATTCCAAATATTCATATTTTTAATTTGGCATATCAATGTTAATAAAGGTGTTTTTTTAATAATTAGTTATTTACAAATAAAAAGTTACAATGTATTGAATTATAACAATTGTTCAACTGACTGGCCTTTTCCTTTAATAGAGATCGGAGCCTGTATTCTTTAGACACGAAATTGATCTAGTAACGCATCTGTGCACACCAGACGTGCATATATGTGTAATTCAATGACGCTTCCTTGTCACAAGGAAGAGATATGTTCTCATGTGATGTTTAATAAGTTATGGGGTTTATTTTTTTCTTTTAACAATGCCTAAGATATATCGTTACGTTTATTTTTGTTAGCAAATAAATCATATTTTATCTCTCATATTCGATTATTGGTGTGGAAAACCGGAGTACCCGTAGAAAATCACTAGCATAACGCAAGTCACGGACAAAGTCTTTGTACGAGTACACCTATCCCGGAGCGGGAATTGAACAAACCACTTTAGTAGGGATACGGTGTAATTTATTGTTCTTTATTCACTTTTACCACATTCTAGTTGTCAAATGTGATGATCGTCTATATAAATCAGTACTATCTTTTGAACAATGCATAGTTTACTCCAATCTCGACACAAAAAGTATTGAGCTTGTACCTTAATCTGAGCAATTACTGTATATGGTCTCATCAGGCAGTGGAATGCGATTTACTCATTATATCTACAAACATTATGCTACATTCTATCAAAACAGTTTTATTGGTGATGAAAACCGGAATACTGCGGAGTAAACCACCGACCTGCCGCCATCACTGATAAACTTTATCACATAATATGGCATTGAGCACACCTCGCCTGAGTGGGATTCGATCTCAAAACGTTAGTGGTGATAGAAACTGATTGCATAGGTGGCTGTAAATCCAACTACCATACGATCACGACCACCGACCTGCCGCAAGTTACTGAAAACTTTATCACATATTGTTGTATCGAGTACACATCGCCATGAGCGAGATTCGAACTAACAGTTTTCATGGTGATCAGCAACGATTACACAGGTAGTATGTATCCAACTACCATACGATCACGACGACGAAGGTCGCTTTCGGTACAGAAGACCATTACAGTTTTCCATCCTATTCGAAACATTACACATATTCTGTTTAAGATATATTAATAAAAACAGCTACTTTTAATCTAACCCGATCACAACCTATCTAAATAGGAGCACGGACTAAGTATACTTTTCATATCATTTGTTAATAAAATAATTACACCGCCATTTTATGCTCGAGATTAGTCCCTTTACTTGGTCGTCAACCTTGGTAAGCGAAAAAAGCACAAGCAAACCCCCCTCCCCCACATCCACACACCCATCCCCACACACTAATGGTTTTGGGATTATTAATTGATTGACTAATGCTTAACGCCACATGAGCAGTATTTTAGCTAAAGTCATGACATATAGGCGGATATTGTGTCACAGTGGGTTGGAAATTTAATGGACCCTTGCAATGGACTCCTAACGACGACTCCTAAGAAATACTGGTTCATCAAGATCAGCTGTACAGTTGTCTTATACATAAAAGGAGACTGATAGCACACAATAACGTCACTTTCAAATGGAGAGTTATAAATTTAGTTAATTGTTCCTCACAACTAGAGGACATCTCCTTTGGAGGGGGTTTTACTACGTACGCAACGTAAAAACCTGACCCTGTTAATATACCCGGTGATCAAGACAAATATTAAATAGCTATCACATATTTATATTTTCATGCTACAGTCTACTGAATATTTGAATACTAGTCATTCGATCAATACTGTTGAGGAAACTGCGTATATGTATATATATAGCACAAGTTTTGAACTTGCGGATGACACGATTTTTATATATCTTTTTTTATTTCTTAACTACTGTTTCTTGTCTTTTACCTTCATCTTCTAATGAAAAACAAATATATATTGATCACAGACCTGTTAATATCCGAGTGAACCTCGTCCCACCATTATAACAATATGGTCACATCTACCGTATTATTTTATATCAGGAAGTACAGCAGCACTATTTTGTTATACCTGGCTGATTTTAAACATGATATCGTGTATCTTCAAATACAATATTATAAAGATGTCGCGTTTGTACATTCAACTTGTAAAAATACTAATTTTCCAACGATGAAAATGCATATGTTTTTTTTTTCATTCAAGATTCCCCCCTAAAGATCTAGATAATAATGGCATATATGACGTTTCATTAGAATGATGCAGTTGTGACTGAACTATTTAAACAAATCTACCAAACAGAATTGGTGCACTGATCATATTTTATCAACATAGTTTAAAATACATATACATTATTAACACAGAATTATACAAGCCCCATTTTATAATAATTGAATAACTTCTAAAAATGTACTCGCCTAACATTTGATAGATCATGGGTTCGAGCCTAGGTAGGATCAAACCATATATTCTTAAAATTGGTATGTGTTGCTTCTCCGCGTTGCAAGCAGCATCAATGAGAAATAGCAAAGACTTGTTGGCTCGGAATCGGGATAATGTATCCGAGTGGAAGACACGGCATATCTACCAGTGGACTGTTGTTTCAGTGAGCTTGCATTATAAAAATCCATTTAAAGGAGCTGGTATTTTACAAAACAGATATCATTATCATCTCATCGAAATCAACATGTTTTAGCCATGATATAGCTTACATATTGCTCATTTGGCATTAAACAGCATTCACTCACCCACTCGCTCTACAAAAAGTAGTTTGAGGTCGTGTTGTCCAATCTTTTGTTACTTTTTTTTCATTAGATTTTCAGCCAAGAGAACAATAAAGAATAGAAATATTTAGCTTCATTTCTCCGATACGACATACAACGCCTTTAAAACAAATGTCTGCTGGCTTTGCTTGACGAAAATAAATATTCAACTACAACCAGCCCTTAGAACGGGTGGTGTGTAACGTACTTGGAGACTGCCACGCTCTCTACACGCTGAAGACGTCTTTTGTAATTTCGAAAAAATGTGTAGGTGTATTGTAGCCGCTACAAAAGACGAATTCATTTGTCGTCCCTACCTAACTCTCCATACTTTTTCGTCCCTACCTAACTCTCCATACGTTTTCGTCCCCGCCTAACTCTCCATACTTTTTCATCCCTTCCTAACTCTCCATACTTTGTCGTCCCTACCTAACTCTCCATACTTTTTCAGTTGCAGTCAAAAGTCGTTGACAAGGTTGACCTATCCCTTACCTCATTTCTAAGTAGTTTTTTATATAATAACTGAACTTTTCTCGATATCTCTGTTGGTGAACTACATTTTTGTATTATTCATAGAGGGTATCATCCACCAAGTAGTCAGTGCCTGGACACTGACATGATTTAATGTATATATTTATGTTTGAAGTATACAGTTCCTTAATGATGTAATTTATTAAAAGTAAGGTCAACCTCCCTCAGACATAGGTAACCTTAGGACATTCCGTTTACTTTTATATGTTTTGGTCTTCGAATCTTTTGACTATGTGTGTACACGATGAATGCGTCGTGTGCACTACATTAGATATTTACGCTTGTTTTACTCTTAATAAATAACAACTTATTAGAAATGGCCATTGTAGGCCGTCAAGGCTAAATTAGCCGACCGTTCAATATTCGTCAGTTAGCCAATCCCAGTGTTCCTTTTTTGACCTACATGACTTCTTGTTTGTATACTTGTTCTCTTGTACTGGTGATTTACGCTAAAGACCTCATTAATGTGTATACTACAGAATAACGATGAACAAAATGTACAGCAATAATTTTTGTCGAGAAAAACACCGGTACAAGGGAGATAACGCTTGATGAATTGAAATTTGTTGCTATTTTGAGACATTTTATTAAGAAAATCAATAAATCGTTAGGACATCATTTCAAGCATGCGATCATTTTCACATTTTAAGAGATCAGATTCTAAGACAATAAAAACCATTATATCAATATAGGAATACAAACATATACATCCCCCCCCCAAAGAAAAAGGGGGAGTTTCATACGGACAATAATCATTGTTGACAAACACAGAAAATTTAGCAGCAATGATCAATGAAAAATGGAGATGAACTCAGGCACTCCCAAAGAATAAGTATTTCTCCTGCTCCACCTGTGGTACCCGTCGTGTTATTAATTAGTAATAAAAAAGTAGATGTTTAATTTAGTGATGTTGTAAACGATGTAAATGGAAAGGACACTAAAGTCTTAAATGGTGTGAAATGTAGACCCCCAACCAATAGCGGGACAAAAGGTCGAAGGGTCCTGGAAGTTCCTGAGGTTTGACGAATTACAGTCATTATTATTTTTCTGATTAAAAAAAAAATGAAATACTATATAGCATATACTTTCCAAA
Source organism: Gigantidas platifrons (assembly GCA_002080005.1). Classification (NCBI taxonomy): domain Eukaryota; kingdom Metazoa; phylum Mollusca; class Bivalvia; order Mytilida; family Modiolidae; genus Gigantidas; species Gigantidas platifrons. The sequence continues at coordinate 448,336 of MJUT01049301.1, read as the reverse complement.
TTTTAGGAGGGGAGGGGGTGAGCATCCAATGCGTTCCTTCTGTATCCGCGACTGATGTGTTCCATTGTGAATAGTAATTACATGCATGCTGTTCGGATGAAAACTTATTAGTAATGTACAATTTATGTGAGAAGCACTTTCTAGGTCCTTTCCAAGTTTCCTATTAGATTCTGCATGCGTAATATTACTGCTGATTTGAATGCTCATTTATTTGTATGGAAACTTTGAACTTCCAGGTGTATGTGGACACAAAGTATCACTGACACGCATAATGACAAACGTAGCACATGCGTTCACCCCCGGTTGCAGTGGGGTTCGTGTTGCTCAATCTTTGGTTTTCTGTGTAAATAAACGTTAGAGAATTCCAAAGGGACAATCCAGACAAACTGGCAACATTGGCAACATAATATACACAAGACGAAGAAAAAGAAAATAAAACACAAAACAATATGCGTTGGACACCACTATACGCAAACAAATACAAACAACGCAAATAAGACATGCGCCCTCCTACAAACAACTGGAGGTAAAGAAGAACCGGACATTGTAAGTTGTGTACATCGTTGGTTGTTATTTTATCCTTTTTCTTTTGGCCGTTGTGTTGTCTGTCCTTTTTCGGTTTACGGTTTCTAATTGCTTGTTTTGGTATCTTCAAATCTTTCTTCGATACATTATACTCTCGTCTATGCAAGTTGTTATTTTGTTTAATTTATATAACGTGATTGAAAGGACAGGTGGACATCATCTACGGTACCGATCTTTCGTTACCTAACATAAAGTAAATGTACACCAGACAGCGTCGCTGGTAATAATCTCTGCTTCCTGACCGCAATTTTCTTAGACAAATAGCCGAGGTTCTTTTTTGTTTTAGAACAAACGCGAATATTTTCTGAGAATAATAGTAGAGATTTTCGTAGACCAAAAGCAGATAATTTCTAGAAATAAACGCAGTGATTTTGAAAATAAATACATTTTATCTTCTTAGAACAAAAGGCGAGGAGAGTTATTCTTCGAAAATAGCTGCAATAGGAAAATGTTCTACTACTATCTCTCATATTATCGCAGGCAGGTCGTGAAGACAACAGCGTAAATAAAAAACTATGTTCCCAAGTTAATGAATTATCACCGGGTTTGTAACAAGAGTAACACGACGGTTGCTCCATGCGGAACAGGAACTGCTATGTCTTTTTAATCACCTTAGTTCATCCACGGTTTTAAGTTGGGCCCGTGTTGCTCGTTCTTTAGTTTTCTGTGTAGTGTTTTGTAGATCATTGTTTACCCTTTTATGTTTTTCCATTTGATCGCTATGTTGTCTGTTAGTCTTCGAATTACGGCTTTCGATTACCCCTTTAGTATCCCCACAATTCTCTTAAGAGCAAGACGAAATAATCTCTGTATGTCAAGTTAGCTTGGGCAATAGCTTTGGACAAATCAAAACCAAATATGAATTTAATCAAGTGTTTACTGATTATTGTTAGTTGTTTTAATTTTGTGCTCCCCACATACCAACATACTCATGTCTTTTCATGTCCTAGCAAACGTTTCTAACACCAATTTTGGTGGCCTCTATGGTTACGGTAATTGAGAGTGCGTATTCATCATGCATTTTTTGTTTTCAAGCGAAAATATATTAACCATAATTATTACTCAGTTTCTAGTTTACTGAAACATCGACCTTAACATTGTTTGTGTTTATTCCAATATATTGAAAATCACGTGTTTATTGGCTTTGTTTTCATTTGTTCTATCCGTCAGTCCAGTGACGTATTGAGTCATGTCAGATGTCATATTTCTAATAACCAATCAGCGACGAGCCTACACTTATTGCTCCCAAACACTTTCAAATTAGTTGGCTTTTCAATCTGTTGATGTTCAGTGTTTTCTTGATGAAAGTTATTCCTAAAAAGGCATCGTACGCACTAAATATAAGATTTTATTACACAATATTTATGTACCAAACACAGCTTTCTTACGTAGAAATTAGAGAGCCTCAGATTATAGCGAAAGGTAACATGATATGAACCAACAAGGATAATGGATCAATGAATACAAAACTAAACCACAAACATCCAATCTGTGTGAGATTGTATTTACATGTATATGTATATATATATATATGTGTGTGTGTGTTTTTGTCATAATTATAATATGTTTTTTTGTTGTATCACTCGTTAGATGTATCACCATCTCACTTCTTACCTTTTTCAGCCAAAGAATACATTTATGTAAAATGATTCCACCAACGACTTCCGGTGTCGGTCATAATTGTTGGTATTATTATTGTCACCAATTAGTCTTATTTAAACAATAATGATCATCATTGATAGTATCCATATTGGACATGTTGGAAATTATTCTGGGAAATATTGAGAAACTCTTTATTTGCTGTACAAAAACAGGGAACGATTTCAGTGACAGAATGCTTATTTGAAACCAATACTATTCCTTGCCAAATATATAAAGAAAACGAGTGATAAATCAAACTGTGATAGATGTTGTTATGATTCGGACATATACTTAGAGTATTAAGATATCATCATTGGCGTTATAAGACAGGTGACCTCTTAAAACAGGTTCAATTACCATACAATTTTCTATGGTAGGACAGGAAAAATGTAATCTTTCAACACATGTGACTGCTTAATAGAGGTGACCGCACGGGAAAGTATGACTACATGTATATATGACATTCGTAAACAATTAGTGTGAATATACTCAAATATAGCTTTAAGGGGTCATCCATAATTGTCAACCATTTTCCAATGTGTGCAAAAAGCACACTTTTCCAGACCCCCACCCCCTCAAAAAGTGTACATCAACCTTTTTCAAATGCCGGGCATGAAGATAAATAATCACGTTTTGGAGCATTTTAAGCATAAATACTGAGTTCTTAATATTGATTCCTTTTTTATAGGTGTCTTTACCTATTTTGAAAGAAAAAATATTAGAATTGTTTTATCTTGTGTTTTCAATAGATTTTTGTTAAATAAAGACATTGTATAGTATTTGTTTTTTTTTATATGAAAGATGTATGGCCGTAGAAGATGCACATACATGACATGTATATACTGCATGTAATATATACAGTGGGATGCGAACATTTGCTCCATCTTGAAGGCCTCATTGTGACTTTGAGATTAAGAACATCAATAACAGCGCTGTTCCTTTGCTTTGAATTTTGTCTGGTATGTGTAGGGATTTTGTATCATGAAATAATACACCATATCCCTTCTTTCTTATTACAACAAGCAAATGAACAACTGAAACATATTAAGATAGCAAAAAAGTATAAAACCCTGATGACTTATATGTTATACAATCTAGTAATTTTATAACAGCACTGTCTTTATATGTTTCAGCAGTTTGTTTGCCTGTAAATGATACTTTTAAAACACAGAAGGTTGACAGTATTTTATTAGTTTTTCTTAAAAATAAATACAATTTTATTTCAAATAAAAACTCCAATAAATAAAATTGAGTAAAATAAAAACAACAGGAAATAAAATTCGTGATATTCTGTCCACCTGACTGATGCTGTTTATTTGTTTTCGGTTTTTTTATGCGGTGTCTATTTTAAATTCTCAGACTCGATAACCAAACACGCATATGACTTTCTCCACGACATAAAACACCATACTGCTCAGCATGTCAGAATTGTGACTGTAGGGATTATCATGTGTTTTTCCGTTCCTCGTTTCATACAAAACTACAAAACGTGCAACCCAAGATAAACTCACAACATGTGAAGCTGAATAACCGGTGAAAGGCGAAAAAATGGCAAGCTGGAATTTTGACTAAATGAAGATATCTTAAACCCCGACATTTTAAACCAGTCGAGAACATATAAAGATGTAATACTATAACAGGTGTTATTAGCTTAGATCAAGATAATTGTGATCTTATTTCTGAGGAAATCTGGTTCGGAAGAGGGGCTTAGAATTATTTTCTGTCTTAATACACTTTGCATACATTTTAAATATGAAAATAGAAAGCCAAGCTGTCAATCACAGACCCTACGAGTATACACTGACGCTACCATTGTACTATCCTTGTTTATGTTTTGAGTGGTAGCGAATCTGTGCAGGTTTGTTATTGTTTGTGTATATCTGTATTGCCGTTGCCATTATTAAGAAAGGAATTTGGATCATATTAACCAGGTTATCCTCGCGGCATTTTAGTACATGTTATAAAACAAGACCTTGATTTCCAACGACATATGTCATAATCTTTTTTCTGTGTATTCAATGGTTTGTGGTGAGAGGTGATTGCTCGTTTTGTGTATTCAATGGTTTGTGGTGAGAGGTGATTGCTCGTTTTGTGTATTCAATGGTTTGTGGTGAGAGGTGGTTGTTCGTTTTGTGTATTCAATGGTTTGTGGTGAGAGGTGATTGCTCGTTTTGTGTATTCAATGGTTTGTGGTGAGAGGTGATTGCTCGTTTTGTGTATTCAATGGTTTGTGGTGAGAGGTGATTGCCCGTTTTGTGTATTCAATGGTTTGTGGTGAGAGGTGATTGCTCGTTTTGTGTATTCAATGGTTTGTGGTGAGAGGTGATTGCTCGTTTTGTGTATTCAATGGTTTGTGG